>JALPVH010000112.1:0-165892 GCA_023242295.1 Diaporthe ilicicola | reverse complement strand
AAAATAATAATATTTAAATTTTAAAAAGAAATTTTAGCTTTTTTAAATTAAAGTTTATAATTTTTTTTTATAAAAACTTTATTATAAGCTGCTATAAATATAATAAAGAATTTAAGCTAAATAATATAAATAATAAATATTTAAATAAAAAGGTTAATCTTATTATTATATATATACTTAAATAGTTAAAATAATATAATATTTAAAGGTTAAAATAAATAAAAAAAATATAACGATATATTAATAGAAATAATATTATTACTTTTATAATATTATATAAACTATTTATCTTATTTAAATTCTGTCTCTTAAAGCTAAAAATATAGTAAGTAAGGGGAAGGAAGCTATAGTTTTAATTAAGGCTATAGCTCCCCCTTCCTTAATAAACCTTAGTTTACTTTATACTTAAGCTTTTATAAGTAACTTTATATAGTAAGGAGCATTTACTATACCGTTAAATACCTTTCGAAAGGCCTTATAGGCGCCTAATAAGGAAAAACCTATAATATAGGGAAAAAACCTTATTAGCTAGGGATATAATAACTAATAGTAATAGGTATACGATTATAAGGATTTAGTTAAAGGCCGGGTAAATAATCTTGCCCTTTAGGGCTAAAGGGGCGTATCGAAGGGAGGGCAGGTTAAAAAAGGCATTAGCGGGATTTAAACCTATACCCTTTATATTGCTAGTGTAAAAGGGTACCCTAACGCTCGACTAATGCGCTATAGTGCCTTATAATATTATATAAATTTAATTAATATATAGCTTTTATAGCTATTTAAAATAAATATTTAATATATAGCTTTTTTTTATAATTTAATATATTTATTAAAATATTAAAGCTAATTTAAATTAATTATATTATTTATTTATTTATTTATTAAAGTAAAAATTATTTAATTTATTAAAAACCTTAACTTTTTAATTTAATTATTAAGCTATATAAATTTAACTTTTTTAAATTTATCGATATATAAAATAACTATTAATATAGTTATTTAGCTAATTATAAAGCCGGTTTTATTAAAGTTATATAAGTTATTATTAATAATATTATATTTAACTATTATATTATAAAGCAGCTTAAATTAATCTTTAATAACTTTTAAATCTTTATAAAAGGTTTTTTAATAATTATAAAGCTAATTAAACTTAATCTTTAAAGCTA
Source organism: Diaporthe ilicicola (assembly GCA_023242295.1). NCBI lineage: Eukaryota > Fungi > Ascomycota > Sordariomycetes > Diaporthales > Diaporthaceae > Diaporthe > Diaporthe ilicicola. The sequence continues at coordinate 164,723 of JALPVH010000112.1, read as the reverse complement.
ATTATATATTTATAAAGTATTAAACTTAATATTTATTAATAAGCTTATTATCTTATAATATTAATAAAAGGTTAGCTATATTTTTTATATTAAATAATTATATTAGAAATTTTTAAATATTTTAATTAAGAATATATTAAATAAATATTTACTTTTCAAGTTAATTAAGTTTATATTTATCGATATATACTTTTTTAAAAAAGTATTAATAATTTATTTTATAAGATAAAATTAAGTTAAAGATATTAAAAATCTATATAGCTTTATAATAGTTAAAGGGTTTTTTATAATTCTTTTTAAAACTTTTAATTATTTAAAAAGTTAAAAAGATTTTATTTTCTTTAAAATAAATAGGTATTATAATTATTAATCTTTAATATATTAAATATTTAAGTAGATAAAGTAAAGCGAAATTAATATAAAAATTTAAAATATAATTATTATTAAAAAAAAGCTTTTTTATTAAAAGTTAACTATTTTAAACTTTTTTATAGCTACCCTTACCCCTTTAAATTAATTAGCACCTATAAATATTAATTTTTATTAAATTATTTACTTTATAAGAGTATTAAGGTTATTAAAAGTTAATAATTTTAATAAAAATATTTTATAATATAATTTATTTTATAATATAATAAACTATATTATTATTTTAATTAAAGTTTTAGCTTTACTTAAATATATATTTATTTAATAAAGTTAAGATAATATTTATATTATAACGGTATAAAAGTATAAATTAATAATAAAATCTATTAATTTTAATTTAAGTATTAGCTATAAAAAAAGCCTTTATTAATTATATTATAATTTATAACGTACTTATTTATAGCTAGTAATAAGTAAATAAAATATATTTATCGATAAAGGCTATAATATAGCTTTATATTAGCGTTTAGCTTTAAGCTTTTATAAAAATTAAGTAATTAATATAACTTTATTTTATAAAACTATTTAAAAGTAATTATTAAACTTATTAAAATCGAGATAATTATTAATTAAACTTAAATTAATATTTATATATATTAAATAAAGCTATTATATTTTATTATTAAATCTTTAAATATATAAATTTAATAGCTTTATTATAAATAGCTATAAAAATAAACTTTATTTATAATAAATAAATTTATATTTAAATAAAAGGTTTTTTTATTAAAAAGAAAATTATAAAGATAAAAAGTTTTTTTTATTTAAATAAATCGATATATTTATTATTATTTTAAAGATATATAAAATTTATTTTAAAGAAATAAAAAAGTTTATTACTTATAAAATAAAAATAAATAATAAGTTAAATAGAAAAAGAAAAGTTAATTATTTAATATTAACTATTTTATTTATTTAAGTTCCCCTATTAAGCTAGAATAATAATAAGTATCCGAGAAGGATAAGGTATAATATATCTTTTAAATTAATATAGTAGGTTTTACTATATAAAACTTTTTATAATAACTTATTAATCTTCTATAAGCCTATCTATAGTTAAAAGCCGCTATTTTGCATTAATAGCCGTAGCGTTAGGCCGCGCCTATTTACGCCGGTGCTATTAGCCTTAATATAAACCGGTCTATCGAGGTTAAAGCTATTGCGGGCCGTAAGCAACCTAGTCTAATGCCGTTAAGCACTATGCGAAAGTGCTATCGCTATATAACTTAGGTAAGTTACTCGAAATAGGCGATATTAAAAAGCCGCTATTACCTTAACTAAGGTTTTAGCTCTGCTTAAATATATACCTATTACAACCTTTTCCGTAAGACTACTTAAAAGTAATTATTTAGCCTGTTGCGCGAAACCGAGATAACTGCTAATTAAGCTTAAACTACTACTTATACGCGCCTAAGACCCTTAAATTAACTAGGTAAGGCTATTATATTCCATTATCTGGATATATAGATTTAATAGCTCTGCTATAAATAGCTATAGAAATAAACTTTATTTATAATAAGCAAATTTTTACTTAAGTAAGAAGTTTTCTTATTAAGGTAAAGAAATATAAAAATAAGAACCCTTCCTTATCTCTATAAATTAATATATTTATTAGCACCTTAAAGATATATAAGGTTTATTTTAAAGAAATAAATAAGTTTATTGCCTATAAAGTAAGGATAAATAAGCCGAATAGAAAAAGAAAGGTTAATTATTTAATACGCTTTTTTAAAAAGGTTTACCTTCTATCTAAATAAACTAGAAAGATAAAGCCTAATTGTAAAAATATAATATAGTTAAATAGAATTTAATTTAAAAAAAATATAATTATAAGTCTTTTAACCTTATACTTAAAAGGGTTAATTATTTAATATACTTTTTTAAAAAGGTTTATTTTTTATTTATATAAATAAAGAAAATAAAGCTTAATTATAAAAATATAATATAGTTAAATAAAATTTAATTTAAAAAATATAATTATAAGTTTTTTAACTTTATATTTAAAAAAGATAAAAAGGTTTATTATTTATAAAGTAAAGATTAATAATAAATTAAATAAAGTAAAAGTAATTAATTAATTAATATTTATTTTAAAAGATTTATCTTTTATTTAAATAAATAAAGCTTAATTATATAAATATAATATAATTAAATAAAACTTTATTTAAAAAAGAAATATAATTATAAGTCTTTTAACTTTATATTTAAAAAAGGTATAAATAAATAATATATTAACTTTTTATTTATTAATTCTTTTTTTAAGTTTTTCTATTAAGTTAAAATAATAATAAATATTTAAATAATAATAAATATTTAAAAAGAATAAAGTATAATATATTTTTTAAAATTAATATAATAAGTTTTATTATATAAAACTTATTATAATAACTTATTAATCTTTTATAAGCTTATTTATAATTAAAAGCCGCTATTTTATATTAATAGCTATAATATTAATCTATATTTAATTTATTTATATTAATGCTTTTAATAAGCTTTTAGCTTTAATATTAATTAATTTATTAAAGTTAAAGTTATTATAAGTTATAAGTTAATTTAATGCTATTAAACATTATATAAAAGTGTTATCGCTATATAACTTAAGCCTTTAAGTTATTTAAAATAAGTAATATTAAAAAGCTATTATTATTAAAAATTATATATTTTTATAAGATATATATAAGTTTTAACTTAAATATATATTTATTTAATAAAGTTAAGTAATTATTATAACTTTATTTTATAAAACTATTTAAAATTAATTATTTAGCCGAAATTAAAATAATTTATTAATCGGGCTAAAGTATATATATATATATAAGAAAATAATAGGTAGAAATAACTTAATTAAATTTTTAATTATTATTAAGTTAAAGCTATTATTAAAAGAGTAATAATTATAAGCTAATTTATAAAAAGCGTTTTAGCTAAACTATTTATTAAGCTAAATAAGCTATATTAATAAAGCTTAATTATAGCTAATTATTACTATTTTTATATTAGTAATCTTTTAATTTAACTATAAATAAGCTATTATTAAATAGCTTAAAAATAGCCTTTCTTTTAAATTAATATAATAAATTATATAACTTTATTTATTAATTATTTATTTAATTTATTATACTTAATATAGCTCTTTATTTAAACTATTAATTTATTTATATTAATTAAACGTTTTAATGCCTTATTTAATAAAGATTTTATTATAGCGTTTATAGGGTTATTATTACTATTAATTTATTTAACTTTATAAATTTTTTATTTAAAGTTATAATATCGACTATTTTATTTATTTAAGTTCCCCTATTAAGCTAGAATAATAATAAATATCTAAAAAGGATAAAGCATAATATATCTTTTAAATTAATATAGTAAGTTTTGCTATATAGAACTTTTTATAATAACTTATTAATCTTTTATAAGCCTGTTTATAGTTAAAAGCCGCTATTTTACGCTAATAGCTATAGTATTAGGCCGCGCCTATTTACACCGGTGCTATTAGCCCGTTAAGGTTAAAGCTATTGCGGGCCATAAGCAACCTAGTTTAACGCCGTTAAGCATTATATAAAAGTGCTATCGCTATATAACTTAAGCTATACATAAATATAAGTTACTCGAAATAAGCAATGTTAAAAAGCCGCCATTGCCCTAAAGGTTCTAGCTCTGCTTAAATATATACCTATTTAGCAAAACCGAGCGATATAACCTTTTCCGCTATATTATAAAACTACTTAAAAGCAATTATTTAGCCTGCTGCGTAAAACCGAGACGATAGTTAAGCTTAAACCAGCATTTGCACGCGCCTAAAACCCTTAAATTAACTAGGTAAGGCCACTATATTCCATTATCTAGATATATAGATCTAATAGCTTTGCTATAAATAGCTATAGAAATAGACTTTAAATATAATAAGTAAATCTTTATCTAAGTAAAAAGTTTTCTTATTAAAGTAAAAAAGCGTAAAAATAAATAACCTTCCCTATTTAAGTAAATAGATATATTTATTATTACCTTAAAGATATATAAGATTTATTTTAAAGAAATAAAGGAATTTATTGCTTATAAAGCAATAATAAATAATAAGCCGAAAAAAGGATTAAAGGTTATAAATTTAATATATTTCTTTAAGAAGGTTTACCTTTTATATAAATAGATTAAAGAGATAAAGCCTAGTTATAGAAATATAATATAGTTAAATAAAATTTAATTTAAAAAATATATAATTATAGGTCTTTTAACCTTATACCTAGGAGGGTTAAAGTTATAATATATATTTTATATTTTATATTTTCGAAATATAAAATATAAAATAATATAAAATATAAATATAAAATATAAAATATAAATATATATATATATATTTATATTTATATTTTATATTTATATTTATATTTATATTTTTATATTTCGTATTTATATTATAATATAAATATAAATATAAATACAAATCTAAAAATAGAAACATATAAAGCTTAAAACTAAATAGCAAATAATATAGACGAGATTTAGCTCTTTAAAATAGCCTATTTAGCTTTCTTTAATTTAATTGTATACTAAAGATAAAAATACTAATAGTAAATAAAAAGAATTATTCTTAAGCTTAGGCCCTTAGGGCCGGGCCCGGCCGGCCTAGCCGGGTAGCTTAATACCTTCGAGCCTTATATTAGTATTTATATCTTTAATATATAATTAAATTAGAGGAAACTAAATAGGCTATTTTAAAGAACTAAATACCCTCTATAGTATTAGTTATTTAAAGGTTAAGAGTTTTTATATTTATTTTTAAAATGTATTTATATTTATATTTATATTTATATTATTTATATTACTTATATTTATATTTATATTTATATTTATATTTTCTTTTATATTTATATTTATATTTATATTTTCGAAATTTTTTATATTTATATTTATATTTATATTTTATATTTTATATTATTTATATTTTTAATACTTTACTTTTATTATTTATATATTTAATATAAAGCTATAATATTAATTATTAGCTACTTTTCTTTTATTATAATTAGCTTAATAAGGCACTTATATAATAAATAAAAATTTATATAAATAATAAAGGGAATTAAAAAAAGGTTTAATTAATTAATAATTAGCTATATTATTAATAAGAATATTACGCTAATATTAAAGCTACTAGCTATATTATAAATCTTTAATATTAATATACTTTTAATAACTTATTAATACTTTATAAAAAACTAATAAAATATATTATTATATATCTTATATTATAAAAGGTTAATATTCTTTTTTTTATTAATAATAATTATTATATAATTAATTTATAAGTTAAAGTTTTAATTATTAATAAAAGATTTATTTATAAAGATTATTAGAGTTATTATTATTAAGTTAATAAAGATATATTATAGCCCTTATTTTAAATTAGCCCTTTATTATTTTAATTATTTATTAAGTTTACTATAATTATTATAATTTAATTTTTAAGCTTATACTATAATAGAAAGGTTAAAAGCGGCTTTTAATTAATAGATTAATATAATATAGGCTTTATAGGCTTATTAATAAAAGTATTATTAAAGGTAATTATTAAAATTTATATTAATCGGCTTAAGTTTAATACTTTAGCCCTTTTAGTTTATTTTAATAGCGTTATTAAAAGCTATTATTAACTTATAGCTATTAAAGTTTAATAACTATATAAAGAAAATTATAATTTTCGGCTTATATTTAATTTTTACCTTTTAAATTGTTTCTTTTTTAATAGCTAAAAATATTAAGCTTATAATAATAAAAATATTATTAGTTTATATTTTAATTAGCTTAAATAAGTTTTTTCTATTACTTATAATTAAAAGATATAAGTTATAGCTAAAAGTTATTATTTTTAACTTTTTATAATAATACTTATAATATATTATTTATTAATATATATCTATTTTAGCGATATTATAAACTAATTTAATTAGTTATATAATTATCTTTTTAAAATATTTTACTTTTAATTTCTTTAATAGTTTAGCTAAAATTATTTATAATAATTTACTTTTTAATTATAAGTAGGCTTATATAATATTATATAGCTTAAAAGTTTTTTCTTTTATAAAAAGAAAGGCTATAATAGCGATAATTAATTATTAGCTAACCTATTAAATTATTAATAATTAAGTTAAAATAAATTTCTTTTTATTATTATTATAACTTTAAATTATAAGTTTTAATTTTTTATATAGCTGTTTAGCTTTATTTTTAATCTTATAAATTATTTAAGCTTTAAATAATTAGGTTTTATTATAAAGATTATAATTAAAGCGTTTAAATTAAAAGATATTATAAGTAATTAAATTATTAATCTTTTAATTATTTAATATTTTAAATAGGCCGCTATTAATTATAATTATACTTTTATATTAAAGCTTAAAAGATAAAATATAATTATTCCTTTCTTTTTAAACTATTAAGGCTTTAATAATAAAAGGTTATTTTTTAAGCTATTTTTATTTTTATAATAGTTATTAATAATTAATTATAATAATAGCTTTTTAATTAGGAAAAGGTTTTAATATTATTATAATAATTATATCTTTTATAAAGCTATTAATACTTTTATCGATATTAGCCTTATTATAAATAATTTTATTACTTTTAATAATAAGCTTTTTTAAAAATATTAGCTATATATTTTTATTATATAGATATAGGTATATATAGGTTAATTTAAACCTTATAAAGCTATTTAAAAGGTTTAAAGTAAGGTTATAGCTATTGATAATAATTAATTTAAATAGGCTTTATTAGCCGCCTTTTTTATATTATATTTAAACTTTATTTTAAAGCGGAAGGGTTAATATATTAGTTATATTAAAGCTATTTTTTATATAAATTACTTTATTAATTTAATATTTTATAAAAAGTTTTTAAAAAGTTTTTATTACTTTTCTTATAGCTTCCGCTTATTTTTATATAAATAATATAAATAATAAGTTTATTAATATTTATAAGTAAATATTAAATATTAATAATATTAAAATAAAGCTATTAAAGTTAAAGGTATTATTTATAGCTTTAATTACTATTTATAAAATTACTTTAAAGCTATAATAATTTAATAACTTAGCAGAAAGAATTTTATATATATAATAAAAAGGTTTATAATATCTTTTAATTTTCTTAATTAATTAATAAGCTTTTATAAAAATTTATTTATAGCTTATTTTTATTAATCTTACTTTATTATAAAATTTAATTAATATAAAATTTATTCTAGTATTATAAAAAAATTATTTTAAAGAACCGATATATATATTAACTTATATTTAATATAAAGCTTTTTATATATCCTTTATAAAAAAAAAGGTAAGGAATTTAACTACTTAAAAAAAGATTATTATATTAATTATATATAAGATAAGCTTTAAATTTAAATATATTATATTTATAATTAAAGTTATAATTAAAGTTATAATTATTCTTTAATATAAATTTAAATCTTTTAAATATTAAGTTATAAAGTTAATAATAATAATAAAACTTATTTATTATATTTAATATAAATATATCGGGATTATAGCTTAAGTTTTATAAAAGCTAAGCTAATTAATTTATTAATAGGTAATTAAAATAGCGGTATAAATAATATAGCTTAATTTATATAAAAAAGATATTAGCTTTTTATTTTAAAATAAAGAATTATAAGTAACCTTATTTATATATAATAAGGTATATCTTTTTATAGCTATTTTTATTATATTATATTATTTTATTAATATTATTTCGGAAAAAGATACTTAATTTATTTATATTTTAAATATAAAAAAAGAAAAGTATTAAAGCTTTAATTATATAAAATATAATTAAATTAATTAATATTTTAATTATAATAATACCGATAAATATTAATTTAAAATCTTTTTTAAATTTAATAAATACTTTATTAGCTTAAAAAAAATTTATTATTACTATTAAATTATTTTAATAAAAAGTAAAATATTACTTATAGCTAGTTATAAAATTTTACTATATTAATATTTAAAATAATACTTTAAAATTTTAAATATAAATATTACCTTTAACTATAAATTAATTAATAAATATACTTATATTATTAATAGCTTTTTTAAAGGTAAAGGTATAAAAAGCATTATTTATTATAAATATTATTATTTTTTATTATTAATATAAATATTTTATTATTATTATTAAAAGTATTTAACTTTTTTACTTTATAGCCTTTATAATTAATAATATAAGTAGCTATATTTTAATTTATTATAAATTAGTTATAATATTAATATTAAATAATAAATTAGCTTTATAATTATTATTTTTTAAGAGTATATTTTATTAATTAATAACCTTTTTTATTATAAATAAAGTACCTTTTTTTAAGTTAATAATTATTAATTTAAGATTTATTAATAATAGCTTTTTCGAAATAATTATTTTTAAAATAAGGTTTTAAAGCCTTTTTAATAATTATTATTATATTAATAATTAAAATATATTATTTTTACTTTATTACCGGCTTTTTTTAAGTTTTAAATAAAGGTATTTTAGGTTTTTTAAGTAAAATAAGTATTAAAGTAAAACTTAAAGTTTTAAAATAGCTTTTTATATAGTTTTATTAATATAAAAAAAGCTACTTTAAATTCTACTATTTTAATATAGATATAAATAATATAATTATAAAAAACCTTATTACTCTTATAGTTAAATTTAAATATCTATTAATAAAGTTATAACTTTTTAAAAAGAAGGTAAAGAATTTTATAAAGGCTTTTATTAATATTATCCCTATTATTTTAAAAGGTTTAAAAGGTTATTTATATTTAATTATTATAATATTATTATTAATTAGTATTAATATTAAAATATATCTTTAGCTTATAATAAGATATATTAAAAATATTATTATAGCTAATATAGTAAATAAAATAGTTTATTATATACCTTTTAAGGATTTTTAATAATATTATATAAAATTAGCCGGGTTTTATCTTATTATATTTATAATAAAAAAGAAAGATTTATAATTTATTATCGAAAAGATTATATATTTTTCTATTTTATTTATAATTATTACTTTAACTTTTTATAAACCTTAAAATTCTTTTAAAATTAAGTTTTTTATTAAGATAAAGCTAGAAAAAAAGGTATTAATAAGGGTTATATAATACTTTTACTATTATAAATACTAAATATAATATTTTTTTTTAGCGGTATAAGGTATTTATTACTTATAATTATTAATATTTATAAATTTTTTAATAATTTTCTTTTTAAAGGTAAAATTTTTATAAAATAATAGGATTATATAAAGATTAGTTTACTTTTTTATATACTTCTCCTTTTATTTATAAAGAAGAAGGAAAAGCTTAAAAAGAAGAAAAAGCTTAAAAGGGGTAAAGCTATTCTTAATATAATTTTTACTATCTATAATAAGATAATAAAAAGCTATTTTCCGGTTACTAAAAAGGTAGAAATATCTTTAAGTTAATATTATAAAAAGGGCTAGCTATTAATTAAGGTTAAAGCTAATTCTTAATAAAGATAATAAATTACTCCGGATTATATAAAGCTTAACTATTTTTTATATTAAAAGATATTTATTATTATTTTTAAAACAAATATAAATCTTTATTTATTTTCGCTATATTTTAAAGTTTTATATTTTTTTATTTAAAGCTTATTTTAAGAAAAAATAAATTATAAAGTTATTTTTTAATCTTTTTATTATTAATTTCTAAATAAATTTCTTCTTTTTAAAGAATTACTTTTAATTTATAAATTTATTATAATTTAATAATATTAAATATTTTTATAATTTAATTTTTAAAGTTATTTTAAAAATAAGTAAAAAGAATATTATTAATAGCTTTACTTTTTTAAAGTATATTTATCTTATAAGTAAGGTATATAATAAGCTTTATAAGGGATTTCTCTTTTAATTTTATAGTTAAATTAATAAAGATAGGGTTTATAGCTTTTTATTTAAGAAATTTAATCTTTAAGTAAGCCCTTTTAAATTTTTATATATATACCTTTTTCTATTTACTATAAGCAAGATTTATAAATTCTTTAGAAAAAAATATTTTTAAAGTTTTTTATTTTTAAAAAATATTATAATATTTATTATTATAGCTTATAACCGGCTTAATAAATTATTTACCTTTAAATAGTAATTTTTAATAAGCGAAAGTATTATTATATAATTTAATTAATAAAGTTATTCCTTTTTTAAATTAATTAAGGGAAATAATAATTAATAATAGCTATTATTAATTATTTAAAAAAAAGGGTAATTATTTAAAAAAAGGAAAAAATAAGTAAAATTTACTATAATATTTCTATTATTATTATTATTAGTAATAGTAATAATACTAATACTTATAATATTAATAATAGTAAAGGAAAGAAAAGAAAATAAAGTAAATAATAATAAGAAAAGATATAAGTTATAAAATAAATATAGAATATAATAAAATCTCCGATTAAATTTATATAAAAATAATAGTTTTAAGTTTTAAAGGTATATTAATATAATAAAGATAAATTAAATAATAATATTAGCTAAATTATTTTAAATATATTTTAAGTACTATAAATTATTTAATAAAATTAAATTAATTACTTTTCTAGCTAACTTATAATATACTTTATATAGAGAAAAAATAGGGTTTTTATATTAATTAAGGTTTCTTTTTAGTTTTAAGCTTTTAAGGGTTTTAATTTATACTTATTATAAGGGTAAAGAGAAAGGGCTAAAGAAAAAAAAAGTTAAAAAAGCGTTTAAAAAAAAAAAGGTTAAGGAAAAAGGTACTTTTAATTATAATGTTTTTTTTAGCTTAAGTTAAGAGAAAGGTTAAGAAAAGGAGGGATTATAATATATAATTATAATAGCTATTTAACGGGTTAATTAAAAAAAAAAGCTTATTAAAAGAAAGTTAATAATAAAAAGGGTAGATATAATAAAGTATATCGAAGGTTATAAATATTCTTATTAATAGTTTTCTTATATAAAGGAATTTAATAATAATTATAAGTAATAGCTAATAGCTAATTTTAATATTTTTTAAATATAGGTAATAGCTACCGAAGTTAAAAATATTATAATTTTAATATAAAAATTATTACTCGATTAATATAAATTAAAGCTAATAGTAATAAGCCTATAGTTAATAATAATTAAGGTTTACCTTTTTAACCTTATTATTAAAGATTACCGAATAATTATTAATTAATATTAATCGGGCTAAGGTATATATATATAAAAGAAAATAATAGGTAGAAATAATTTAATTAATTAGATTTTTAGTTATTATTAAGTTAAAGCTATTGCTAAAAGGGTAATAATTATAAGCTAGTTTATAAGAAGCGTTTTAGCCGGATTATTTATTAGGCCGAGTAAGCTATATCGATAAGGCTTAATTATAGCTAATTACTGCTATTTCTATATAATTATTAATTAAGCTTAAATTATTATTTATATATATTTAAAACCTTTAAATTAATTAAATAAAGCTATTATATTTTATTATCTAGATATATAAATTTAATAGCTTATAAATAGCTATAGAAATAAATTTTAAATATAATAAATAAGTTTTTTTATTAAAGTAAAAAAGTATAAATATAAAAAACCTTCTTTCTTTAAATAAATAAATATATTTATTATTACTTTAAAAATATATAAAATTTATTTTAAAGAAATAAAAAAGTTTATTACTTATAAATTAAAAATTAATAATAAGTTAAAAAAAGATAAAAGGTTATAAATTTAATATTATCTAGATATATAAATTTAATAGTTTATAAATAGCTATAAAAATAAACTTTAATTATAATAAGTAAATCTTCTTTATTAAAGTAAAGAAATATAAAGATAAAAACTTTTCTTTATTTAAGTAAATTAATATATTTATTATTACTTTAAAGATATATAAGATTAATTTTTTAAAAAATATAAAGAAATTTATTACTTATAAAGTAAAGATTAATAATAAGTTAAGAAAAGAATAAAACGTTATAAATTTAATATATTTCTTTAAAAAGGTTTACTTTATATTTAAATAAATTAAAGAGATAAAGCTTAATTATAGAAACGTAATATAATTAAATAAGATTTAATTTAAAAAAATATAACTATAAGTCTTTTAATCTTATATTTAAAAAGGTAAATATTTATTATTATTTTAGCTTAATAAAGAAACTTAAAAAAAATAAAATAGTTAATATAATTAAAAATAAATATTAGCTTATTATTAGCTATATAAAATAAAATAATTATAAAATTATATTATTTAAGCTTAACAAATAATATTTTAAAAGTTTAAAAAGTTAAATAAAGTTATAATCTTTTATTATTAAAAAAAGAGATAAATCTTAAAAAATAATTATATTAATTAAGATATATAGCTAAATATTAGCCTTTTTAATAATTATTATAATAATTTATAATCGATTAATTATATAATAGTTTAGTAAAATAGCTTTAAAATTCTAATTAAGATAAGAAAGAGTATTATATAAAATAGTTTATATATTATTTAAGATAAAGATCTTTTTATTTTAAATAAATAATTAATTTTTATTAAAAAATATAATTATATCTACCCCTTTATTTTTCTTTTTTTAAAATAGGAACCTTATATCCTGGACTATTTATTATATATAGGTCCCCTCTTTGCCCTTAGTTACCCCCGAGCATATGGCACAGATACTGGATGCGACGGACCTGGACGAGTTGCTCTTCTGGGATAACCCGGCCCTGCCCCTGCATGACATCGCCGCAGTGGCGCGTGGTCGCTTGAGGCGGTCGACAACGCGCGGTCGCTTCATAGCGCCGTTGGCCGTTGAGGAGCTGGGGCATGCGGGACAGATTCGTCCCCGCGTCGCTCGTGGCGCCGAACACACATCCGGCAGGTTGTGTGGGTGCAGCTCAAGACTGTCGGGCTTCGAGACGCAACCGCCAGCGGATGCGGCGACGGCCAAAATCCAAGGAGTTGTCGGCAACCTGGGCCTCTGAGCGGCTCGACTTCAGGACGCTTGCCAAGATGCTGCATCCCGATTACTATGAGAGTTTGGAGCGCAAGGCACCGAACCGCGTCTTTTCAAGGATTATCGCCCTCCCGTTGCATGATATCTGGGCTTCGCTCGCTGAAATCCATACGTCGACGGGAAGGATTGGCCAGTTCATGATCGAAGCCGATAGCAAGGCTACTAGTACAACATACTCCATGTATACGAATCGACATGCAATGATCTTTCCCCTCATGGTGGCCACAGAAAATGCCAAGGTACGTGTTTGCTCATCTGACTCAAAGCCATCTCCTTGCTCACAGCTTGTGGCAGTCCGGATTTGCACTTTCCTCCCCGTTCCCCACCGAGGCGCTCTACCATCCCAAGGCAAACTATCCCTACTTCGATCGTCGGAGTCGAAAGAAGATGTGGTGCCGCGACCCGCATCCCATCGAGCAAGGTGAATACTCTATAATGATCATGAATGAGGAGGACTACGGTCGCCTGCAAATCGGCATGGTGACACGCGGTGTAGAGTGGCAAGTTATCTATTTATAATGTGGGCTATAACCAGGGGCCGTGGGCGCTGGCCACTGGGCCCTGTGTCAGTATATAATTAGAAAATAATGTGAATTATATAAGCAGTGTGGATGTAAATAATATTGCAATAAGTTATCATAAATTGCAATGAATCACTTAAATAATATGCCTCCCGAGTTGATCAGAATGGCTGACTCTTTCCAGCATAAATGTTAAGTGTATGCTGGCCCCTCTCACATCTCAACATCCCTGGCCACCACATTACTAGTTGTACAATAAATTTGTATCTACTTTTGAAAACAGTTACCTCCCCAAATCTGTGAAACAGGTCCAGTGGCCGAGCAGCAGGCTGAGAAAGCCGCTGTAGCATCGTCTTGCTGTCCTCTTATAGTCAGCATTTTTTTCTCCAAGCATGTGGTAGATACTTTCCAAGCACTTACCGAATTCTGTCTAAGAACATCGCCGGAGTATTCGCACCACCCGCTTTGTGCATTCCATTTTCCTAGGACATCTCCTTTAGTATGAGGAAAAGTAACGCCATCGCCACCAGTGCAGCATCTATGGGCGGCCACGTCAGGAGCTTGATTGACTCCAGTGCAGTAGCATTTGTTCCACTATTATATTATAAGTATGTGTGTTATGATAATGTAAGGGTTTTTGTCCAAGTAGGAGCATGAAGATGTCGAAAAGGAAGACATACAGCGGAAGCTCTTGACAACAGGAGCACAAAGGTAAAGGATATAATAGAAGCCCGCATAATGGTTTTGATAATGCAACTTTTCACAAGTTTTAATTCTAGGGAATTTGGTTGAGTGAAATAGAACTGAATAAAAAATAGGATAAAGGGTAAGGTATTATTTATATTAAAAAGAGTTAAAGAGTTTATATTTAGCATAAGCTTGCTAACACAATTAGGAGTGTAGCAGTGCAAGCGGTAATAGAAACTAAAAAAATTAAAGTTAATTTAAACTATTACTAATTACCTGTGGTATAGCAACCTTTAGAGCTTCTTTATAACTAATTTTCTAAGTTAAAGCTAAATGAAATTATGTATAATGCACATGTATATTATGCAACTAAAAGAATGCGGTATAAGACCTATTACATTGCGAGGAAAAGAAAAGAGCTTGGTCCGAAGAAGCTGGATATGCATGTAACACTCTTCGGAGAACCTCCCGAGTCTTTCCCGGGAGTCCGACTCGCTCCAAGCAGACTTTAAAGTAACTTTCTATCAAATATAAAGAATTAACCCCGCAAATCACCCCGCATTTATAGAATTCTCTAACTATTCCTATTAAAGCGGTACTTCTAAAATACTAGAGGGCTTAAATAAAGCGCAGCCAGAATGCAGTGTAGCCAGAGGGCTTTGCTGCACATAAAATTAGCTGCCAAGTGCACATTTCCTATTATCTAGACTTTCTCAATCAACCGTTTTTTCCGTCATTTACTAGCAGAGGTAGATTTGAAGTACTCTGATTTTAAAAGGGCTAGGGTAGCACTTCTGTTTCTTAGTATTTTACTTCGAAAACCTTGTACTGGGTGGGTCGACAGCGGAAGTTGGGTGGGTCGATTCTGGCTGATGAAGTGGCTGGTGGTTCAGATTGAATTGGTGATGTGACATGTCGCATTGGGCTCCTCCGGTCCTCACAAAAAGTCTCCTCGGGACGCAGCAGCGTTCTTATGCTTTCCAAACACAGCATAGGCCAGGCAGCGCTCCTACGGACCTGAGAACTGTGTGGTGGTGGTGCACGTAGGCTCGTCTCACCCTGATTATGTTCCCTTCATTTTGAGTGGACGAGGCCTCTCCCCCTCTGGTTTATGTAGGGGTCACAGCCGTCGTTATTGGCGACGTTGAGGGCCGGACAGGTTACTCCTCTCGGCTAGCTTGTCGTACATATGTATAGGCTCGTAGAGAACCGTCTGGTGGGTGATGCTTCCCCGGGGAGGTAGGGCACCAGCACCTGTGTGCCCAGCGCAGCAGGAATCACGCCGAAAAATGCATCGAGGAAGTCTTGTTGCGCAAACATGGTTGTAGGATAGTCGTCGACGGACTACTCCGCTGCCTCCAAGTGGTCAGGGAGCAAGAGTCCTATTCGAAAGAAGGTGTGCGAGCGCGAGAACGAGGGCGAGAAAGGTTGTCCGGTTTGTCGCTTTATTAGATTTAGGCACGCCTTGGCCATGAAGGCGTTCGTCGATACACCTCCTCAGGGATCCCAAACGTTAATTTTTGACATCTCCCCTTAAAGTCATTTTTGTTCGCAAATTGGGCAAAGTGTGACCGGGTGGGTCCAAAGCTGCCAATAGAAAAAGGTATAAGACGATTTAACGTTTGGGATCCCAGAGGAGGTGTAGTGATGCTAATAATAAGTTAGAATGCACGGAGCTTGTGCAAGTGCGCTAGGAGAGCGGGTCGAATCTTCTATTGCGCGAAGGGCGAGCTTCTTACCACGGCTTGATCTCAGCCGCCAGTGTTCTTGCGGTCACCAGCATCCTGAAGCTCATGGATTTTAAGGAACATCGAACTGCAGGTTCTTCAACTGCATTTGACAGGTTCCAACCAGTAATTCATCTACCCTTGAGAAGAAAGAGAAACACGGCAGCTCGGATGGGATTCGTGCTGCTAAATACATAGTTATTTTCCTTAGCCACTATCTCGTCGATAGTGATACTGCTGACGTTGTCGACGTTTTCTTTATTTAGTAGTCTTGGAATTGCCCAGGTTTTCCAAACTTGGGGAACTCCGCCGGGTTGACCTGGGTGTTTACGGTGAACGGATATGTTTTTCTTGCCAGTATAATACTTGTCCTTATTCGAAAAGAAGAACGTTGACGAATAACCAGCGACTCCCTGGCCTAGCAAAGACGCATATTCGACATCTCGAGAGTATGCTATCCGACTTTACTTTTAATTATAATAAGTTCGACAACTTTCTAAATCTAGAGTCTTACACATTGCCGCATATAGAAGAAAGAATACTATTAGATTATATATAATTATTAATAATTATAGATAATTTTTAATAAGTTTTAATAATAACTTAATTATATTTATTTATTATATTTTATATAAAGTTATAAATATATAATAATATATAAATAGATAATATATAATATATTATATAATTTATCGACTAATTTTTTTAAGTTTCTTTATTAAGCTAAAATAATAATAAGTATTTAAAAAGTGTTAGTTAAGCTTAAAGGTGCGTATATATAAAAGTAAGAAATAATAAGCAGAAATAATTTAATTAATTAAATAATAAAAATAAATTAAAGCTATTATTAAAAGGGCGATAGCTATAAGTTAATTTAAGGGAAGTATTTTAGCTAGATTATTTATTAAGCTAAAGGGGCTATATTAATAAAGTGCAATAATAGTTAACTATTATTATTTTTATATTAATAGTTTTCTAATTTAATTATAATTACGCTATTATTAAAAACTTTAAAAACGCCTTTTCTTTTAAATTAATAAAATAAATTATATACCCTTTATAATAAGTTATTTATTTAAATTATTATAATTAATATAGCCTTTAATTTAAATTATTAACTTATTAGTATTAATTAAGTATTTTAATACT
This sequence comes from Diaporthe ilicicola, assembly GCA_023242295.1. Lineage (NCBI taxonomy): Eukaryota > Fungi > Ascomycota > Sordariomycetes > Diaporthales > Diaporthaceae > Diaporthe > Diaporthe ilicicola. The sequence continues at coordinate 147,169 of JALPVH010000112.1, read as the reverse complement.
TTATTTAATAATACCTTTATTATAATATTAATAAGGTTATTATTTCTATTAATTTATTTAACTTTATAAATTTTTTATTTTTTATATATTTAATATAGGGCTATAATATTAATTATTAGCCGCTTTTCCTTTATTATATCTAGTTTAATAAAATATTTATATAATAAGTAAAAATTAATATAAATAATAAAAGAAATTATAAAAAGGTTAAGTTAATTAATAATTAGCTATATTATTAATAAAAGTATTATTTTAATATTAAAGCTATTAGCTATATTATAAATCTTTAATATTAATATATTTTTAATAACTTATTAATACTTTATAAAAAACTAATAAAATATATTACTATATATCTTATATTATAAAAAGGTAATATTCTTTTTTTTTATTAATAATAATTATTATATAATTAACTTATAAGTTAAAGTTTTAATTATTAATAAAAGATTTATTTATAAAGATTATTAGGGTTACTATTATTAAGTTAATAAGGATATATTATAGCTCTTATTTTAAATTAGCTATTTATTATTTTAATTATTTATTAAGTTTACTATAATTATTATAGTTTAGTTTTTAAGCTTATATAGTAATAAAAAGGTTAAATATACCTTTTAATTAATAGATTAATAAAATATAAGCTTTATAAGCTTATTAATAAAGGTATTATTAAGAATAATTATTAATATTTATATTAATTAATTTAAGCTTAATACTTTAACTTTTTTATTTTATTTTAATAATACTATTAAAGGCTATTATTAACTTATAGCTATTAAAGTTAAGTAATTATATAAAAGAGAGTATAATCTTTAATTTATATTTAATTTCTACCTTTTAAATCTTTTTTTAATAGCTAAAGATATTAAGCTTATAATAATAAAGGTATTATTAATTTATATTTTAATTAGCTTAAATATTTCTTAATCGCTATTTATAATTAAAAGGTATAAGTTATAAGTAAAGGTTTTTATTTTTAGCTTTTTATAATAATACTTATAATATATTATTTATTAATATATACTAGCTTTAATAATATTATAAAGCGGTTTAATTAATTATATAATTATCTTCTTTAAGTATTTTACTTTTAATTCCTATAATAATTATATTAAAACTATTTATAATAGCTTACTCTTTAATTATAAATAAGTTTAAATAATATTATATAGTTTAAAGGTTTTTTTTATAAAAATAAAAGCTATAATTATAATAATTAATTATTAACTAGTTAATTTATTAAATTATTAATAATTAAGTTAAAATAAACCTTTTTTTTATTATTATTATAACTTTAAATTATAAGTATTAACGTTTTATATAGTTATATAATTTTACTTTTAATTTTATAAATTATTTATACTTTAAATAATTTAATTACTTTATAAAGATTATAATTAAAATATTTAAACTTAATAATATTATAAATAATTAAATTAGTAATCTTTTAATTATTTAACTTTTTAAATAAGTTATTATTAGCTATAATTATATCTTTATAATATAGCTTAAATAATGAGTTATAATTATTTTTTTTTTAAATTAATAATATTTTTAAAGCTTAAAGTTACTTTTTAAAATACTTTTATTATTATAATATTTATTAATAATTAATAATACTAGCGTATTTTTAACCGGAAAAAAAAACTTATAAAGTTTTTATAATAATTATATTTTTTATATCGACTATTTTATTTATTTAAGTTTCTTTATTAAGCTAAAATAATAATAAATATTTAAAAAGAATAAAGTATAATATATCTTTTAAATTAATATAATAGGTTTTACTATCCCTTCTGGGTATAAGGTTAAAAGACCTATAATTATATTTTTTTAAACTAAATTTTATTTAACTATATTATATTTCTGCAATTAGGCTTTATCTTTCTAATCTATTTAAATAAAAGGTAAACCTTTTTAAAGAAGTATACTAGATAATTAACCTCCCTTTTTCCATTTAGCTTATTTATCTTTACTTTATAAATAATAAACTTATTTATTTCTTTAAAATAGACCTTATATATCTCTAAGGTAATAATAAATATATCGATTTGCTTAAATAGGAAAGGTTTCTTATCTTTAAGCTCCTTTACCTTAGCAAGAAAACCTTTTATTTAGGCAAAAATTTACTTATTATAAATAAAGTCTATTTCTATAGCTATAGAGCTGTCAGATCTACGTATCCAGACAATAGAATATGGTGGCCTTACCTATCTATTTTAACCGCAGCTGTAAACTTACTTAATAGGGTCTTAAGTATATGTAAGTGGTAGTTTAAGCTTAACTATTATCTCGGTTTCGCGCGGCAGGCTAAATAATTGCTTTCGAGTAGTCTTACAGAAAAGGTTATAATAAGTATATATTTAAGTAAAGCTAGAACCTTTAAGGTAATGGCGGCTTTTTAATATCGCTTATTTCGAGCAACTTATATTTAAAGGCCTAAGTTATACGGCAATGGCACTTTTATATAGTGCTTAACGGCGTTAGACTAGCTTACAGCCTGCGATAGCTTTAACCTCGATAGGCTAATAGCTTATTAAAAGCACCGGCGCAAATAAACTAGGCATAGCCTAATACTATAGCTATTAACGCAAAATAGCGGCTTCTAATTACAGATAAGCTTATAAAAGCAAATTAATAAGTTATTATAAAAAGTTCTATATAGTAAAACCTATTATATTAATTTAAAAGATATATTATACTTTATCCTTCTCGGATATTTACTATTATTCTAGCTTAATAGAGGAACTTAAATAAATAAAATAGTTGATAAGTTTTACTATATAAAACTTTTTATAGTAACTTATTAATCTTTTATAAGCCTGTTTATAGTTAAAAGCCGCTATTTTGCGCTAGTAGCTATAGCGTTAAGCCGCGCTTATTTACACTAATGCTATTAGCCTATCGAGGTTAAAGCTATTATAGGCCGTAAGTAACCTAGTTTAACGCCGTTAAGCACTATATAAAAGTGCTATTGCTATATAACTTAAGCCTTTAAGTTACTCGAAATAAGCGATATTAAAAAGCCGCTATTACCTTAAAGGTTTTAGCTTTACTTAAATATATACTTATCTAGTAAAACCGAGTAATATAACCTTTTCCGCTATATTATAAGATTACTTAAAAGTAATTATTTAGCCTGCTATATTACTAAAACCGAGATAATTATTAGTTAAGCTTAAACTATTATTTATACGCGCCTATTAAGCGAGTTTATAGCTATAGTTAAAATAAACTATAACTAGATAAGGCTACTATATTTCATTATCTAGATATATAGATTTAATAGCTAAATAGCTATAGAAATAAACTTTAAATATAATAAGTAAATTTTTACTTAAGTAAAAAGTTTTTTTATTAAGGTAAAGAAATATAAAAATAAGAAACCTTTCTTATTTAAGTAAATAAATATATTTATTATTACTTTAGAGATATATAATTCGGAAATTTATTTTAAAGAAATAAAGGAATTTATTACTTATAAGTTAAGGATTAATAATAAGCCGAGAAAAAAATAAAAGGTTATAAATCTAATACGCTTTTTTAAAAAGGTTTATCTTTTATCTAGATAGATAAAGCTTAATTATAAAAACGTAATATAGTTAAATAAAATTTAGTTTAAAAAATATATAATTATAGGTTTTTTAACCTTATACTTAAAAGAGATATTTTTTATATAACTTTTATTATTATTATTAATATTAATTTTATTATAATTAGCCTTATTACGTTTAATAATTAATTATTTTAAAGGTAATAGCTTTATATTTTTATTATATAAATATAGTTATATATAAGTTAATTTAAATTTTATAAAGCTATTAAAAAGGTTTAAAATAAGGTTATAGCTATTAATAGTAATTAATTTATATAAGCTTTATTAACTATTTCTTTTATATTATATTTAAACTTTCTTTTAAAGTAAAAAGGTTAATATATCGGTTACGTTAAAGCTATTTTTTATATAAACTACTTTATTTATTTAATATTTAGCTAAACTCTTTTAAAAAGCCTTTATAACCTTTTTTATAATTCTTATTTATTTTTAAGTTAATAATATAAGTAATAAGTTAATTAATATTTATAAATAAATATTAAATATTAATAATATTAAAATAAAGCTTTTAAAGCTTAAAGTATTATTTATAGCTTTAACTATTATTTATAAGATTGCTTTAAGGCTATAATAGCTTAATAGCTTAATAAAAAGAATTTTATATATTTAATAGAAAGGTTTATAATACCTTTCGATTTTTCTAATTAATTAATATCGACTATTTTATTTATTTAAATTCCTTTATTAAGCTAAAATAATAGTAAGTATTTAAAAAAGATAAGGTATAATATATCTTTTAAATTAATATAATAAGTTTTACTATATAAGACTTTTTATAATAATTTATTAATCTTTTATAAGCTTATCTATAGTTAAAAGCCGCTATTTTGCGCTAGTAGCTATAGCGTTAAGCTACGCCTAGTTTATTTACACCGGTGCTTTTAATAAGCTATTAGCCTATTAAGGTTAAAGCTATTATAGGCTATAAGCTAGTTTAACGCTATTAAGCATTATATAAAAGTGTTATTACTATATAATTTAAGCCTTTAAGTTGCTTAAAATAAGTAATATTAAAAAGCTGCTATTACCTTAATTAAGGTTTTAGCTCTACTTAAATATATACTTATTATAACCTTTTCTATAAGATTATTTAAAAGTAATTATTTAATTAAAACCGAGATAATAGTTAAGCTTAAACTAATATTTATATAAGCTTAAGACTTAAGTAAGGCTATTATATTTTATTGCTAAGTATAATATCTAGATATATAAATTTAATAGCTCTGCTATAAATAGCTATAGAAATAGACTTTATTTATAATAAGTAAATTTTTACTTAAGTAAAAGGTTTTCTTATTAAAATAAAAAAGCGTAAAAATAAAAACCTTTTTTTATTTAAGTAAATCGATATATTTATTATTATTTTAGAGATATATAAAGTTTATTTTAAAGAAATAAATAAGTTTATCGCTTATAAAATAAAGATAAATAATAAGTTAAATAGAAAAAGGGAGGTTAATTATCTATTACGCTTTTTTAAAAAGGTTTACCTTTTATTTAAATAAATAAAGCCTAGTTATAAAAATATAATATAGTTAAATAAAATTTAGTTTAAAAAAAGAATATAATTATAAGTTTTTTAACCTTATACCTAGAAGGGTTAATTAATTAATTAATATACTTTTATAAGGATTTATTAATAATATATTTCTATTAACCTTACTTTATTATAAAATTTTATTAATGCAAAATTTATTTTAATATTATAGGAAATTTATTTTAAAGAATTAATATATATATTAATTTATATTTAATATAAGGCTTTCTATATATCTTTTATAAAAAAGATATAAAGAATTAAGCTATTTAAAACGAGATTATTAAATTAATTATATATAAAATTAGTTTTAAGTTTAAATATATTATATTAATAATTAACTTATAATTAAAGTTATAATTATTCTTTAATATAAACTTAAACCTTTTAAGCGTTAAATTATAAAGTTAATAATAATAATAAAATTTAATTATTATAATTAATATAAATATATTAAAATTATAACTTATATTTTATAAAAGCCGGGTTAATTAATTTATTTATAAATAGCTAAAGTAATAATATAATTAATATATCTTAAACGTAATAAAAAAAGGCTAGCTTTTTATTTTAAAAGAAAATTATAAGTAACCTTATTTATATATTATTAAATATATCTTTTTATAGCTAGATTTATTATATTATATTATTTTATTAATAATATTTTTAAAAAAATATATTTAATTTATTTATATTTTATATATATAAAAGAAAAAATATTAAAGCTTTAATTATATAAAATATAATTAATTTAACTAGCGTATTAATTATAATAATACCGATAAAAGTTAATTTTATATTATTTAAAATTTAATAAGGGCTTTACTTACTTATAAAGGGTTTATTATAGAGTTATAATATGTATTTTATATTTATATTTTTATATTTATATTTATATTATAATATAAATATAAATATAAATACATTCTAAAGATAGATCCTCCATAACATTAAAAATAAAATAGCTAGCTATATAGATCTAATTTAGCCCTTTAAAACGTACTATTCAGTTTCTAAGAATTTAAATCCTATATAAATAAATAAATACTAATATCCAAAATAAAAATCTAGTGAGGCTTGCCGCCGCCAAGATTTTGCCAAGTAAGCTTAAACTTTAAAGTCTTTATTAGGTATTAGTATTTATTTCTTTTTATTAGATTTAAATATATAAAGTATAAATAATATGTTTTAAAGAGCTAAACTTACTCTATAAGACTAGTAATTTAATATTTAAGGTTATATAAGTCTATTTTTAAAATGTATTTATATTTATATTTATATTTTATATTATTTTATATTTATATTTATATTTATATTTATATTTTCTTTTTATATTTATATTTATATTTATATTTTCTAAATTTTTTATGTTTATATTTATATTTATATTTTGTATTTTATATTATTTATATTTTTAATACTTTAGTTTATTATTACCGTTAAGTTATTTTAATAAAAAGTAAAATATTATTTATAGCTAATTATAAAGAATTTAGCTGCCTTAATATAAAAAAGAATATTTTAGAATTATAAATATAAATATTGCTCTTTAATTATAAATTAATTAATAAGTATATTACTATTATTAATAATTTTCTTTTTTAAAGTAATAAAGTAAAGAAACGCTTTATTTATTAAAAAAGATTAGCTTTTTTATTATTTATATATATCTTTTTATTATTATTATCGAAAATATTTATTTTTTTATTTTATAGCCTTTATATTTTATAATATAAGTAATAATATTTTAATTTATAATAAAATAATTATAATATTAGTATTATATAATAAATTAACTTTATAATTAATTTTTTTTTTAAGATATATTTTATTAATTAATAGCCTTTTTATTATAAATAAAGTATTTCTTTTAAATTAATAATTATTATTTAAAGCGTTATTAATAATAGCCTTTTTAAAATAATTATTTTTAAAATAAGGCTTTAAAGTTTTTTTTAGGAATTATTATTATATTAGTAATTAAGGTATATTACTTTTACTTTATTATTAGTTTTCTTTATATTTTAAATAGAGATATTTTAAGTTTTTTAAGTAAAATAAATATTAAGGTAAGATTTAAAGTTTTAAAATAGCTTTTTATATAGTTTTACTAGTATAAAAAGGGCTACTTTAAATTCCGCTATTTTAATATAAGTATAAATAACTTAATTATAAAGAACCTTATTACCTTTATAGCTAAAGCTAAATATTTATTAGTAAAGTTATAGCTTTTTAAGAAAAAGGTAAAAGATTTTATAAAGGCTTTTATTAATATTATCCTTATTATTTTAAAAGGTTTAAAAGGTAATTTATATTTAATTATTATAATATTATTATCGATTAATATTAATATTAAAGTATATTTTAAGCTTATAATATATAATATTAAAGGTATTATTATAGCTAATATAATAAATAAAATAATTTATTATAAGGCCTTTAAAAAAATTTAATAATACTATATAAAATTAATTAAGCTTAATTTTATTATATTTATAATAAAGAAGAAAGATTTATAGCTTATTATTAAAAAGGTTATATATTTTTCTGCTTTATTTATAATTATTATTTTAACTTTTTATAAATTTCGAAATCTTTTTAAAGTTAAGTTTTTTATTAAAATAATATTAAAAAGGAAAATACTAATAAAGGTTATATAGCACTTTTAATATTAATATAACGTGGTTTACTATATCGTGGGACAGATCACATCGTGGGACACTTTTTTAATATTACCTCACTTTATATAATTAAAGAATATTATAAATATTTAACCTTATATATAATATATATATTAAACGAAAGGGCTTCTATTGTTCTATATATTTATATATTAATATTACTTATTTTATAAGGCTGCAGCTTAAATATTTCGAGTTAAAAAGCTTAAGTTAACGTGTAGCTATATATAAGAAACTTTTTTCATTAAATTATGGCCCGTGCACCCTACCTTAATAGTCTATTAAAATCGATGCAACTTTATATATTACTAGAGCTTTATAAAATAAAGCTTTTTATTTAAGTCTTAAAGTTTATTTTAATTTTATCGTAAAGATATTAATGTTTTAATAAATGTTAAGAAAAAGAGGGTATTTGCTAGCTTATTCTTAACAGCTCTCGAAGTCACTTTCTCCGCAATTACCCCGCAAAAAGGTACATATATAATTTATCTTATACGGTAATAAACTATATTAAATATCTTTATAAAAGATTTAAATTAAACTATAAAATTTACTATATAGCTTTAGTTTATAACACTTTAACATTATATAAAATTGCATCGATTTTGCTCGACTATTAAGGTAGGGTGCACGGGCCACAATTCGGCTAAAAAGTTTTTTATATAGGAGCTACACGTTAACGTAAGCTTTTTAACTCGGAATATTTACGCTGCAGCCTTATATAATAGGTAATATTAATATATAAATATATAAAATAATGGAAGCCCTTTCGTTTAATATAAATATTATTTATTAAATTAAATACGTTTTATATGTTTTAATTATATAAAGTAAAGTAATTACGAAAAAGTGTCCCACGATGTGATCTGTCCCACAATGTGATAAACCACGTTAAGTGTTAAATATAGTATTTTTTATTAATAATAAGAGATACCGGCTACTTATAATTATAAATATTTTTAAGCTTTTTATTAAGCTTTTTTAAGGGTAAAATCCTTATAAAGCGGTAAAGCTAGATAAAGGTTAATTTACTTTTTTATATATTTCTCTTTTTATTTATAAAGAAGAAAAAAAGTTAAAGAAAAAAAGAAATAGCTTAAAGGGGGTAAAATTATTTTTAATATAGTTTTTATTATCTTTAATAAGATAATAAAAAGCTATTTTCTAGCTATTAAAAAGTTAAAAATACCTTTAAATTAATATTATAAAAAGGGTTAGCTATTAATAAAAGCTAATTTTTAATAAAGATAATAAGTTATTTTAAATTATATAAAGCTTAATTATTTTTTATATAAAGTGATATTTATTATTATTATTTAAAGAAATATAAACCTTTATTAATTCTTATTATATTTTAAAGTTTAGCTTCTTTTTAATTAGAGTATTAATTAAAGGAAAGTAATTAAAAAAGTTAATTTTTAGTTTTTTTAATATTAATTTCTAAATAAATTTCTCTTTTTTAAAATATTACTTTTAATTTCTATATTTATAGCTAATTAATAATATTAAATATTTAAGCGGTTTAACCTTTAAAGTTTTTTTAAGTAAAAAAGAGATTTTTATTAACCGCTTTACTTATTTAAAATAAATTTAATTTATTAGTAAAGTAAATAATAAAATATAATATATAAAGAAAATAAATATAATTAAGTTATTAAAAAGACTTATTTAATAATTTATAATTATTAATAATTATAAATAATTTAATAGCTATATTAATACGTTTAATATACTTAAGTAAAAGAGCTAAATGCTATTAAAAAAGGGGGAGATATATAGCGTATATATTATATATAAGGCTTAAAAAAAGTAAATAAAAGAGAGGTAAATTAAAGTTTATAAATTATATTTTACTACTTTTAAAACTAGCTTATATATAGCGTAGCATTATATATTACACTATACCCTTTATATATTGCGTTAAATTAATTATACCTTATCTATACTAATATCCTGGTTATAATTATTAACGCTTATGTCTGCTTGCGCCGGTGGAGCAGCAGCGGCCTTCTTGCTCTGCTTCCTGTACAGGCCGGCCTGCTGTATCCAGCTCTTGACCAACTCGAACGTGGACTCGGGAATATTGGCTAGGAACGGCTTGCCTAGGTCGGCGAGAAACACCACCGAGTCGATTTCTTTCACCTTGGCCTCGGCCCACGCAATGACGGGATACATATGAGTCTTGCGTCTGCTTGAGACAGATAAATCTGTACAAGATGGACGGCTAGAAGCCACCATGGCACAGAGACAGGAGGGAGCCAGGCGGATTAGGTCGTTGCACTAGAGCTGGAGTTGCATTTAGATAACAGCGGCGCGCCTTTGCGCGCCTTTCCCGATATCTTCGCGGCCAGAGACACCGCCCCACCAACCCGGCTGCAAGCTGGATGAGACGAGAAGCAAGAGGGTGGCTACCTAGGTAGGGTGGCCCCCACTGACAAGACATGACATGTCCAGGTGATCGCTGAACCTACACATTGTTGCGATCCTTGGCGGCGACGCGATAGCAATCCCACTCCTGATCAATTTCGTTATTGCCACCCTGCAGACGCGAAGAAAAGGGTCTGCTTATTCTTTTTGGGTTTTGCCCAGCCAGGAGGTTCTCCAATTGGACAATTCCCTAAAAGACGACTTCCAATCGTCGAGTAAGGAAAGGATCCAAGTAATAAGAAGCCACCCCGTGATACGTAGAACAGGACGGGTCTCGGGGTTTGGCCCTCCTGCTGCTCCTGCGGGACGCCCGCCTGACATGAGGCTCCACGCACAGTCTTCGCATCCTCCCAGCTATTAGTCCCTGGAGGAGCCCCGTCAACTGGCCAGACAAAATCATCTCTTGTTTTGGTGATGGCCATTCATTGCCGGATCTTTCCGTAGAACCTTATCGCCAGAAGAGAGTGAAGACCCTCTTCCGCCGGCAGAGGTCGTCCATGCCGCGGTCTTGCATCGACAATGACAACCCACTTCTGGCCAGACCAACCCAAGCGCACAAACCCTCTATTGATCTCAGTGCGTTGTAGGAGCCCGTCCTATGTGCCAAGTCAATCCTGACCGTCCCGGCCCCATCTCACGTTCGGCAGACGAAGTGCCGCTGCTGGTAAGCCTCTGAACTGAACCGCGTACTCCCGCATCCCGATTGCCAGCAAGTGATGCGAATGCCCGCCCAATCGCACTGTTGCGACGGAACTAGGGACGCCGAGACTCGGGAGCCGAATTCGGCTTAAACTTTGTGGAATACGGTAGGAAACACCGTGGGCGGAAGCGTCTTATGTTTCAGGTACGACCGACAAGCTCGACTTAAACCCTAGGAGGGCCTAGGAGGGGAGTGAGTTCCTTTCCGCTTCCTTTCCGCGAACTCACTCCATCTCACCTCACCACATCCAAGGTCATCCAATACTCACAAATACCACACACCGGCATTGGCACACGCACGATCATCTTGAACAGTCAAAACGACAATAATCATCCATCTTAATAATTTTCTGCACTCAAAGAATCGGAAGACAAGAGGAGGACACGCACGACTCGCTGTCGTAAGAACGAGGTAGGTGGTGGGTTTACATCTCTCTCTCTGCCAGCGCTATCGAAACCACAAAAAGCCCCGTCCATTCATCCAACACTACAACATTCTACAAGAAAGGTTTATCGTCTGCACCCTCCGCCGGCTGCTCAGGGGGGCGAGCAGGAGAGTCGCGTGCACACCAGGAGGGATTCTCGTATCTCTCGCCCATTTCCGCGCCACCGAAATGGGGTTTTGTTTTGTAACAAAGGGAAGAAAAAGGTTGGAGATACAAGGAATCCCAACAAAAAGTCCAGTCATGGTCTCATACCAAGCCCCGTTACACAGAATTCATCCGCTGTCTGTCTTTCCACGTCGTCTCCCTTCTTGACGCCGCGCCCGCTGTACTGCGTTTAAATCAAGCGATTTAGTGCGTCTTGGCGAAGCGGTTCTTCAGGGCGGCGCCGGTGGGGAAGGCAGAGCCAGTACCGTTGAAGGCGCCGGTGGGGACGGGGACGACGGTGGCGGTGACGGTCTCCTCGGGCTCCTCGTCGCAGGTGTCGTCGTCGCCGGAGTCGGCAGAGGTGTCGTCAGAGCCATCATCCTCGCAGGTGTCATCATCCTCGCCAGAGGCGGAGGTGGGGGCGGCGGAAGCGGCGGCGGAAGCGGCAGTGGGGACGGCGGCGTTGGCAGCGAGGGGAACGCTGGAGGCAGCGCCAGTGGGGCTGACCTGGCCAACGGTCACGTAGACGGTGGGGCCCTCCTTGGTGACGGTGACAGTCTCACTGTGAAGAGGTTAGCAAGGTGGCGTCCTTGAGTATACGCGCATATTCAACTTACGGGACGCAAGAGCCCTCAGCGCCGGAGCCGGAGCCGGAGCCGCCGGAGTTCGAGTTGGTGTCAACGGGGGAAGAGTCGTCAGTGGGCTTGGTAACCTTGCTGGTGAGAGTGGCGGTCTTGGTGCCAGTGCTGTAGGCAGTGGTGGTGGTGGTGCCAGAGAGGGTGGTGCCCTCGCTGCCAGATCCAGATCCACCCTCAACGGGGGAAGACTCGCCAGTGGACTCAGGAGAGGACTCGGTGTTGACGACGGTCTTGGTCACGGGGATGGAAGTGACAAAGGTGGTGAAAGAGGTGGAGGTGCTGAACTGCTCGCCGCCTCCGTTGCCGTTGGTGACGGTGACGGTGACTGGGACGGCCGAGGTCAGGGTAGCCACGGAGGTGGAGACGAGGGTGGTGACATCAGGCTCGCACTCATCCTCATCACCGCTAGCGGGCGTCGAGGCCTCGGGTGAGACAGCGGTGATGGGCGCTGTGGGGAGGGTTCCGTTCGAGAAGATGCCGGATGGGGCCGCGGTGGGGACAGCGGTGGGGACAGCGCCGGCGCCGGGGGTGGTGCCGGTGACGGTGATACCGGTGATGCCACCGGTGGCGGCGACAGACATGACGCTCGAGGAGACGCCTTCAGCGGCGGTGACCGGGCAGATTGTGGTTGCGAGCTGGATCACGTCGGTGACCAGGACGGTGGAAACCTGCTCGGGGGCGGTGGAGGCGAGCTTGGTCAGGGAGGCGGAGTTGGCCGGGCAGTTGGTGACGGTCGGGGCACAGCTGATGATGGTTCGGACAGAGGTGGTCTGAACGGTCAGGGTGGTGAGCTGCTCACCGGCGGCAGCGGCGCTCGACGTGGTGTTTTGTCGGCGGTAGTTGAAGTGGTGCTGGGGGTAGACGACGTTGTTGGCAGAAGCCAGGGTCGCGAGACCCAGAGAGGCGGCGAGAACGGACTTCATTTTGCTTTCGGTTGTTCAGATTCTAATCGGTCTGGGAAGATCCTCTTTTGTTCGGTACTCTTCGGGAGCGAGAGAAAGATCGTGGGTATGCTGATCAGCAAATGAGTGGAAGTCAATTCCGTGGAGGAGGGCAGACACAGTTTGCACTCGTTCGGTAAAAGAATGTATTTTGGTTGGGAATGAATGAGTGGCTAAGCTGCTATTGCTCGCCGAAAGAGACTGTTCAAATGAATGTCGGGGAGATCGATCGAGGTCAGGCTCCGTGTCGGGTGAGGAGAGAAGGAGGGAGATATACAAGCCTGCGGGTGGGAGGCCATCAGCCCTTTTGAGCAGGGCGGCTGCAGGAGGGGGTGTCTTTCGGTGATGGTCCCATTTGATGACCCCGTAAATTCGATCAGGAGCCCACTTGTGAGCAGTCCAGGGTCAAGTCTGGTTCGTCGGGACCCCGGTCCCCTCTGAGCATACATAGGAGGCCGAGAGCACCGCCATGGTGGACTTGCCGCCTCTGCCAGCCCGTAGATATGAATAACCCTTAATCAATTTTGCAGATCCACACGCCTAGAGCGAACTGGGCACGCTTGCGTGTTACCGGGCCAGTCAATCATCTGCGAGATTCGGCGCACTGGTACGGGTGGGAATCCCTCTGCGCGAGAAAAGAAACGAGAGCCAGCAACCGCCCTCCCGTGGCCAGGGAATCCTTGAGCTCGATCAGGGGCAAATGCAGGAACGGGCGCTGCGAGAAGGTGACATGGCCCAATCAGAGGCCCTAGCCTGTGCCCAACCTGGTCAGCAGCCGGGGACGCAGAGGCTCAGATCCTGTTGCCAAGAAGGCACAATTCGACAGGAGGGGTGGCCGCAGTGTTGTTTAGTGTCCAGCGCAGGGTGTACGCACATACAATACCCTGGTCATCCCATGGACGTCCCATGTCGTCGTCCGAGGTATTGAATGCAGAGCGTACCGCAGGTTCGGATGAAATGCCTGGCTGGGCCCCCTTGGGAGAATGCACAGGAAATGCGGTGCTCTCTTCAGCAGATGCACTTCCGCAGTCCCTCGCCTGCAGTGGTTTGGTTGCTGAGACGAATCCGATGTTTCCTCCACAGTCGTGCTTGAAGCTTTTTGCTCGTTGGGGAATAGCATGCATGGGCAGCAGAAGCTACTCGGCCGATCGACCGTCATGGCGTCGTGCCGTGGGATGAAGAGCGTTGTGGGCATCTCGAATACCTATTATGGATAGATCTCTCGCGGGTGCCACATCACTGATCATGATCATCCCAGGGTATGCTGTCGTGCCATTTGTCCCGAGCATGTTTGTCGCCTGGACGAACGAAGATCAAGCGTGTAAGAAATCATCCGACTAATAGGGTCGGGTTCAGCAGTAACCCTAAACAGAGTTGCGAGATCTATTAATGCCCGATTCCCTTTTTCGAACCGCAACGTCGCCGCATTCTAGTGGTAGTTTGTTTTGCAGATCATTTTCCAGGCGGCCGGTTATTGGCACCCGTGTTACCTTCTAGATTCTTTCCTTGTCCCTCTCACGACGCCTCCTGTGTATAGGCTGGCTGAGCTGGGCGGCAACAGAGGACAGAGAGACATGCTCGGGTCCAATAGCGCTCGCCTCATTTCTTTTTTTGGTCCTCGTAGGGCTCACTGGTCTGCAATGCCCGGTCATGGATGACGGAAGCGGGCACACGAGAGTCCCCAGCAAAACGGTGGGCCTCACCTTGCTTCCAGGCTTCTACTAGACTACAGGCCGCCTCCCGCAGTGGTTATGCACAGAAGCCGGGGACGGCATACCAGGCGGGGCGCCGCGTGTCGAAACATATTGATGACGGCAGCTGTGCACGCTGGCTCGTTGAAAGATTGGTCTCCAGCGGCAGCCGTTCTTGTTGCTCATGGCGTAAAAATGAAGATGGTAGTAACGCCCAGTTGCTCTGACGGTTCGTTGGTCTGCTCTCAGACGGTGAACTCTAACAGTAAACTGCCGACTGCAACGTCAGGTGCTGTCGAGATTGGCGATGACGAGGAGCGCGCCTCTCGCCTTCGCGCAAGACAGGATTTATACCGGGCACAGTGCATGGCCATGACACGGCCTGCACGGCAATGTCATCCGGCCAATCCGTGCGTGCTGGCCCTGTCAGCCTGTGTGATTCTGCGAGGTGTTCTCGCCCTCTGGAGGGGGCCCACAAAAGGCCGGGAGATTGGCAGAAACGAAAATGCTTGGCCTCCAGATTGCTTCAGATCTCGTCGATCAGAGCACGTTGACCAAGTGGCCTGGAAGGCCGGCACGGTCGAGTCATTTGTGTAGAGGAAGGACACAGAGGAATAACTCAATTAGGTATAACGTGGAGTCAGCGTGTGTCTCGTATACAAGCAGCCGGCGGCGAGGGTGAGGTCGTTCTCACGAGCCTGAGAGAGTGGCATCGTCGAGCAGAAAAACCGGTGCGGGAGAGGCATGGAAATTGGCAGGAGTCTGTCCAGCAGTCTAGCAGGGGGCGGAAAGGAGGTGCGCCGTTTCACCAGCCAAGCCGCAATCCCCCCTGTAAGGTGGAGCCGCCTGGGGGGTGGCCTGCCGTCAACATCACTCGACACACGCCCCAGGCCCCTGCACGCTGATTGCCCTTCCCAGCTCGCCTACGTCCCTGGGCTGCTCTGGGCCTCTGGGGGGTGTTGGTGGCCCTCATCTTGCCGATGGGGCCCCCGAGGTTGATTGATTGAGGGGCCCACCGTCCCCGAAATGAGCGCCTGGCGGTGGGCAGCGTTGACGATGGGCGACGCGGGCGAGACCTCATCTAGCGAGATGCGCTTTGTCAACGGTGGTCCTTGCTCGAGCTGTCGCAGAATGATTGATCATGGTCGACAATGGAAATGACGGCCTTGATTCTGGTGGAAGGAGCTGCTCATCTCGCTATTAACCCGCTCATGGCACCATGCCGCGCTGTTAAGTGCGTTTATTATCGTAATTGCAATTACAAAGTGACGGTTGAATCCTGTTGCCCCGTGCCGAGGCTTGGACGCTACTGAGGCAAGCGGTCTGGTTCTCTCTGGTACTTTTTTGTTTTTCTTGCTCAGGACGACACCTGGTCCTTCCCCCCCCCCCCTTATTTCTCCGATCCTACAGTTTTCATTCCGTTTCCCACATAAGCTTCACAATGAGTCAGATATCAACTTTTTGGCGTCTCGTCCTCAATTGATAAAAAATCCCCGGCCCCTTGGCCTGGACGTGCTCACCGTCTGTGGGCTGGAAGTGGTCGTGGTTGTGGTCTAGCCTGGCCTCGTCTGTGGCCTGGGGTAAAAGACACCGTCGATCAACTTCCACGAATACACATGGTCGACCAAGACCTTCCCGATGAGGCACACCAGGGGATAATGGGGGATGGGGCCAGCCTCGCCTTCAACATGACATGCATATCCGCGTATTTGCATTCTGTCACTTCTTTCGAAACGCAGTAACCCATATCAACCACATTGCCGAAGCTACTGTAGCATATATCAACAGGGCGGGGCTGGGCAGGGCTGGGCTGGGCAGGGCTGGATCAAGACGCGCTCGCCATGGTTATGATCGTGGTCGTCGGACTGCCGAGGGCACCTTTATCCTTAATTTTTTTTTAAGTCTCTGCCTTCCCAGTGCCCTGGGACCCTGGCGCTCATCACCCCGTGGCTCCCGAGACAGATCAACCCAACGGTCGTGGAAGCCACACGCTAATAAGTTTCGTCTGACACAACACCATACCGAACAAGACCTTGTAGATATAGTACACCCCTTGGGGGATTTCCACACAAGCTCAGCCACCGGCCACCGTTTGACATCTGGCATCTGGGCATTCTCGTCCGCTGCTGGCTTTGACGGAAAGACGCGTCAGAGCTCCTGAGTGAGGCCACCAGCCAGCCCAGCCAAAAGGGGGCTCGGCCGGTCAACCGACTAGTAGTTTCAACCCCATGCCCCGAGCGTCAGAGTCACCGACAAATATCCAGCGAACTGATCCCATCACGAGGCCCTCGTGAACGAATACTTGCGGGTAGGAGGAGACTATACAGGCCCAACCCCCCTGAGCAGGTAGGCCCACCTGAAGCACCTGAGCCTGCAATGCCACCCCTTATTGCACCCCTGCAAGACGGCCGCCCTCCTTGCGTCAGGGAAACGCAGGACAACCCCGCATCGCCTGCAGAGCAACACCAGGAAACAAACTCGTGAGTAACACCTCAACTAGACCTCACCGAGGATTCAAAACCCGCTGGCTGAGCAAGTAAGGCCGGTCCGAAGCCGCCTCTCGGTCATGCACCCCCTTCCACCCCTTGATTCTGGTGAGCAGAGTAGACAGGCAGATTCCCAACATCTTAGACAGTCATCAGCCGAGCAAGCATGGTCCCGATCCCTTTCCTCACCGCAGCCCGCCAGCACAACCGGCGTAGGGCCCTGATGCTGGTCTTCAGCATCCTGCCGCCAACAAAAGACATCTGATACTTGTCACTTCAAATCCTGAAGCGAGTGCAGGCAGCGCTAAGCAACCTACCACTCACACAGCACACACAGCACACATGTGCATGCATCGCGCAAAACACTATACATGCTGCGGTGCGGTGCAGCCCGCGTCGTGTAACCCTCCTGTCCACCCTTGCGCACGCCCTCCGAGAAGCCAGCACGCACCCGCGGATTCTCCAACGGTCTGCCGGGGGTCCAGCCTCGTCCAGCACCCCCCCCCCCCCATTCTGGTCATCACCATTGGTAGTGGAATAGGTTGAAATGGTTGCTGTTGGGAGCAGGGAGCATGCGGTCAGTGCCGCTTGAAAACCCTTCTGTGAACCAGGCAGGCAGATAGGTCTGTTCCCACCAGTGATTGACTGGCTCATGGCATTCTGAAAATGCTATGAGCGCTCTCGTTGGGCTCAATAGACGAAGTAGAACTTCATGGCCAGCGTAGTCAGCAGTAAAGTTGACTTCAACTGGCCTGGCATGAGGTGGCGAGTCACGGAGCAACGGCGAAATTGAGTAACGCTTCACATCCAGTACTGACGTATGACCGTCTGTCTGCAGATACCAGCTGACAGGCCCCTTTTCCTCTTTCACTCAGGCCACACTTAGTAGTTGTGGCAAAGGCAGACAAGTCAGGAGCAATGTTGTGTGGTCAATATGTGTATTTGTTCATCACCCCCTGTTGAGTCGGGCATGTTCCCACCTATATGCTCCCCCATCAACTTGTCTCGTCACTACATTTACTACATTTGACCATTCGTTCCCACTGCCGAGCAAATCGCTCGCGCTCATCATATCATTTCAATTTCCCAACGCCGTCGAGTCATGTTTTGAACTCGATCCAAGTTGATAGTCCCGTTGAGGGTAGCTACCCATGGATGCCTGCCGCCCTTGCCTTGCAATGCCTGTATGGGTATATGTTGAATTTTTGCGCCGTTCACACCTCTCCCTTGATGCCGTTTTTGGTTGAAAAAACAAAGCCTCGCTAAATCCCCACCCCTTCGTGAACGCCGATGTTGAAGTCGAAACCGGTGCTTGTCACTCGTCCAAGTCACCGGCCCGTATTAAACCCACCATTATCTCTTCATTAATATAATTGTCCGCCACCAGGGACAGACTTTGTGTTGAATGAACTTATTTCGCGTACTTGGCGCGGAAGAACTTGGCGGCACTGACCATGTTGGCCAGAGCCTCCTTGGTCTCCTTCCACTGACGGGTCTTCAGACCACAGTCAGGGTCGATCCAGAGCTGCTCGGGCTTGAGGAACTGAAGCATCTCCTCGATGCGATCCTTGATCTCCTGCTCACTAGGGACACGAGGAGAGTGGATGTCGTAGACACCAGGTCCGATGTGACGAGGGTAGGCAGAGTCGACGAAGACCTTGAGGAGCTTGGCGTCAGACTTGCTGTTCTCGATGGACAGGACGTCAGCATCCAGAGCCGCAATGGCGTGGAAGAAGTCCTGGAACTCGGAGTAGCAGAAGTGAGAGTGAATCTGGGTGGCGTCCTCGACACCAGTGGTCGACAGGCGGAAAGCCTTGACGGCCCAGTCCAGGTAGGCCTCACGCTCCTTGCCAGAGCGGAGGGGAAGACCCTCACGCAGAGCGGGCTCATCGACTTGAATGACGTCAACGCCAGCCTTCTCAAGGTCAACGACCTCGTCGCGGAGGGCCAGAGCAAGCTGCTCAGCCTGGACGGACTGGTGAACATCGTCACGGGGGAAAGACCACCGGAGGCAAGTAACGGGGCCGGTCAACATGCCCTTCATGGGCTTGTTGGAGACAGACACGGCGTACTTGGACTCCTTGACGGTCATGGGAGCGGGACGAGAGATGTCGCCGACGATGATCGGGGGACGAACGCAACGGGATCCGTAGCTCTGAACCCAGGCGTGGGTGGTGAAGGCATAGCCGTCCAGGCGCTCACCGAAGAACTGCACCATGTCGTTACGCTCGGGCTCACCGTGGACGAAGACATCAAGGCCGAGCTCCTCCTGGATCTTGACGTTGGACTCGATCTCCTGCTCGATGAACTTGTCATACTCGGCAGCGTTGATCTCACCCTTGGTGAGCTTGTTGCGCTGGAGACGGATCTCCTTGGTCTGAGGGAAGGAGCCGATGGTGGTGGTGGGGAACAGAGGCAGGTTCAGCTTCTTCTGCTGTTGAGCAATTCTCTCTGGGAACTCGGACTTGCGGTTGTAGTCGGCCTTGGTGATCTTGGATTGGCGGTCCTTGACCTTGGGGTCGTTGGTACGGCTCGAGGTGGCACGAGCCTGGATAGACTTGGCGTTGGCCTCGAGCTGCTCACGGACGGCAGCAGGGCCGTCAGTGACAGCCTTGGCAATGACGGCAACCTCGACAGCCTTCTCAGAAGCGAAAGAGAACCAGTCAGCGATTTCAGGGTCGAGCTTCTTCTCGCTGGCCAGAGTGTGAGGTGTGTGGAGGAGGGAGGAAGAGGTAGCGACGATCACACGGTCGGCACCGAGCTTCTGGGTGGCAGCCTCCGCGGTCTCGATGGCCCGCTTGAAGTTGGTCTTCCAGATGTTACGGCCATCAACCACACCGGCAGACAGGATAGTCTTGGGGCCAAGAGCACCAATGACAGTGTCGAGCTGCTCAGGGTTTCGGACAAGGTCGATGTGGACGGCGTACACATCCTTGGGCACAGCCTCAAGGTTGTGGACAATGTCACCGAAGTAGGTGGTGAAGACAAGCTTGGGGATCTTGTCACCGAGGTTGGCGAGCTTCTCGTATGTGGGCTTGAAAGCGGCCTTGGCCTTAGAAGGCAGGTCGAGGACGAGGATGGGCTCGTCAATCTGGACAGTGGTGGCACCAGCTTGCTTCAGCTGGGTGAGGAGCTCCTCGTAGACGGGGACCAGCTTCTCGAGGAGGTCGATCGGGTCAACAGACTGACCACGGTCGGCTTTGCCGAGGTGGAGGAAAGAGACGGGGCCGACGAGAACGGGGCGAGTCTCAATTCCAGCCTCCTTGGCCTCCCTGTACTCGGCAACAGCCTTGGGCTCGGATGTGAGCTTGAAGGTCTGTTTGTCCTGAAGGGTAGGCTTGACGTAGTGGTAGTTGGAGTCAAACCACTTGACCATCTCCAAAGAGGGCACGTCGACACCATCCTTCTGGTGGCCACGACCCATGGCGAAGTATTCGTCGACACGATTCAGCTTAGAACTGGCATATCGCTCGGGAACAGCCTAGATGGGATTGCTGTTAGCAGTGCGGACCAACCAAAATCAAGTACTGCATCGGAGCGGTAACTTACGCCGAAGTCTTGGATGTGGCTGAGGACTTGGTCGTACAGAGCAAAGTCGTTGGAAGGGATGACATCAACACCGGCATCCTTCTGGATCTTCCAGTGGGCGAGTCTGAGCCTCTTGGCCTCAGCGAGCAGCTCATCCTGTGAGATCTTGCCGCCCCAGTCTGTCTCTACGGTCAGTCTCGAAGCCTAATTGAAACATTAACTGGTCGGGCCATGGATACTCACAAGCCTCAGTAGCCTTCTTCAGGTCACGGTTGACTCCCATGCGAGGGAAACCGAGGATGGCGGACTGAACCATGATGGCTGATGTGGTCGAGTAACTGACACGAACAATTGACCACTTCTGTAGGTTTCTGCGTTGTGCGTGTCAGCAAGTCTTACTCATATCGCCCAGGCTAAGGCCAGTTTTCGTTGGGAAAATTCTCAACATGTGAAGCGGGGGAGGGGTAGCAACATACAGGATTGAGTTGGTAGGTGTACTTTTTGCTCTCCACACCCGCAGAGATAGATGAAGGTTAGGAGGGAGTTGAAGAATGGTGTGAGGTAGGAGGAGAAGGGGGATAGGAAGAAAGTAAAAAAGTAGAAAGAGGAGGAGGGAGAAGCAGCTTATGAATGACGGTTCAAGGCGGCCGGGCGAGCGGTGTGTGGGTCATGCAGAAGGAAGAGCTCACAAGGAAGGAGGCTTGAAAAAAACGTGCTGCTGGGCTGCTGCTGGCAGTCGGGAGCCGAAACCGCTGACAAGACCAGACGATAGCAACAAGGAAACGGTTCTAGTGTCTGGAGGGGGAGGGGCTGAAGGCTGAGGGAGGGAGGGGTAGCTCCCCACGGACCCACCACCACTTTAGAGTTATTAACGAGCTCAGTCATTTGCACTGTGGGGAGGAAGGGTCTACAAGAGTGAAAGCTTTTTCCGGTTGCAACTCTTTGAGCAGGGGTCTCTCTATCTTGATGTCTACATTACGAGTCGCGGACCTCGAGTGTCACCGCTCGGGGCACTGTATTGAGACGACAAAGCAATTGGCTTGTCAGGCTTGTCCTGTCTACACTGCCTACCCACCGGCCCTAGACAACAGCGAGGCGAGATGTCCTAATATGGCGCAATTGGCACAGTACAGCTACTGCAGTCGCATGCAGCAGTCTGGTGCAGTGGTTGCAACCCGGCCTAGGATAAAGCTGCACCACATCCATTCCATCGCTTAGCTTCCCAGGGTCCCGGCCGAGCTGCTCGCAAACCGTCCGTCGACCCTTTTGGGCTCGGCGTATTTCAACCATTTTGCTGCCCAGCCAACCAGACCCGGCCTTCTGTCATCACCTTGCGATTCTGCCTGTCACACCCGTCCCTGATGACCCGAGGCCGGCGTTGCCCTCCCCAGAGTGGGGCACGGGTCCGTCGCATCCATTCCTGCATGGCGAGAAGGCATGTCTAAGGATGTGAAACTAGCGTAGTGAAACCAACTCCATGATACCATCCGGGCACACAGAATTCCAAGCTTTTCTCGGGCTGGACATTTCCATTATTGCGTATGCCTGCCTCTGTAAATTCTTTTCATGCCACACTCAGTGACGGTAGATAGCCAACACTACCCATTACACAGCAGAATCACAAAAGAGTTGCTTGGGCAATTTCGCAGAAGCCAGGCATGACTCGCATGCGGCGCCTGTCCACCACGTCCGCCGTGCCCCAGATGCTGACCGCCACCGCTGCAGGGACTTGCAACATTATACTTCGTCCACTGGTCCGCCTCAGCGGGGAGTAGTCACTCGGTCCTTGTACTCAGGGGCAGGCCTCTGTCAGACACCATATCATACAATCTTAAGTTGCCAAGGGGGCATCGTGAGCCCCATCCAAACAGCAAACACCTATCCAAGCAACAGTTTATCGTACTGCTCCTCGTCCAAGTGCTTCAACACTACCTGTTGCAACGCAGCCTTGCTCCTGCTAATCGCAGGTATGACACCATCGATCTGCTGCAGGTTGCCTTGCATGCTGTCCATATGGCTTCCGATCTGCTTCGAGAGGGTCATCAGCTCCTCGTCACCTAGGTCCTTGAAGAGCCCACCCAGAGCAACTCCGTCAGGTTTTGCAACTAGTTCCAGCCGGTCTCCCTCATCATCGTAATCTCCGCCATCGCCCTTTCTGATGATGCCAGGGGTGAGGACATGTTCCCGCTTTGCCTTCTCGCGCCAGGCCTTGGCCTCAGACTTCGCGTTGGCCTCCAGTTTGTGGAGAGAGTCGTAGTCCTTGGCTAACGCATCCTCCTCGTTCTTGATCTCTCTCTCCAGCAGGCTGACCGAATGCAGCAGCGGGTTGAGGGTGTTCTCGAGGCTCTGGACGGCATTCATGGTGCGTTCAAAATCAAAGTCATCCTCGTAGCTGCCGGACGCGGCTCGCCTTGCAGTCCCAGCCGTAGGAGCTGGGAAAGGCAGACCCTTCACAAGCTTTGCGTGTAACCGCCGCGAAATACCCGAGAGCGCCACCGATGCATGCTCGCGCCGCCGGTTGGTGTCTTGAAGACGCAGCAGGACTGGGCGCTGCGCATCGGCGAGGAAAGTCCCTACTGCGTTGATAGATGGCCCGTCCAGAGCGTTCCACTTCTCAGATATGACAGACCGTGGGATGTTCTTTATGCTTTCCTTGAGGTGTCGGAATGGAAGCTCCTCTTCGTCTTGCTCTGAGCTTGTATCTCTCTCTCGCTCTTCCTCTGCCTCTTCCTCTGCCTCGACAACAGGCTCCAACTGGCGGGGCGTAGGCTTTTTTTGCTTATTCTTGGCAGGGGCCTGTTCGTGCTCTTTCTCTTGCTCGTCTGCGGGCTCGGGCGAATAACGCCGTGGCCTGCCGCGCGAACGAGATGGCTGAGCTTGCTCAGGCCCCTGGGAAGAAGTGTCTGATTGCCTAGGGCGGCCGCGGCGCTTTGGATGTGAGGGCTCTTGTATTGAGTCACCCCCATCCGCAGGCTGGTCCGCCTTGGATGACTTCTTCGGAGCCTTTGTCCGGTTGCCATGCTGCGGTTGCAAAGCCCTTGCACTCTCAGATCCCTCCTGGTTCAAAGACGGTCGCCCACGACGCTTCTTTCCTACTCCTGCAGCTGGCTCATTCTGCTGTGCCCTGGAAGCAACTGCCTCCTGTGATGCCCCATTCGCTCTCGTTCCAGATTCCGTATTGTCCGTTGCCGTTTGTACTTTGTGCTTCGTAGTTCGTCGGCTTCCGCTGGAGACTCTATCGGACTGCCTTCCTTGTCGATCTCGCTCACCACGTCTTTGGGTTGACGCCGATGGCTCGTTGTCTTTGGGCGGCTTTTGGCTCCCTGCTGATTTATCTTGTAGAGAAGCCGTTGGCGAGGAACCAGAGACCTCGGCTGAAGTTCCATTTCCCCGTGATCTTCCACTCCGTCGAGGCTCTGAGCTCTCAGGTTGTTCCTCTTCTGGCAGCTCGCTATGCGTTGCTGCTTTACGCTTTCCCCTTAACGGCGCATGGCCGATTTTCGTATTGGAATCTTCAGTTTCTTTCTTGCGACCGCGTTTCTTCGGTCGAGCGCGCTCTTCGACATCGGGTTCAGGATCGTTCTCCAGCGCCTCGTGGCTCGACGCGTCGGGCTTCGGCTTGGACGCGCCGGGCTGCCGCCCGCGTTTCCGCTTCTGATCTGAGGCTTTGGGGGCCTGAGTTTTTAGTCAGTGGCACACTTGAGTGATTCTTGATGAACATACCATTATGGATATGTAGTAATATCAAAATGGAAGTTCGTATTTGCTACGGGTCGGCACCATCGTGGCAGAGTACGTGGAGGGCGCCCCAGGTGGGATGGCCAACTCAACTTTTGGTCTAAGCCGTTTGGGGTAAGTAAGAGTGCTGCTTCCTGGTCAACAAGAACACAATGACAGGGATTACGGTCATCAGTTCCTCTCGCAGACTTTCAAGTTCAACAACAAACATAGAATGTCGTAAGTTTATTGAGTAGTATTAATAGAGAGGGTACGGCAGCCCCAGAATCTTGAGACATTCTTGTCTTTTGGACAGTACTACTCACACTCATTTCTTGGGAACTTCACATTCTCAACTATCGCAATCTGAACTTTCCGCCTGCCCTCCAGGCTCGTCCTTATCTTATCGTTCCCCTCACCGACCGTTGGTTCGGCTTACCTTCTCCATCCTAGACCCCAGGATTCGGTGCCTGCTAGCAGCCCGGAGCTCTCCAAGGACCCTGATAGCACCCAGCCGGAGGATCCTGCAGCCTTCGACGTCTCCATTTGTTCTCTTCAACTTCTCCCCCCCCCCCCTACAGACACATCATCATTGAGCTGCCTCGTCCCCGAACAGCTTTATTGTACATCACTTGTTCGAAATTTGTCCTAATTTTCGCCGCTGTGTAACAATGCGCTTCTCAACATCCTCGGCTCTACTGGCTCTGCCTCTGCTGGCGTCGGCCCAGGGTGAGCAGTTCGAGCAGTACAAGGCACAGTTCCAGAACTTCCTTGGCCAGTTTAGCTCCTACGTACCGAACCCCAGCAAGCATGACCCTATTGGAGCTGCGGAGGCCAAGGTTGGCGAGATGAAGCTGAATGTCTTGACATTGGATAACTGGAAGGACACCCTCTATGCGCCTGTCAAGCCCGAGTCCACCAAGCCCGAGGAGTGGTGGGTTCTGATTTCGGGTGGGAACAAGACTTGCTTTGGTGAGTTCCCTGCTGAATTCATATGTATCTACTTCAACGCGCGCGCTGACCACCTCGACAGGCCACTGCTTGAGGGTTGAGGAAGCCTTTAACCAGACTGCCGCCAAGCTTGCCGTCCTGCCCAACGCCCCTCACGTCGGATTTGTCAACTGCGATGATCAGCCCATCCTGTGCAATGCTTGGTCGGCTGGAGCGGGCAGCCTGTGGCTGTTCGAGATGCTCCCGCCTCCCGCGCCTGTCGATATCTATATCAAGCGGATGAACCTGTCCACGACCGACAGCGATACCTTCTTGGAACTGTACAAGACCCGCGAGGACAAGAGCCAGTTCAAGAAGAAGGATGGATACTTCCACCCCTTCGATGGTGAGCTGGCCCAGTACGGCATTGCTGTGCCTATCGCATACGCCCTCTGGGGGCTGAGCGTTGTCCCAAGCTGGGCCATGATGCTGGTTGTCTCCTTCGTCAGTCGGACGTTCATGTAAGTCATATCAAAGTCATAGTCATACAACTCACAAAGAAGCTGACGTCAGCCAGGTCTCGTCGCATGGGTCCCCCCCAAGGTGCACCGGGTGCCCGTGGTGCTGCTCCTGCCGCCGGTGCGCGGTAAGAAATCAAGCCTTGCGAATGACGAGATATTGTACGAGGTGAAACGTGTGATGTCCAAACTTTTTGGGAGGTATTGGTGGTTTTGCTTTGTCGCGGTAGGGTGGGAAAACTGGTTTTGTACACTTATCATCGGGGCTTCTTTGCCTGATCGGGATACGCCTGCTCGGCGACTAATTAATGTCTTGCCTGACATGTCTCGTGAACATTCTGCAGGCCCTCCAGAACCTGCTCTGTGAGCTGTCCGTTAGACAATCGACCATAGCGCAGGTCGCTCATGCTGCCGACTGTCTGCTTGAGAGACTGCAATAACTCGGCCTCTTCCCTCTCCAAAGCCTGTATTGAGGCATCGAGCTCCTCTGCAGAGCTGTCCAGTTCGGGGATGATGGAGTTGATATCATGCTTGGAGACAGGGGCGCCTGAGGCTGCACCGTAGAGCTGTGATGCTGTTAGAACTCGAGCACCTGAAGATGGCGAGCGGAGAGCTGGCGGCAAAGGGCAATCTCACCGCTCTCTCAATATCAATCTCGTCGTCGATCTCATGGTCCTCGGCCTCCCTCTTCGCCCGCAAGACTTCTCGTCGCAATGCCTTGGCCCGTTTCGCCTCATTTTCAATGTTGGAGGCTACAGCATCGATGAGCGCGTTCCTCTGGATCTGAAGATCCCTGTACAGCCTCCTCACTTGTGGTGACGACTGCTGTCCACGGGGAAAATAATCTGTGAATTCCTTCAGAGATATGATGGCAGGTAGCTGTGCCGGAGCCAGAAGGTAGTTGGCAAGGATTGTTGACTCGGTGGGTGCCATGGTCGGCCGCGTGTCTGCTGGCCTTTGCTCTTGTTGATTTATCTTGGACTGGACCAACTGATTTATGAATTACAAAATAGGGTTGTTTATTGTCACAGAGAGTCCTGATAGATACACTGGTGCTCTCGTCATCTTATGTGATAAATTCTCCTTGTTGTGTCGCAAGAGGAACAAATGAGTCGACCTGCTTGTTTGATTGGGGGGCTTGCAAATGTGGTCGCGCTTGCCTCGAGACGCGCTTCTCGACTCGCCAGGTCCCGTGACACTCCTGTAACTGGCTTCCTTTCTCACCCTGGGTCCTCGACGTCCAACCTTCGCTTCCTCACCCAACCCACCTAACACTCTCAATTGCGGCGGATAGCGCAGGGACTCACCTTTACTTGAGATCTGTTTTAATCCTCACACATCTTCCATAGCTCCCTGTTCACCGTCACCAGCCTCACGTTCACCCAACATGGCACCGTCCTCCAAGCCAGCAGCTCCACCGTACACCAGGGATGAGAAGGTCCTGTGCTTCCATCATGACATGCTTTACGAGGCAAAGATCATTGAGATTGATTCCACTGAGGAGGGCGGCTTTCGGTACAAGATCCACTACAAGGGTTGGAAGGCCACATGGGATGATTGGGTCCCTCAGGACCGAATCCGCAAACTGAACGATGAGAACCGTGAGCTTGCAGCCCAGCTCAACCAGCAGGCTCGTGCGAGCATGCAAAAGAAGTCTGGCCCGGCGAAGAAGGCAGGTCTGAAGAATGGCTCCGACTTCAGCTCGGCTCGAGGTAGTGAGGAGAGATCGGGCGCTGCGGCCACAATGTCAGGACGAGGCCGAAAGAGAGATTTTGATCTGGAGAATGTAAGTGATAAGTCCCCTTTTTCCGATTGTGTCCCATCCGATGTATCATGTGTCCCATTGTGTCCCTGGCTTGGTTCTCCTCAATGGGCTATCGCATCTCCCAAATGCTGGCGGGATACGGCTCCAGTGAAGGCGTTTAAATAGCCCGGCTGCAATCGCAACACTCGCGGTTTTCTTGCCGGCTTTGCTCGTGGCTGTCTTTCAAAGCCCAAGGCTCGGTTTTCAGAAACTCCTTCAAGCTGCGCAGCATTGCAGTGACGAAAAATCGGGTTTACTGGCGAAAAGGTCGCTGGCACAGACAACCACCTCCAACTCTGCAGGCTTTTGACACGAGCCCTCTCTCCTCCCACTTGACCAAACCCCTCCAGGTCAAGACCATCTCTGCAAACCTCGAGATCTGCCTTTCTCGTCACAAGGAGATTTGGTTCAACCTGAACCTGCACATACCTGCGACAGGCAGGCAATTCAGGCCAAGGTCGACAGCACCCGTGTGACCTCAATCGACTCGACACGAGCTTCTACCTTCCTCAACACTGCATCAGCGACGTTGACGCAAACAATCTTTGCACCTCGCAAGCTCTTCTCAAGGCTTTCTTACCAAGAACCGTCTACAGCTTCTACATTTCTCATTCGTGAGATCCGGTCAGTTCTGAATTCAAGCCAACCTCATCGACGCGTTGCTTTCGTGACGCGATCATCAACCTCGTTTGCACGCAACACCCAAACATCACCACAAAACCGTGTTGACGGGGGCTTGGCTCAATCAGTCTCTGCGATTGAGCGATCTCAAGGTGAAAGTCTTCCAAAGCGCTGTGCTCATCGGCATGCGATTGGTTTTCACACTGCATCAATCCGCCCCTTGACCCCCTCCTTCGACTACCTCTCCATCACTGGGTCTGACCCCCTCAAAACGGTTTCTGATCCCACAATCCACATCAACCAAATGGACGCAGAGTTCATCAAAAAGGAGGAAAAGTGGCACAAGGCCTCCCTACAATACGACATTCTCTCCAGACTTCCCCCCAGCAATCTTCCCAAACTAGAGCCCAAGGCCCCAGAACAAGATCCCGAGGACCTTGAACATTATCATTCCAAGCCCCTACACCAAGATCCCAAGTACCTAAAACAGTTCTCCAGTTATTACTTCAAATCCACGAAGGAGGGATTGGAGTGCATTCGAAAGGATAGGGACTACCTGGACGCCTGGCCGAAGCTTGAGCCGCCGAAGAAGAATAAGAAGGACCAGGATAAGGAGTGCGCCATAAAAGCCGGTATTCCCCCACAAGACAGAGAGGAATTCAACAAGGAGCTGCAGAGCTTTTTGCAAGAATACTCCAACAGCGAGGCCGAAGAGCTTCCAGATCCTGTCGTCGCGAAGGCTGCAAAGGCAGAGAAGGCAGAGAAAGCAGCTGTCAACAGACAGAAACGCGCTGCTGCGAAGATCAGGTCGACAATGGCCCCTCCCCAGCACACTCGCAACACCCGCCTCAGGGCCAAGGCCGCCGAAGCCGCCGAAGCAGCTGATGGCCAGGCCACCGCTCCTGTTGCCACTGCGACACAAGATGCTACCAACGCCGTGACTGCACCCGTTGCGGTGGAGGACACAGTGAGAAGCAGGCTGCTAAGCGCCCCTCCATTTAACTCATTCATGCGAGACACCCGTGCGGTCATGGATCGCAACGCGTTCATGAGTCGCCCGGTGCGAGGTGTTGTGTCCAACAGCTACTACGCTTCCTTGAACAACAACTATCAGAAAGCTAGGTCAATGGGTGATGAACCCATAGGTGACGACTTCCCGGCTGTTCGCCCCCAAGGACAAGAGTCAGCAGAAAGCAAGCCAGAAGCGTCCAAGGCCGCAGCGCCCAAGAAGCCCGCGGCGCCCAAGAAGGCTGCGGCACCCAAGAAGCCCGCGGCACCCAAGAAGCCCGCGGCGCCCAAAAAGCCCGCAGCGCCCAAGAAGGCTGCGGTAAACAAGGCTACTACAACCAAAGCAGGATCAAAGAAGCCTATCGACGGAAATGTAGGAGACGACAAGTCGGCAGCTATCAAGCCACGAAGGGCTGAAAAGGCCTGCGACCCTTGCCGATCGCACAAGACGAAATGCACTGGAGGCAGTCCATGCGAGGCCTGTGCTAGAAGAGGCTTCAATTGTGTCTACGTTCCCGATGGAAGAAAGGCACCCACGAAGCGACCTCGTGAAGAGGATCAGAAGGCAGTGAAGACAGAGCCTTTCGACAAGGAGGCAGAACAAGAAGTTCGTCCCGCAAAGCGAGCGCGCAAGGAGAATGGCACTGATGTCAAGGACTTGGTCAAGACTTTCAAAGACAAGGCCGGAGGCATCAACGTTCAGCCCTCAAAGATATTGCCCTCCATCGAGGAGGTTCCAGAGGATAGCGAAGGAGCGAATGTTCAGCCCTCAAACATTCAGTCCTTCGGCCAGGAGATGCCCGAGGATGGCGAGAAAGTGACGACGAAGCCCACTGAGGTACAGTCCTTCGGCCGAGGACGGGTTACGCGAAGCCATAGTCGCCAGATGACCGAGGAAGCTGAGGCGCAGGCTGCAAAGTTCCAGCTCATGGAGGAAGCTGAGGCGCAGGCTGCAAAGATTCAGCTCACTCAGATGCAGTCCTTCAGCCGGGGACGGATCACGCGAAGTCGAAGTCGCCAACCCAGTGAGCAACCTGAGGCTCAGGCTGCAGAGACGCAGCACAAGGGCAAGCGAGCCCGTGAGGAGACCGAGGAGATCTGGGGCCGACCTGCAAAGTTGCAGCGCGCCTCGCGCAAAGGGCCCACGTACCGGAAGCCCGATGGCAACCCACAAATCCTTAGAGCCATTGACTTCTTGGCCAACACCGCGGCAACCACGCAGTGGGACGAGCACGACTGGGAACCAACATGGATGGGACACAAGTACACGGGCTGGGAGGAGTCACTTGCTTGGCCTCATATTGACTTGAGAACACAGGACGAATCCTTTCACAACCGCCCATCGATCAAGCTTGTCATGACCGATGTCTTGAAGGGAATACTGGTGGATGACTGGGAGCATGTCACCAAGGACTCGCAACTCGTGCCATTGCCCCATGCACACCCCGTCGTCAAGATCCTAGATGACTACCTGGAGGATGAGATGCCCAAGCGCGAAGAAGACTCTGCTCAGATGGACATTCTGAAAGAGACTATGGCCGGGCTCCGCGAGTACTTCGATCGAGCCCTTGGTAGAATTCTTCTCTATCGGTGAGTGTTTTACTTTGATGAAGAGTTTGCCGCTCGAGGAGGTTTAAGCTAACTCTGGCCCCAGCTTTGAGCGATTGCAGTACTCTGAACTGCTTCCACAGTGGGAGAATGAGAAAGACGGAGGACCGAGCAGTGTTTACGGAGGCGAGCATCTTTGCCGACTACTTGGTATGTTGAGATGTTGTATCCACTCCCGTTGCATGACGAACGCAGCTGATCTCTTGTCCAGTCTCGCTGCCCGAGCTTCTTGCCCAGACCAACATGGATCAGCAATCTGTCAGCCGCCTCCGCGAGGAATTGACCAAGTTCACCAACTGGCTGAGCAAGAATGGCACGAAGTACTTCGTCCGCGAGTATGAGGTTCCCGGCTCAGAGTACCAGGACAAAGCCAAGAGCTCCTAGGAGAAGCCCAAGCGAATCACTGGTTACGAGCTCGAGGACAAAACTCCTCGCCAAGGATCGAAGAGGAAGGGCGGGCCACAGTCTGAGGTGGTTTCGGACGAGAAGTCAGAGGTGGTTCCGAACAAGAGGCGCCGGCTCGATCGACCCTCCATCATGGGCTCTAGACGGAAATGATCGACCAAATCGACATTTGAGAAGCAGTGCGGCCGTGAGAAATCATTCAACGGTGGCTGACAGCCTTCTGTTTTTTCTTCTAAAGACTCGGATCATTTTGAGAACAGCAACGCGAGAGACTGGTCTGGTCTCGGATTGCGCATGCTTGGAAGCATGTGTTACCAATGCCAAAAAGGGCATCGGGCTATGAGAACTACTCCAAAGAGGGAATAGTTCTTGCCACGCAACAGAAGGCAAAAATTGTACCACACATGTAACCTTAATACTCGTTCAGCAGCGCGACGACATCGTCTTTTCCTATCTGTTTTCGGCTGCGATCTTGTCGGTCACACCCCGGATCGAATCAGAACTGCCATGAGAGAGGCATATCCCACGAAGAGACCGCAAAAAGAACCAGAGATGACGTCTTCCAAACCTGCGTTTTCCCGAAACATTGGTCACGGTCGCAGTGGCTGATCGAGATTTTCTGATTAAGCACGAAAAGCAGAAGAGAGTGTGGATTTGCGACTTGTCTGAAGCTATCACCTTGGCCTCCATGCGATGAGGCAAGGGTGACGACGGCTTTGGATTCACTACTTGACGGGACACGAACGGGAGATGCGGGTTGAACTGCTGCACGATTGGTTTCCAGATTTCTTTGAAGCTCTGTCACTACTATCGCCTTATGACTTGTTGAGGCATTGTCACAGTGAGCACCGCAGCTTCGGAATGGTGTTTAACGAAAAGTGAGATCGAAGGGGGGTTTGTTTTTCGACGGAGGACTGACTTGAGCCTCGAAATATTCCTGGTCACTGCCGCCTCATAATTGCCCTTGATGAGGCAACATTTCATGCAGTGGACCTATGCGACCCGAGGCTCAGGCATTATGAGTGAAGGGATAACTTTGGTCTGGAGCTTTGAGAACTGCCGCCTCTAGTCATGTTCGACGGGGCCTTCTTGCGCAGTGGAATTCACGGCTTCGGACTCCTACAGTATTTGTGTAAATTAATGAAACAATAAAGGGAATTTGGTACAATGACTCTGTATTCTTTCTCCATCTTGGGTAATTGGTATTGAGAGCCCATTGACTTTGGGCATGGCTTCTTCTGTACTGGATCTGCAGACAAACAACGCCGTCGCCTTGCTGTCGACTGTGGCAGCAGTGGTGGAACAGCCTCATGCGCGGCACTGTCCTTGGAGACCATGACCGCGACCCCTCCTCCATATACAGCGGTGGCCCGCGAGCAGCATCACTGGCTCTGCTCCCCTGTCCAGAGAATCCTTTATGAACAAGGCTCTATTGGGCCCCCTGTGCCGTGTGCCTCCTCTGCGCTGCTACTTGCAATATTCCTTCCTCTCCAACCCCTCAACATCCCTCCCACGAGCACCAAAGGCCCCCTGCGTACGTATTTGCTTCTCAATTGAAATTCCGTCACGTCACGTCACGTCCTTCCTCTCCCTCTTCCCTCACGACCGCCCTGCGGGGGCGGCGGCCCTGCTCTCGAGCCAGAAGCCGCGGTCGGGCGTCCTCTCGGCGCGCAGCTCGGCGGCCGTCAGCCGCCGGCCGACCTCCTCGACGCGCACCAGCTCCTTGACCTTCATGATCATGCCGGCGAACTGCGGCTCGACGGGGTGGAAGACGGTCTGGCAGCGCCGGTGCAGGCCCAGCGCCGCCAGCACCCCGCGCGTCCGCGTCGGCAGCCCGATCGCCGAGCGGTGGAGTGTTATCCGGAAGTAAGAGTTTGCTGCCCCCGTCGTCGCTGCTGTCGCTGCTGTTTTTGCCGCTGCTGCTGCTGCTGGGGCGGACATCATGGCTGTGGCTGGGTGGGTGGATGGGGATGGGGATGGGTCGGTTGGTAGTTCGTTTTCGGATCGTTCAGCTTGGGGATGTTGCCGCGGATGAGATCGTCGAGACTACGGAAGGTCTCGTCGGCGCAGCTCTGGAGGGGGTTCCCTTGAGCTGGTCTGCGGGAAAATGACGAGTATGAATATCTGCCCAAGTAGGAACGAGGTGGTGTGAGCTTCCGGGTCGAAGTGTATGCGCCTGTGTAGGTCGTCGGGTCCATACCTTTGCGCCTAGATTCCTAGGACGTTAGCCGGTGCACCGTGGGCAGTGGAAACTCGGTGTCTCTTGGTAGGCGACAGCAAGAAGGCCTTCTGATCTGCCACTACCACTTGAATCAATTGGTCGCCCCAAGAGGTGAACACTATACAGCTGATTTGTCCCGATTGTGCCGATTGTCGCAAGTGATCATGAGTTCCTCAAAAAATCAGAGCTCCCGGCAGGCGAGACACATGTCGGCGGTGGTCCGTGCGTCTTTCAAAAAATGAGATTCGAACCCGGACCATGGTTCGAGGTTGAACTGCCTCGTTATTCCTATCTCACTGGTCTTTCAGACAAATAAACATTCCGGTATCTATTATGAATCTACTGCTAGCTAACACACGAATCGATCTCAAAATCTCTGATGAAACGTCAGAACTTGTGCTCGTTCGGTCTATAGGGTACCTCATATATGTCTTCATGTAATTCCATTTGCCTTCATCTAATTGTTGAAGAATTGCATCAGACCCGGCCCAGAGCTAATCATTACTACACGAGGTTTCATAAAAGGGTGAAACATCCATCATGGCTCCCGCTTCTAGATAAGTGCCTTTTTTCCCTCCCCCTGTCCAGCTCTTGGTCTTACACCTGCACCTCCACACGGCCCTCGCCACCTGGCCGTCCCTGTTGGGCGAGGCTGGGCAGCAGGTAGGTGATGTCATCCCATGGGTGACGGTACAGACCAGTGCGCAGTCTCTTCTGGTCCAGGAAGTGGGCAATCAACCCGATAGACCGGCCGAGCACAAACAGACCGTTCAGTACACCCATGGACAGGTAGTCCTCAGCCTCCTCGCTGCTGAAGGCACCGCAGTTGCGGAGCAGATCAACGAAGCAGACGGCAATGCAACCATCGACGTTCAAGATCAGGTTGTCCTTCTTGGAAGTGGTGACGGTCTCGACGGCCAGGGCGTAGTCGAGCAGCTTCGTGCTGGGGAACCTGGACTTGACGAACTCCTTGACAAGCTCGACACGCAGATCAGGGTTGTTCCGCGACTTGATACGGTGGCCAATACCTGGGATGAGCTTGTTGGCCTTGCGCATCGAGTCGACGAAGTCACGCGGGCTGAGACCCTTGTCGAAAGCCTTGGTGAACTCCTCTGCAGCACCGTCCAGCGCGCCACCGAACCGGGAACCAATGGTAAGCAGACCGCTGACCAGCGCGCTGATCAGGTCCTTGCCGGCACGGGTAGTGATGATGGTGTTCATGGCGCCAGACACAGCAGGACCATGGTCGGCCGTGAGCATGAGGACCATCTCCAGGAACTTGGAGGCGTAGTCAGGCAGACGGCGTCGGAACCATAGGAGGGACATGACGCCACCGATACCAATCTCCTCCTTGAACACATCCGAGATAGGCATACCAGCGTACAGAAGCTCTTGGCCACGATCGTCAGAGATGGTGGAGATGAAAGCAGCAGGCTTTCGGATGAGGCCGAGCTCTTGCGCCCAGGAGTAGTCCATGGGGATCTTGGGCACAGCAGGCTCAGCCTGGGGCTTGATTGTGCCCTTGGCAACAAGGTCGTCGTAGACCTTCTTCAGCGTCTCGGGCATGGCCTCGAAGGTGTTGGGAACGTGGAAGCCAGCCTCGGCCATCTTCTTGTTCTTCATGGCAGCAGTCTCAAGCTGGGAGTTTGCGAAAGAACCGGCGTGTCCGAACTGCACCTCGGTCTTGAACATGCTTGCGCAGGTACCAATGGCCCAGGCGACGATGGGCTTGGTGATGACACCTTGCTTGACAGCCTCAACCACCTTGTACTCCTCGACACCACCAACCTCACCCAAGAGCACCAGGATCTTGCACTCGGGGTCGGCCTGGTATCTCAGCAAGTGGTCGATGAAGGTGGTTCCGGGATACCTGTCACCACCAATAGCCACACCCTCGTAGACACCATCCGTGTTGTTGGAGATGATGTTGTTCAGCTCGTTGGACATACCACCAGACTTTGAGACGTAGCCAACAGAGCCCTTGCGGTACAGCTTGGAAGCGACGATGTTGTCCATCATACCACCAGTATTACCGATCTTGAAGCAGCCGGGCTTGATGCCACCAACGGTAGCAGGACCAATGATGGTCACACCCTTCTTCTGGGCGACGTGGGCAATCTCACGAGCACGCTGCAGAGGGCATTAGCTCCAGAACCCGGGCAGTTTTGAGTATGGGTTTCACTTACTCGCTCTGGCACACCCTCGGCAATAATGGCGATGGTCTTGATCTGAGGGTTCTCCATCAGCTCCATGGTGGAGCTGTAGACACTTCGGGAGGAAGCGAAGTTGACAACGACATCCACGTCGGGGTGCTTGGCGACGGCCTTGTCCACCTCCTGGTAGACGGGCAGCAGCGTCTCGCTAGTGCCCCAGTACATCTTGCTCACGAACTGGCCGCCGAAAGTGTAGATGATGCCGGCGACGGACGGTGTAGATCGCTTGCAGATAAAGTCGAAGTCCAGCATGCCCTGGACGGCACGGGGCTGCATGCCGTAGACGAAGCATCGCGTCTTGTCGTTGAACAGAGCATGGCTGGGGAGAGGGCTGAGCGCCCTGCTGGGAGCGGCGAAACGGGTGATGTTGTCATTGGCAGACAGGCCCTTGCCTGTCGTGCCGTTCACAGTGGCCGTAGACATGGTCGTTCTGGGTATCTAAAGGGAGGGCTTCTCGAACAACTGAAGAGGAGGCCTGTTGGGGGTTTCGAGTCAGCATTATAGGCTTGTTTTACTGATGTGCTTTGGGTTATGCTCCCGCCGAAATCGATGCTGTCCCATCTCTTTGCAAATCCTCACCACAGAGCATGTTCCTCGAGGTCCAAACATTATCTCTCGAGGTCGATCATGCGGATCTGCGAGAGCCTTCGCAACGGAGTCGCCCACGGCTTGCGCAGCGCAATAAAACAGACGAAAACAGCTGAAGCAAGCTGGAACCACATACCTGTCTCAAATGCTTCGCGTCTAGCAGTCCTAGAGCTTTGGAGTGTGTCGGGTTCAGTAAGACTGAAGCGAGGTCAGGAAAGAAGATTCAATGGCCGGGAGTGGGTATGTGAATTGAGAGGGGGGAGTTTTTTTGTCCCGTTGCTGGATCAGAGGCAGAGGAGCGGTTTGGGAGGGCAGGTGGACGGGCAGGTGGACGGGCAGGCAGGGGTCAAAGGGAGGGAAGTAAGTACCTTTCCAATGTGGAGCTGAAGCGTGGTCTGATGGGATGAGAGGGTGGATGGACGGGGGAGGGAGAGATCGAAGGTAACGAGGCACAGGCCGAGGGGCAGCAATACCGGGTTAGGTTCTGTAAGTGGGCAGCTGGTTTTGCGACGATGCCGAGATGGTGGCCTCGTGGATGGTAGATGTCCGAGTTGAATTGTGATGTTGTTCGTTGGATGGAATCTTGGTATCTCTGCTCTGACCCCTTCTTTTGCTCGTTCCTTTCCTTCCAGTCTTTCTCTTCGGCGGCGCGGAGCTGGAGCTGGAGCTACTGTGACGGCGAGGGAGTGACCTCTGAAAAAGTTGGGGAAGTTCCTGGTCTGTTGGCTCAGTTCTTGTTGAACAACACGATGAGCGCGCAAGGGTAGGTACCTCCGATTCAGCTCAGATCCCTGCCCGCGCCAGAGGGTCCTGACACTGCACTTGTACCGGTACCTGGGACCCTGCGGGGCTGCACAGCGCATCCCCGAGCTGGGCAGACTTGCTGAATCCCAATGACAGCACCTCCCTCCCAAACCCGAAAACTCGACCTAGAACCACTCGACCTGGGGACCACCCGACCGATAGATTGATTACTTCCCAGTTCCAATCCACGGCAGGTTTCACAGTTCGCAACAGCATCAGCATTGATTGATTAATTAATTGAGCAATTCCCTCAGTGCAACGCACATTCGCACGGATGTATGCGCCTCAGCTCGGGGCGCACCTGAACTTAAGAAAACGAACAGAGCAAGCATGACGTTCGGGTTTGCAGCTAAACTTCACACCACACTACCCGTCGCGCTAGGGCTGCCAACAGGCTTTAGGAGAGGACCACCATCAAAATGCCAACGCTCGGTGTTTCCTGGTGGCACCACTCGATGTCCTGGCATGAACTGGGTCGGTGCGTTGCGACTCGGTGCTACTCGGTGCACTGCCGTACAAGAACGGCCAAAGGCAGTCATAGCAACAACGAAAAGGATGAGATAAGCCGAAACAGTAGAAAAGCAAGCAGTCCGGTCGGGCACCCGGGCAGTGACTGATTGAACTCGTCGCAGCACTAAGCCGGTGCTCACGCTGAGATGGGACAAAATGGGAAACATTCCAGCACGCAAAAGACATGCTTGACAGGCCCCCACGCCCGAGGCAGAGGGTACTGCAGCGTCCAACAGAGTGCTACAGATTACTGCAGCCCTCGCACCACCAGCCGGCCAGCAGAGCCAGCCAGCACCACGACTCGGTCGTCCCCAGCCTGGGGTCCGTTCGCCGGGCGGATTAGAACAAGTGCCCTCCCTCCAGAATGGGCTGAGTAAGAAGAGGATGGCCGAAGCCTTGCAAGATAACAACAAGGGCAGTGGGGATAGATGACCGTCTGTTGGTTCTTGGAATTACCGATTACCGCAACGCCGTGTCTGGGTTGTCTGATAGATCGATTGTCGGGGACCTCTGAAGTGGCAGAATGACTCGGGTGCCGAAAGGGAGTTGAGTTTTGCATCCCTACCGCGGCTGACGAGACGAGACCGCAGACAGTTCAGCAAGCTATCTCCTCAGCGAGGCCCTTGCTCTCGTCAATCGAGGACCAGACAAACGAGTGGGAGCGTAAAAAGACGCCAGTGTTGCCGCGTGATTGACTGTGCGTGCATCCTTCTGGTGCCGTCTCGTCTCTTCCTTTTCTCGGGGTGATGCTTCTATTGCCTTTTTTCGCAGTCCGACCCTGGCCCACCATCCAGGTCCGATTGAGCATGTCCGATGTGTAGCGCCTAGCGCAGTGTACCGGTACTTGTCCACTTAGACCGCCCACCCATTGGGATCGCCCCAAAGCTTTTTTGGTCCGGGGTGGGCTCTTTGTACCTCTTGCCGTCCCCCCTGTGGACTGTGCCCCTGCATGCCACTCAGCAATTCCCCCTCCAGTCCCCGCCCTTTTCGCACACCAGGCCAGCTTGTGGAAAGTTCTCAGCACTGAACCCTGCAGCGGCCCAGCTGGTGGTGAACTTTTGGAGCTCCCCGACCTAGTCCTCCCTTCACGCCCGCGCCCACTCTCAAGTCCACTCCAATCCAGTCCAGTCCGATCCTCGTCCTCGAATTTTTTGAACAGGCACACTTGCACCTTGCGCAACGATCGTCAAGACTCAAACAACAGAGGCACTCATCTCGCTCTCACGAACCTAACACGGTCCCTCAGGCTGTGTGATCTCGACTTCAACTGTAAGCACGAATCTCTGGTGAGAGCACGCCTCACGCCCCTCGCCCCTCATCACACCTAGCTTGGCTCATGCTCTTCGAGCGCGAACACTCGTCTGCAGCTTCGCAGGCCCGTTTTCGTCCTCGAACTGGCCTCAGTCACTCTTTCGCCTCATTATTCCAGTCCTGGAGCCAATGCCATGCTCACTTGAGTTACTCAATACTGACCTGCGTCTTGTTAGGGAAGCAGAGCGCAAGCCCGACATACGAGCTCCTTGTTTGCTTTTGCGACTGTGGATTCGACGGTCCATAGGGGGGAAAGACTGACAGTATAACACGACAAACCAACCCGGCTTGTACCACATACCTTGATCCTGCGTCAGAATGTCCGCGAAGGCCATTTACGAGGCTGATGGCAAGGCCATCCTCAACTACCACCTCACCCGCGCCCCCGTGATCAAGCCCTCCCCTCTGCCGCCACCAACCAAGCACAACGCTCCCCCAAGGCTGGCTTCTCTGAGCTTCCCAGAGGACGCCGCCGTTGAGGATGTCCTGAACCAGGCCGAGGTCACCTACCCCTGGTTGCTCCAGGACGGTGCCAGGTTTGTCGCGAAGCCTGACCAGCTGATCAAGAGGCGAGGCAAGAGCGGTCTCTTGGCCCTGAACAAGCCCTGGGCTGAGGCAAAGGCCTGGATTGCTGAGCGCGCCGGAAAGTCCCAGAAGGTCGAGCACGTTGAAGGTGTCCTGCGCCAATTCCTCGTCGAGCCTTTCGTGCCTCACCCCTCAGACACTGAGTACTACATCAACATCAACTCAGTCCGAGATGTGAGTTCCTTTCCTGTTTTTGCGCGTCGGATAGAATCCTCATGGCCAGTGGATGCGGCGGCGGTGCGGATCGGTCCAGGTTCGACAGCAAGTGCGAACACACCCACGTGTGGTGTTGGTCCTGGCCGAGGTCGCTCAAGCCCGTTGTTCTGATTTCCGTTCACAACTTCTCTTGTGTAAGAGGGAGGAGGGAGGGGCTGGGAAACCTGTTTGGCTTTATAAGTGCCCAAAATTGGCCTGTTCCGTGTTGGTGGATACCAGGCAATTGGGCTCTCCCGTGCAGGCCTAGTTTGCGGACGAGCGGAAGGCCAAAAGGCAGACTTTAAGCGGTCTGCAGCCCGAGCTGCGGGCCGGTATCAACCTCTTCTAGCCCTGCTTGATACGGTTGCATCCGGCCTCTGCCCCTTATTTCTTCCGGATGCTTTCGGCACCTTCCTAATCCCGCTCGGGTCTTTTGCGCCATTCATCATGCAGCCTGCTAATACGATCTGCTTCGCAGGGCGACTGGATTCTCTTCACGCACGAGGGTGGTGTCGATGTCGGCGATGTCGATGCGAAGGCCAAGAAGCTCCTGATTCCTGTCGACCTTTCCCAATACCCATCCAACGAGGAGATTGCCAACACTCTCCTCGCCGATGTCCCCAAGGGTGTTCACAATGTTCTGGTCGACTTCATTACGCGGCTGTACGCTGTGTACGTTGACTGCCAGTTCACCTACCTCGAGATCAACCCTCTCGTTGTCGTCCCCAACGAGGATGCCACGTCCGCCTCCGTCTACTTCCTGGATCTCGCTGCCAAGCTTGACCAGACCGCAGACTTCGAGTGCGGTGTCAAGTGGGCTATCGCCCGGTCACCTGCCGCCCTGGGTCTGACCAATATCGCGGCCAAGGCCGGTTCCGTCAGCGTCGATGCCGGCCCACCAATGGACTTCCCCGCTCCTTTCGGCCGTGAGCTGTCCAAGGAAGAGGCTTACATTGCTGAGCTCGATGCTAAGACCGGTGCTTCCCTGAAGCTGACCGTCCTGAACCCCAATGGACGTATCTGGACCCTGGTCGCCGGTGGTGGTGCTTCCGTTGTGTACGCCGACGCCATTGCCTCCGCTGGCTTCGCCGACGAGCTCGCCAACTATGGGTAAGACAACGATCCAATCATGAGCTGGGCCATCTGAAGCTAACTATGCAACAGCGAATACTCCGGTGCGCCCACTGAGTCGCAGACCTTCCACTACGCCCGCACTGTCTTGGATCTGATGCTGCGCGCACCAGTCTCGGAGCAGGGCAAGGTGCTGTTCATCGGAGGTGGTATCGCCAACTTCACCAACGTTGCTTCCACCTTCAAGGGAGTCATCCGCGCTCTGCGGGAATACGCGAAGGCTCTGAACGAGCACAACGTCAAGATCTGGGTCCGTCGTGCCGGACCTAACTGGCAAGAGGGTCTGAAGAACATGAAGTCCGCCACCCAAGAGCTTGGCCTGGACACGCACATCTTCGGTCCTGACATGCATGTGTCCGGTATCGTGCCCTTGGCACTGGTCCCTGGCGAGTGGGAGAAGTCCAAGGTCCAGGAGTTCCAGGGCTAAATGTAGCACAGGATGGTGTTTGTTAGAGAGAAGTTGGGGAGGATGGCCTTATAGATGCGCATTCCATCTCCCTCTCACGTACCACGGGGCTGCTTTATGATATCAAGGCGGCGATATGAGAACGGGGAAAAACGAAAGCGAAAACTAAAACCTACTTAGGTACCTACATTAGAGCTTCTTCCGTAATGTGATGCATTTTTGGAACAATTTTGCAAGGGACTCCAGTTGATGAAAAATGCAGTACTGCGGCATAGCTCGGCATCAGGCTCGCATTCATCAAACAAGATGCTGTTGGCTTGACCAAGCGCCAACGCCAAAACGATGAGTGGCCCGGCCAGGTCTGACTTGACTTTGGCCTCGGTCTGATGCTGATATCTCGCGTAGATCAGTTTGCATGGCGTCTGCCATGAGTTTTTGTTGCTGTTACACCGGTGGCTCAGGCCCCATTTGGTTGTTAAATCCACAGATCCTTGGCGACTTTCGGTTACCCAGAGCTCCTACCTCAATTTGTTACAGCTCTGTGACTCCCAGACCACGATTTCGTCTAGATTTCTTATTTGAATCCTGATAACCCACATCCCTCTTTTTCTCTACCGTCTCAGTTTGGCATATCACCACGCTCTACGAAATGGCCGCGGCATCCGGCGAGGCCGAGCCCCTCATCAACGACAACCCTGAGCTCCAGTCTTATTACCAGTCGCTCGAGTCCCGAGCCGGGTACCGGCTTGTGCTAGGTGGCACGCGCCATTTTGGATACTGGTATGTGTGAACATTCATATCACTCCGGGGTTGAGGAAGAGGAGGGCCACGGTTATCGCGTTGATCAGGGATGAACGGCTGTGGGCCGGTGTCGTCCAGTGACGATCGCCATGGTATGGTCATCACATTGCAATGTCTCTGTTGAATACGAATCTGCTGTGACACATTCGCTGCAGTGCTGAACTTCTTGCTTTCTGCCATGCACGAAGTCCGTCTCTCATCTTGGGTGAGATGTGAGGCGATTGAGTGTCAATTCGCTCCTGAGTCTACACAGGAACTGTAGTAAGCCATCGAGTACCTCATCCATCCACCGCATCTCATTCAGCCCTGCTCGCCCAAGATACTTGAAGGGTCGTCTTCGTGCGGGCTGTTTTGTTCGCCTTCACTTCCCTCCGATCTCTCCGGCTGACATAGAAAACCCATCAGGGACCACGACACATGGTTTCCATTCCCAATTACGCCCTCCCTGCGCAGGATGGAGCAGAAGATGTTTGAGCGGCTCAGCCTGCCCGAGGGGTCGTCGGTTCTCGATGCCGGCTGTGGGATTGGCCATGTCGCGCTGTACATGGCCCATCATGGACTGGTACGTGGGCACTTGCAGAATCTCGAGCCCATCGTCCAAAAACGTCTGACATTCATCCCCAGCGAGTGACCGCCATCGACGTGGTCGAGCACCACGTAGAAAAGGCCCGCCTCAACATCCAGCGATCAGGACTGCCACAGGGGCAGGTCACGGCACGAAGGGCAGACTACCACAACCTGGACTGGATCGCAGACGCCTCGCTCGACGGCGTGTACACGATGGAGACGCTCGTGCACGCCACGGACCTCGACAAGGTCCTGCGCGGCTTCTACCGCGTCCTCAAGCCCGGCGGCCGGCTGGTCGAGCACGAGTATGAGACCCGAATCACCACGGCCAAGGATATGGGGAGTCTGGAGGGCGACACCGACTTCGTCTCCAAGTACAGCGCCATGCCGCTGGACCTGATGGCGCCTGGGCGGCTGAGGCGGGCGCTCGAGGAGGTTGGGTTTGTGGACATCGATATTGTGGATTATTCTGAGAATGTGCGGCCCATGCTGCGGCTGTTCTACTGGATGGCTATCGTGCCGTATTATCTTGTCAAGCTCCTGCGGCTGGATCGGTTCTTTATTAACACCATTGCTGGAGTCGGGGGTCTGGCGGGTCAGGAGCATTGGAAGTACATATCTGTTCAGGCTAGAAAGCCTGGTGATATTGTAGAGTCAGCGAAGACGAAGTGAGGTGGAAGAAAGGGGGGACTGTCTGGTCTTGGTCATTTGGGACTGCGCAATTGATGAAAGCATCAGAGTAGGACTGGTAGAGACGTCTGCAATCTCGAAATCAGTGCTGGCAGGCCCCATGCCTCAGCTACCTTTGACATGCGCCGCCTGAAGTCTCGAAAATTCAGAGCTAGAACATGTTTTTTGGACCAGACGCTTGTAATCTGCGTTTGTATTGCCTTCCTCGTCTTTTGAAAGGGAAGCCATAAAAGGGGGCATCTACCACATTGTTTCACAACTTGTGAAATTCGACGGGAGCTCTCGGTGTGACAGCGGCATTCTTGCCCTGCTCCTGGCGGAAGCATTCGAAAAACAACAGAATCGCGAGCAGCATGTGCGCACTCGAAGACCCTCGCTCGGCGCCTGCATTCGGAGAGTGATCGTCAACAATGACGGAGGTTATGAAGAGATGTCTGAGGGACTCTGGCTCGATCTTCTTCCTCAAACAAACCACGACCATTTCATGACCCGTATCAGGGAGCAGCACTTTCCCACTGTGTTTTTCGTGCTCTCGAGTCTTCCACATTTGGAAGCCTCAGATGTATCAGAAGTCACACTCAGCCAAAGCCTGGTCAATAGCATCGTCGGATCCACCAGTCGCGAGCTCAGATTAGAAGCTGAAATGACAGCTGCCTGTCCTCGCATAATGCTCGGCGCGTCTTGGAACATTACTCGTCTTGACATCAACCTCTCGTGGCACTGCGACTACAGTCAGGATCGGACGTCGCGACTGAATCCTTCCCCTTACTGGGAGAACATCTTGAGTCTCTGTTCACCTCAAGTGCTACTCTCCAGTGGCTTGAATATGATGTACTATCCCACGAACCGTGCTGTATTCCGGTTCCTTTTCGCCACCGCAGCCCTTTTTTTTCTCTCTTTCAGTTTGAAGTTTCCCCAGCTCCGCCATCTCATCGTCCATTGTGGTGCATGTCTTGATCCTTCTGCTTTACAGAGCCTGCTATTCACAAGCCCACACCTCTACACCCTGAGCATCGACTACACTCCACAACTTGTCAGGGA
Source organism: Diaporthe ilicicola (assembly GCA_023242295.1). Classification (NCBI taxonomy): domain Eukaryota; kingdom Fungi; phylum Ascomycota; class Sordariomycetes; order Diaporthales; family Diaporthaceae; genus Diaporthe; species Diaporthe ilicicola. The sequence goes on along the minus strand of JALPVH010000112.1, from coordinate 102,658 downwards.
GATCCTGAACAGATCGGGTTGGCTTGACGCTCTCAGAGATCTGATGGATTTTTTCCGACCCGAGAGCTTTCCAGACATTTTGGTCAATAATATGTCTCTCGCTTTTATTCAGAACAATCCGCATATCACGGCTTTCGTTTTCGCCTTTCCTGCTCCCGCGATTTTGCTGGAACGGGTCCTGGCAAAGCTTTACCATTTCCTCAAACTAGAGAAGCTGTGCATGTCATGGGGAAAATACACACCCATTCCACAGTCTTCGCTTGAGGCACTAGCAAAACTTTATAGAACGTCACTGAAAGAATTATGCCTCGAGGGCAGTGGCCACCATGGCGCCATTCGGCAGGCCCTATCGCCGTCTTTGCGAGGACTCAGACGACTCGACGTCCCTAGGAGTCGATTAGGGCTCTGCTGTACAGAGGATTACTGGTATAACGTAAGGGCAAAAGGGCAAGGGATCAAGATCTTGAAGCATCGGAGGAGGCCACTGCATATGGAAAGGCGTTCCCGCATTTGGAATTCGTTCGATTAGAAGGCGTTTCATGGGAAGTCATGCGTAATGAGGACGGGATACGTGCCAAGTGGATCACAAAGCAGTACCTCGTTCGCTCGAATCCTTGGGTACCTGAAGCCCAATTGTAGCTTTGACTGCGTCTCCACTGCTCACTATCAAAGAACCTTGAGGGTGGCATCTTGTAGGACAGTCTTACGACATCAACAGAATGTCTTGCAGATATTCGGGGCACCAAACAGACGAGGCATCTCTGTAAGCGGTACCCAGAAGAGATTTGGGGGGCTTTTTTTGGTTTGGGGGGGGGGGGGTAAACCCAAGAGCCTAATGATCTGTTGAATGGCTCAAAAGCCAGAGTGGGAGCCAGGGCGATGGTTGGGGTCTCTCTCTCGGCGCTCCGACGAGAACTGAGTTGCTCCTAATGTGCTTTGAATTCCGTGGCGATCACGCTTGGACGGCAGGCCTAACGAGTGTTCAGGTGCTAAGGGAAGTCTGGATCCAGCAGGCCTTCATTCCGCTTGGACAGGAAGACATGACTGAAATATCGTTTGGCTGTGTCTATGATATTTACTGTACAATCCCAGCAGAGACCAACGTCACTCCAGCTCAGCAAATGAAGATTGATACATAAATCGAAAGAATGCGAGCACCATTACCTGTTCACTATAGCACCTTGGATACTGCCAAAGCTTATGACGCTTTGTGAAATCAGATACTACCTTCTGCCGGCGAGCCTCGCTGCCAATGGAGCCTCCTAAGCTACTATACTGATGATATCATATGGTAGTCAGGTTCGCTCATGAGAGGCTGGCATGTGAGCACCTCCTCATAGCATTATGTGCTAGCCCATCGACTACTGGCATGCTGATATCGAACCATGTCACCTAACAGACGCGAGATACAAGCCACTGGAGGAAGAGACCTCAGAGCGGGGAAGGTCCGTGATGGTGTCCTCAAGGTGACTGATCCTCCCCTAAGTGCCCTGACGAGAGGGCAGGATCAGGCCAAAGGAGCTCGCCCAGACGGACAGGAATGGCCAAGGCTGGGCCGAAGCTTGTCCTCCAAGCGAGATGCATATCGGCGGAGCCAAGGAAGGTGGTACTGTAGAGCGTCCAGGCTTACGGTATTGTCAGCTTCATGTAGCAAACCATTATGGCAGCACCGGAGAAGGCCAAGACGTCCAGCAAGCTGGCAGGCCTGTGGACTGCCGCTTACTGGTGCCAGCTGTTCGAGCTAGAGGCTCTCAATTGCGTTGGAGCCGGTCCCCATTGGCTGGTGGCTGACGTCGAGAGAGCCGTTACGGCTGAAGCATTCGACTCTATCCCGGCAGAGGCATTCTTCCTACTTTGTATATATCCATCGCGGCCCGTCAAACTGGCCTTTTGTTGCTTGGCAAAGTGCCGTTACTCCGGAGGCTGCCATGTGTACGGTGAAGATCGACAGAGGATCGGCTTTAGGGGCTGTACGGTGACGATTGCGGTCATACAAGACTTGTCGCAGACGAGCAGACAGTAGCACAAGTCTCACAAGTCTCACATGGGGACAGCGTTGTCAACTACTTGGCAGTGACGGACTGCTCCCATGATGCCTGACATGAACAGCTTCCGAGATGGCAGCCGCAGATATCTAAAATCAGCACAGATAATCTTAGCTCCCCCTTGCCGAACCGCAAGGCTGGATCTCAACACTACTCTGCCCGGTCTGCTGGGATGGCCGGGCTTGAGTTGGGCTCTCGCCGAGAGGTACGGGTGGTCGGATATGGCGAGGAGGACGTTGGGTCGGGCGGTAGGGCACGTCACTCGCTGCGTCGCCCCCGCGGCAATGCCACGCCGGTGGGACCAGGAGGCCGGGAATACACGGTAGCCAGGGCAGGGGGCAGGGTGCGATACTGCCAACTGTTACGCGGCTCCGAGACAAGAGTCGTCAAGGCCGCGAGGCCGCATTGTTAAAATTGTGCTGGAATGGCCCCCCAGCCCAGCTCCCCCAAGCGACACCTTAGACCACACGCTACAGGTCAAGCGCCAGCGAGACGAGCCCCGGAGTGCGGCGTCCGTAGGTCAGTTTATTAGTGTAGACCCGATAGCCCGGCAGGCCTCCATAATCTGTGCATAGATAACGTGCGGCGACGGGCCGCGCGTCGCCTCACCCAGCCGACACAGATTTCTGTGGCCCGACGTGCGCGAGGTGGCGCCCGTCTGGTTGGAGGGTGAACTACAGCAGGTAATGCGCATGCTGTAGACTACCGTACAGCAAGAGGTTAGGAGGGGCGGTGACAATCAATGCGGTGGCCCAATTTGTTTGAGAAGCCCCTGAGCTCGCCGATCATGGCCTGGTTATTTTTGCAGAGGTCAGAGTTTGCGTGCCCAGCATGCAGAACTTTGCTTTCTTGGTATAGACTAGATACGTATTCGCCAATGCACTGGCTGACTGGCAGTCAGACTGGCCTGACCGAGCACTCACTATTGAGGCGGGTAGTCGAGATACTCGGTGCAGGAGCCGTAGACTACCAGGGGGGTGCAGGGCAATCAATGGCTGACAGATATCCATTGCAGGATGGACCCTGCGACAAGATTGGGCACATTGGCCGGGACAACGAGCCAAGCCGGTGCAAGCTTTGATCGGTGAACGCGTCTCCCCTTTCTCTCCGTTCCAAATAAAGTTTCCATTAAGCGCGAGTTGGATGCTGGCAGTGGATGGGAGTGCGTGGTGTCATGCCGTGGCCCAGACTCCAGAGTAGTGTCAGCAGGAGGAGGTACCTCGGCTCGGTGGATGGGCTCGGTGGATGTTGCTGGGGATAGCCCCATGCTCTAGCCCCCATGTCACCCTGCCACGCCTGCCCAGTACCGAGTACAATGATAAGCATCATTGTAAGCGCCAAGACGCGTATGCCTCATTGTGCAGGGGGTTTTGTGCCTTCCTGTTGGTTGCAGCCAATATCGGCAAGAACGGAACAGGAGATTGTGCACGCGACTGGCACTGGCACAGGGACAGGTACACTACCGCCTAAAAGGAAAAAAAAAAAAAAAAAAAAAAAAAAAAGGGATGCAAGGCAGAGCAATGATGACCGATGATGCGCATTCGTCTGTTGAGGAAAGCAGGCACACGACCAGACACGCGACCAGCTGAGACCTGGGATAATCCACAGCACACTGCGCTCTCCCCCTCCAAAGGCCGATCATCATGTTCCCACGCAGGAGCGTATCACATATTACAGACTCACAGTAATGCAATAACCACGATAAACACTTTTCGAGGCCTGTGCTGCCGGGTGTATCTTTGGAATCAAATCAAAGCAAAGCACAACAAGCAAAGCACAACAAGCAAAGCACAACAAGCAAAGCAAAGCAACGCCACAGCATCCGCATACGCATCCGCATACGCATTCTGCACCTGCATCTTGGCCCCACGATCAGATGTTTGCGAGGCCCACTTCTTCCTCCTCCTGCTCCCTGAGTCCCTGATTGATGCCGTCGTCAACAATCCAGTCGCCAGACGGCCTGTCTTACGCAATTCCACACCGAGCCCCCCTTTGTTTCTGTTTTCCACGTACCGTCGACCGCAAAGCCACACTCGCTCATGCTTCCTTTACCCTCTTTACCCACATCCTCCCACGTTCATTATTCCCCCTGCCCGCCGTGCTTCACTCTCCATCCTAAGAGCATTTCCACCCCGCCTTGCTCTCCTCCACCGCCGTCTACAGGATTTCCGCCCACCTCCTGCAGTCTCCACCACACCCTGTGCCTTCGCTGATCCGACCCGACCCGATCTGAGCTGGTGGACCAAGGTGCTTCACACGAGACTGAGAGATCCTCGTCATCGGTCTGCGACTCACCGCATATCGGCCTTTTTTTTTAATAGACATCTGGCCCGCTTGCGTACCCTCCGACTGGATTTTTGAGGATTTGTCCCTGCCAGCAGCCCTAGGCCAGCAATTTCCCGTTTCGAACACCAGGCACACCACAAACGTTACCTTTCACCAACCCGGCCAGTCTAATCACCTCGAGTCTTTCAGCTCTGATCGCAACTCCGGCAAAGCAGCTTTCTGCTGACCCTCCTGGCCTTTTGAGAAATCATCTTGTACTACCAAGGAGTTCAGTCCATACTTCTTGTGTGTCTGACCACCGACTTACCGACCCGCCTCGCTCTACAATACCAAGCGCGGGCTCGTATCCTATCGGCAGCCAAGATCTGACAGCAGACAGGCTCACTTTACACGGCCCAGCGCTTCTGCCTGGGATTTTCTTCGTCTCCAGCAATCAGCATTGTGTTTGTTGTTCTGCATATTCAACACCGTCAATCCTGCGATTTCAGTAGAGCAGACGCCATAGTTCCGCCCTCTCACATCGGCTGGATTAGGCTTACGACACTGTTTCGTCTCGGTACATATCCCGGGATATTCGCCACTATGAAGCTGTTGCAAGCACTGCTCGTCACCTTCTCGCTGGCCACAACCGTACTAGGTCGTCCTGAACGCCTGGAAAAGAAATGGGGCGTCAGCAAGAGTAAAGGAGGCAGCAAGTATTTCCTCGAGGCTGGCGGCACAGAAGCACTAGGACACTACGATGGCCGCTACTTCCAAGGAGAGGTTGGTTATGAGGCGCACCGAGTTGCGCTGCGACACCTGATTCGCAGCTACGTATCAGTATTCCGAGCCCTGGGTATCGAAACATGGCTCGCGCATGGCACTCTGTTGGGATGGTGGTGGAACGGGCAGATTATGCCATGGGATTACGACCTCGACGTCCAGGTCACGGCCTCGACTCTCCAGTACCTCGGCGACCACTACAACCGGACCATGCACGAGTACCGGTATGTTGACGAGTCAACTGGCGAGGAGATGAGCAAGGTCTTCCTGCTGGACGTGAACCCGAACCACGTCGAACGGATGCGCGGCAATGGCATGAACGTGATCGATGCGCGGTGGATCGATACGAGCAACGGCATGTTCATCGACATCACCGGCCTTGCGGAGCGGGATCCGCAAAGGTCCCCGGGTGTCTGGGCATGCAAGAACAACCATCGTTACAAGACCACGGAGCTGTACCCCATGCGCGAGACCGAGTTTGAGGGTGTTTCCGCTACCGTGCCGTATGCTTTTGATACGGTGCTGATGAGCGAATACGGGAAGAAGAGTTTGGTGACCACTCAGTGGCAAGGGTAGGTCTCGGTTTTTTCCCACTCCTGCGGAAGTAGCAATCACGCTGACCTGTTCTTCTTATTAGTCACCAATGGGATCCCGAAGTCAAGGAATGGGTACCGCAACAGGGCTAGGGGCTCCCGGACCCCTCTGAGAAGTAGGAATCTCTATACCGCGAGCCTTGGCCCTTGCCAGACTGGGACAATGTTGGCTTCCCCTGCATTATCCTGCTGGTCGTCGTATGCGGACTAGCTCTACAGCCCAAACTCGCGAGGCTTGCGAATGCGGCACCACTGAAGAGATATCTCCGCCGAGTCATCTTGGAGACTCGCAGGAGGCTCGGGTGGGACTGAGTGGAGCAGGCCGCTCAGCGTCGTCGACGCACCCACTATGATGCGAGTCCAGCTCTGAGCTGTAGAAGGGAGGAACCGCGTCGCGCTTCAGCTGCGCTCACTCGCGGCCTGCTCGACCGGTGCGACGGTGTGATGTTGTTGCATGAGAGAAAGAGCGAGCACTTGTTTTATTCAGCATGGCGGCGGCGTTCTTTGGATGGTGCATTACAGGATGCAATTTTGCATATTGCGCGTTGAGACTTTTAACGAACCACGGACGTCGAGCTCGAGCTTGACCTCACGTAGGTAAGGTTTCGGCACGATCCTCCAACGGCCACGAACTGATTCAGGCCACTACACTAGCCCGTCGCGGCTGGTTTATCGGTTGCATTGCCGGCGCCCGGCTTGGCGCTTAAGTCACGAGCTGAGGTTACAGTTCTGCTGCGCCTCACCTTCAGCATATCGTTTAGGATAGGCATAGCTCTCATGATACCCTGAATAAATTATAGAAAGCAATAATCACGTGTTTATTCAAATCGCTGAGTGTAATCATTGCCGCCAGGGTGTTATTCTGAGATCAAACCAGTCGTCACTGCAGAAAATTTTGGGTTGCTCTATGTGGACGAAGACAAATTGCTTCTTATTTGCGGTACCTGTTAGGGACTATCAAACGAGTTTTTTATCATCTGTAATCGAAGGTGACTGGGCAATGATAACAGCGAAACCAGACGCAACCTTCCTGCCCAAGCTGTGGCATGACGCTGATGTCAATGAGCTTGCATTGGGAGCTGTCCTTCGTTCGAAAGATCAGCTTCTCGCACCCACGGGCGCTGATCTTCAGGGCGACACCATGGCACAATTTCGCCTTGGAGGTGACAGACCGCCGCAACTATTTCAGATGCAGTTGAGAGCCGCGTGAAGTGATGCCATATTTTCGGGGAGGGGCAGAATTGATACCGCCATCAGCAGGGCTTCCGCCGGAAAGGGGCTCGAAGCAGCGGGCAACGACTCCTCTGGTAGCTCGCCTTGACTGCAAGCCGTCGCGCTCCCTGGAGCGGGTGCTGCATCCCGCAAGAACCTGTCAATATCTCTTGACGGAGAGATCTTCTAGCCTGACAGTTTCACGGCGTCGTGCTGCTACCTCCCTCGCCGCCTTCGCTGTCCGGGTTATTCCCCGACTGCGATCCCTTCATTCGTTCCTCAACAGCCTTCGCAATGACGTCCCTCCTGCTCAAGCCGCCGCTGCCACCGCTGCTCCCGCCCAGCACGTACGTGCCGCCCTCCCAGCCCCCGTGGTCCGGGACGTCATCCTCGGGGGACTCGTAGTAATCCCCTTCACCAACTGCGTGGCCCCCGCTCTTCCAGTCCGCGGCCTGGACCTCCCTCTCGATCTCGTGGCACAGGTCCCAGAACTTGCGGTCGTGAGGGCCGTGGACATTGTGCGCGAGCTCGTGGCACAGAGTGTCGCGGATGGTGCGGTAGGCGCGGTACCCGTCGTAGGCGTCGGTGCGCAGCCGCAGCTCGATGACCTCGCCGCGGTTGCGGTTGAGCCCCAGCAGCCGCGTCGTGCCCTCGTGGCTCGACTGCGTGTTGGCTGCCGGGTCCATCTCGGTCAGCAGGCCCACCGTGAACTTGTGCTTGCGCATCGCCGCCCGTATCCCCGGGTCCGCCTTGAGCCGCTCCAGGAACGCCCGGCTGCGCTCCGCGTTGCTGAACCCGGGCAGCGGCTCCACCCGCAGGAACGTGTACTGCGCGTCCGCCTGGTCCGTCGGCCGGGCTGTGCGCCGGGCCGCCACGGGACGCGCCGCCGAGGTGTTCTGGGCCGCCCGCCGTGCGTCGCGGCTCCGGGCTGCGCCCGAGGACCTCTGGAGGTCCTGGATGGCCTCGAGGGTGGGGACTTGGAGCGTGACCTTGGTGCCGTTCAGGTGGGCTATGGGCTGCTCGCCGTGCTCCGAGGCCCGCAGCATTTTGCCCTTCGCGATGAACTTGGCCTTGTCCCAGTCATACTTGTTAGTCTCTTCCGCTAGGTGGTCCTCGCAGGCGATCAGCAGGTCGTTGAGGATAGCATCTCCTGTGAGGCGAAATATATCCAGGGCTTTGCCGCCCTTTGTGACAGTGATGGTGAGTGATGATGCCTCTTGTGGTGGAAGCTCGGTGTTTGCCTCGGCCATGGTGCTCCCACAGGAACGTCTTGCAATGGATACTCCAGCACGAGCAAATTCGGTACGTCCGTATTTGAAGTGTTCTCAAGACTGTGGTGAGCCTATCTTGCTTCACTGACAGCCTTGCCGCGGTGTTGAACAGGAGATGGTTTGTAGTGGCGATGGCGAGCAGAGTCAAGATGTCATAGGTGTGGTCAAGGCGAATACCCCCAAATATTCACACAATTAGTTGCAGACGATGATTTGGATGCTTGAAGTCTCTTGGATTTATTGAATACCCGTTTAAAAAGGATAGGCAGCCTTGAGCGCCTTCGCCTTGTCACCGTCGAAGCTTCCACCGTTGTCCAAGACGGCATCACTTGAAGCGGGATTGGTAATCTGTACGCCACAGGGCCGTTGAGCCGCTGAGGCCGTTGAGGGTGCGCGGGAGGGTCGTAGATGAGTACATGTCACATCAGTGTTTGAGCGTGCAGACAACGAGGTACCGCATTATCCTACTTACAGGCAGCTGCAGGCCCGGCAGGGGAATGGGCGACATGGCGGCTGTTCCTGAATAGTGATCCGTGCACTCGTGCAGGAGGTACTGTGTAGCTGGCAGCTGGTGGCTGCTCCTGTTTCCAAATTAGCGGTCCTAAACAGGGATCCAATCAGAAGCAAATCGCGTCGTGTCCTTTAGCAGGAGCTCCCTCAACCCAGAGCTGGTCGTCATTTTGTTGTTGGCCCCAATTCCAGCAAAGGTCAATTGGCATCTCGCATCTTGGACTCCATCAGCTTCTGTTACGCCCAACCCACCACCGAGCTTGCTCTGGCTTTCCCATGGTCTACCAATCTTCTCCTATTTAATCCACTCCACGAGGCGAGGCGGCCGAGGCCAGATAATTCAAGCAAGATGTTGAACGTGTTCCGCGTCGCAGGTGCGTATCTTGCTTCCCCCTTGCGACAGCTTCAGTTGGCCAATACAGGACTGACTTTGCGCCATCCAGCGGACTTCTCCCATTTGGGATCCATCTTCATCCTGCTTCACAAGATGATCGACCTGAGCGTTAGTGAACCCGGGAGACATCAAACTCGGACGGACGCAAGCACTAACCACGGTCCCAGAGCTGCTCGGGCATCTCGTTCAAGTCACAAGCACTCTATCTCCTGGTCTATGTCACAAGATATCTTGGTACGTCGTGGTGAAACCGGCGCCGACGCTTACAAACGGCTGACCAGTCTCGGGCAGACATCTTCCAGACAAACAGCGTCTACAACCTCCTCTTCAAGATCGCCTTCATCGGTGCGCAAGGCTACATCATCTATCTCATGACGACAGCGTACAAGCCCACCAACGATCCGAACGTGGATACCTTCCGAGTCCAATACCTGCTGGGTGGTGCGGCTGTCCTCGCCATTCTGCTGCCGTACAAGTATACCGTGTCGGAGATCCTGTGGGCCTTCTCCATCTGGCTCGAGTCCGTGGCCATCATGCCACAACTCTTCATGCTGCAGCGCACTGGAGAGGCCGAGACGATCACCACTCACTACCTGTTCGCCCTGGGCCTATACCGGGCACTGTACATCCCCAACTGGATATACCGGTACTTTGCCGAGGAGGGCCACAAGGTGGACTGGATCGCAGTCGTCGCTGGCCTTGTTCAGACTGTCATGTACAGCGACTTCTTCTGGGTCTACTACAACAAGGTCCTGAAGGGCAAGAAGTTCAAGCTGCCTGTGTAGGAGACATTGCCCCGCTTGACACAGCACCACCCACGTGGCCGAAGCTGGACCAGAAGAGCCAGTGTAAAACAACATGAAGTATGAACGACAAGAGCGCCCGGGACGCGGACTGGACGGGGTCTTTAGATGTCATGACGACCGTGCGGGTTGGCAAGACATGACATACTCGATGGGTCAGCAAGATGGCAGTGACTCGTAGCCGAATTGGCGGCTGTATGCATAATGAAAGGCGTTCACGGGGCAAGGGTGGTTCGGGGATGGAATTCGCCCGGGCTTCCCGCGATGCGGGGGGGCATCATGCGATGATCCCAGGCAGGTATTCCACAATTGCGTTCTTGATCAAAGATGTATTTATCATCGTTATGAGTCAATGGAGGCAGACTTTTAGATCCTTAGGCGAGGGGTTGGCTTTCCCAGTTTGCACGGGGCAGACTTGACACCGGTACGGTATCATCGACACGAGGGACGGGCAGGCGATCTGCCCAGAGTGTGATCCCTCGCATGCCTTGTCACCATCTTTCCCCCTCGGCCTCGAAACCACGCTTCTGCAAAGTGGCGGCCTCTTGACTTTCGAGTCTCTTTTACTCAGCACTGACTTATATTTCGGACCGGTATAGCGGTGACGTTGCAGTGGTTGCTGTCAAATATAGTTTCCCACCTCTCACGTTTTCAACAATGCATGCTTTGATACAGTACCACCTGCTCTGGACCGGGCCACCCTCTGTCACTTTCCTTGGATTGACACCTCGTGCCACCTGATCAGGTCCATGTCGATAGTTGGGCTCGTTATTATCATGTCGAAGGCATAGAAACAAGGCGAGTGCCACGCGCGTTCATCCTGAGGATTTATTATTACGGATAACGGACGGAATACGACACAAGCAACCCGGTTAGACCCAAAAGCTTGGCGCGGGCTCGACCGGGATAGCTGCCCTCCATTCCGAGCATCCGAACTAAAGCATTCCACGTCGTAGACGAGATGCTGGTCCGTGCCTGCAAGGACTTGAGACGTTTCCTGTGCGGCAGGGCAAGCAAGAATCGGGGCCTGGGCTCCTGCAGGTGGATTCCAGATGCTGTAGTCTATCTTGCTTTTCTCGCGTCACGATCTACACAGTAGAAGCAGGGAGCCAGCGGCCCGCAGTTCGGCTCGCGGGCATCAAGGACCTGAAACGCTGGGTCAGGGCGACATGCTGCCTGTCTGTCTGTCTGTCGGTCTGTCTGTCTGTGTCTGTCCATTGAGACATCTAGCGTATTCTGCCTATCGACACGCGAAAGACCGGATCCAGCAGCTAGCCTTACAGCGCCAACCTCGCCATGATGGTGACGGTGGGAGGTTGACAAGGCGGCCCATTTCACCGGCCCGCAGATCGGACCCGACCACACGGCCGAGCATAGATGTCACGCAGTCAAACCCGTGTCTTGATGGGCTAGGTCGAGGGCATGAACAAAATCCGGCACTATTGTCGTTTCCCAGTCAAGGCCGCAAGCCAAGGCATTGTCAGGGCATGCGGCTGACGAGCTCCCATGTCTGTCTTCTTACTGCCCCCCCTCCTCACCGTTCACCAGTTCTGAGTAATGCGCAACAGCTTCTCCCATGCTGATACTACACCTTGCCTCGCTTGTTTTGGGATCATAATGGAAGCCCCAGGTGCCAAGCGGCTCTCAGCGCCACGAACGTGTGGGCTCATCGATCCTGACTCTTGTTGTGTGTGTGCTTATTCCTGTTGTATTAGGTCCGGATGAACCCAGGGCTCCTTCGGCCCCGCTAGCTACGACTCGCCTCCGTGTTCCTGAGCCATGTGCTCGGAACGCCAATGGCTTCTCTTCTCACCCTTGACCCTGCCACATCATGCTAGTTGGACAGCGAGCTGCGAAGGGCAGGATTGCTGCTTGCTGTCAACGGGGCCTGTCATGTTGTTATAGGCGGTTTTAAGGACCAGAAGGAGGGTGTGGTACTTGTCTGGTCATCCGACGATCTCCCGGATCCCCCCAATTCCATGTTTGACAGCTCGCTTAGGTTCAGAGTTGTTCCGTCATCCTGTGAGGACTCGCAAGTCCGCGGGCGAGCTAAGCACTGTCTTTCTTCCCGACCTGTCACCTCGCGGACACAAACATTCCTATCACTATCACACCACCGCCCCCCCCCCGGGTAGACCCACTCGTTGTAGGGATTCTCCGTGTGAAGTCTCACTCCATCACCTCGTCCCACCGTGGATCTCGCAGTGTTTTGACGTTCTGGTAGCCCTACTTGTCCCAAGGCGTACCTACCTTTGCCATGTCCGAGTAAGAATGATCAGTCTGCGGACAATGGTCTCCGCGCGATAGCTCTGGGAGCCGCTCCGTTTGATGCTGATCATCACCAATTTCACGATGGCCGGGAGACGAACAACACAGCTGGCACTGCTTCTTCTTCTTTCGTCAAGTTGTGCCTGGGCGAACGACGGCACGAGGAAACCAGAGCGGAGCGACTTGAGACTCGGAAGGGAGGATTTCTTGGTGGGACAGGCCGGATCGTTGGTGACTGTCAGGAGTGAGCTGGATGAGACGAGGTTCGACGACAGTAATGAGGGGATCCAACAGCCTCGACACCAGGGATATACATCCGAGAAGCGCGTACCAACACAACAAGATGGAGAGGTCGATGAATTGCAACAACTTCAGGCCAGGACACCCACTGCTGAGGAAGCGGCTCAGATCACCACGCCACCTTCATTAAATCTACCAATCCTACAACGACAGAACAACAACCAGGGCCAGATAGACGACCTCAACAGCCGGCTCCAGTCCGCACAACAGTCTGCCCAGCAGGCGCTCCAGTCCCTCAGCGACGCCTCGCGGCGTGTCTCCCAGGCCAGCCAGCAGCTCTCACAATCGTCCCAACAGCTCTCGCAACAGAGCCAGCAGCTCTCGCAGCAGAGCCAACAGCTGTCGGCGAGCCTCCAGCAGGCCACGCAGTCGGTCCAGTCGCTGACCCAGGCCGTGAGCTCCGCCCTCTCGAGCGGGAGCTCGGCGTTTGCGAGCTGCACGAGCAGTGCTTCGGTGGCGCTCGCTCAGGCCTCGGGCGAGCTTGCGAGCAAGGTTGGGGAGGCCCAGGCGCAGATCACCCTCGCCAATGTAAGTATAACTCTCATTGTTGAAGCAAGAGACTGTCCACTGTATTGCCTTTTCTCTCTCTTTTTCCTCTCTCTCCTTAAACGTACCCCATTTGTTGGAATCGCTCGTGTCGACGGATGCTCGGGCTCATAACTGACTGTTACAAAAAGAACCAAGCACAGAACCAAGTACAACAAGCGCAAGGTGCAGCCGTCTCAATTACTCAGGCCGCGCTTGCCATCGTGGGGACCTTTATCGGCTCGTCTCTGCTGACGGTCCTCATCGTGTGGCTCATAGTAAGGCACAAACGCAAGCAGAAGGACCGCGCTGCGGCGCCGATGAACACGGGAGTGAGCAGCTATTATGGTGGCGGCCCCGGTGCCGAGGCGTACGGCTCGATCGCCAAAGACGTCAAGGAAATGATGCTGTCCCCGGCGAGCGGGACGACCAAGATCGGCTCGGAGGCGGCCCGGTCCATGGGCGGGAGCCGAGGCAACGACATGGTGACCCGGGGCTACGGCCGGGAGAAGGAGGACGGGATAGGCACGGCGATGTCTGAGGCAGGAGGAGGAGGCGGCGGCGGCGACGTGCAGATAGGCTACGCCCGGAGCACAAACTACCGTGAGCGCAAGACGCCGAAGCTGTCGGAGCCGCCGTCGGCAAGGAAGAAGGACAGCCCCGTCGGCGGCGGCATGGCCACGCCGAGGACGCCGAAATACGAGGTCTTCCCGAGGGTGACGAAGAACCCGTCGGCGCCGGCTCCCGGCATGCAAGGCGGGGCCAACCGCCGGCCCCGGTCGTCGATACAGCCCGACTATAACCTCCAGGAGTGGCTATCGACCACGACCGTGTCCCCGTTCGGGACGCTGGAGCGGGCGAGTAATGTCAACGCCAACGCCAACACTAACACCAACACCACCATGTCGACTGCTGCTGCTGTCACCGCCCCGGCAGCCAGACCAGAGTTTGCCGGCCGGCCACAAGGCGCCGCCGCCGCCGCCGCCGCCGCCGCCGCCGCCGAGCGACCGCAGCCCCAGCCGCAGCAGCAGCCGAAGCGCACGTCCGAGGTGAAGTGGCCGCTCCAGGGGTCGTCGTCGTCCGAGGCGCCATCGCGGTCCAACAGCAACACGTCGCGGGACGCGGACGCGGACGCGGACGCGGACGCATCAAGCAGGCCCGTCACGTACCAGCCCGGCCCGGCGGTGGCCAGGGTGCCGCCGGCGCCGAGGACGATCTCGAGCTCGGGGCCCGCGGCGACGAGATCCGTCCGGGTCGGGGTCGAGAGCATGAGGGGCATCGGGCTCCCTGGGGTGGCGAGGAAGCTGCCGCTTAGGAATCCCTAATTTATTCAGATGGGTTGGGCCGGTTGGGGGAGGGCCCCTCAGGGGCAGCGGTGTAGCCTGTCTTCGTGGACACTCGTTTGACTGGTCCGCTCTGGATGTAATGTTTAAATGTTCTTCCGTTGTACATGCCTCTTCGTGGAGCATGTGTTATATAGATACAGCCTCCGACTCTCTTGTGACGAGGGCAATAAGAAGAAAAAATACCAACCTCCAACCAGGGTGAAGTCGTCACCCCTTGAATACAGTGACATAGCAATGTTCAGATGAGCTTGATTCTCGGCCCCGAACAAAACATATCCCACAGCCTTCATATATCCGTGCTGGCCTCGTCCCTCCCCGTAAAGACCTTGTGGATCCTCCGACTGACAGCCTGCCCGATCGTCCGGTCCGTGAACGCGCCATCCCTGTTGGCACTCTTCCGGATCGCCTCCAGCGCCAGGGGCCCGCGCTCCTCGAGGCCGCGGACCAGGCGGGCGACGGTCGGGAACTCGCCTGCGACGCCGTATGCGATGGGCGCCGTGACGCGGACGACCTCCTGCAGCATGCGGGCATACGTGTCGGCGGCGCCGTCGCCCGTGCGCACCTGGCCGCTGTCCATACAAAATGCTGCCGACTCGTTGACGGCGTCGCGCTGCCGCCGGTACGGGATCGTGCTGATGTGCTGCGTGAAGGTCGCCACCCACTGCGCCGTCTCCACCGCCGCCCCCGTGTGGTGGATGATGGCCCCGTGCGCCACCTGCAGCTGCAGCAGCGCGTCCTCCACCTGGTCCTCGTCGATGTACACGGGCGGCGGCTTCGGGTCCTTTCTCCTGCGGGAACCCTGAGGGGGCGGGGCCTGGCTGCTCTGGGGCGGAGCAGCAGCCGTTGTTGAGGTGGCAGCCGAGGTGGTGGTGGTTGAGGAGTCCGCGTCGGCGTCGGCGTCGGCGCCGGCGCCGGCGCTGCGGACCGCGGACTGAAACTGGCGGTTGCGGACGCTGCGGTTCTTGCGCATCCAGGGCGCCAGCCCCTCAATCATGTATAGCAGCTTGTCGTCTCCATAGTGCCGCCGCATCGTGAGAACATGGGCCTCGAGGTCGGAGCCCTTAGGCCCGAGGGCGAGGTCGACGAACTCGGCTGCTGGCATGAGGACCATGGCGTGCTTCTCGGGCTCGATCCGCTGGACCGGGATTGGTTCCCAGTAGCCCTCGTCCTCGTTGAATCTGGCCCTGACCTTCCTCCGCCACTTGACCACGTTCTTGACGGGGCTGTCGTAGGGGTGGTGCTGGACGTTCATGTCTTCGAGCAGTGTCTCGACCTGCAGCCTGACACTGGGGTTCATGGACGAAGGAAGGTCGACAATCATCTCCGGCGTGGTGACCTTCTTGTCGGTCCTGACCTTGTTCACTTCAGCTAATGCAGCCGCCTTTTCCTTCTCACGTCTCTTCTGCTCCCTGCTTTCTTCCTTCTCCCGCTGTTTCCTCAGCTTCTCGGCTCCCCTCGCTGCCGCTTTATCTTCTGCGGCGGGTTTCGTTCTGGATGTGGATGGCTTCGACCCTGGGACTCGCGGCGCCGCTACGGACTTTGACTTGGCGTTGGAGCTCAGCTTCGGCCTCTTAATTCCGCCAATGTCAGGAAATTCGTCGTTTTCATCATTGTCAGAAGATATGGGCAAGTCAGCCAAATCCCCCAGGTCAAAACCCCCAGAGCGGCTTCTCGCGAGACCGCCGCGTGAGGCGTGGGCGTCCAGACTCCACTGGTCGTCCAGGGCACTGGCCTCGGGAGCAGAGCTCGAGATATGATCCCATCCTACCGAGTTCTTGGCCCCTAGGCTCTTATTCTGAGCTCGTGGCGGGCTATTTACAGGTAGTCTTGGGCTGAGTTCTCTTTTCCCGGCGCTTTTGAGCGGCATCATGGCCTTGCCTATCCGTCTTGGAGGAGAGCTTGCGAACGGGTCGTCGTCGTCACCGGCGAGGTCAACAATGTTCTCCTTGTCTGCGTGCCTAGGTGAACTTGCGAAAGGGTCACTTGAGGTCACGTCGCGTTTGTTGGAAGACCCTGGGAAGCGAGGAGAGCTTGTTGTCTCAATTGGGTCGAGTGTAGCATTCCAGGATCTTGGGCCAGCAGGCTGAAGCACGCCGGGTCCTCCTTGAGCCCTCCCTGCCGCGGATACTGAAGATCTTTGGACGCCTTTGCCACGCACGTCTCCAGTGCTTAGAACAGACTCGCCAGAGACGCGTTGCTTCTTCGCGGGCCGAGCTTCGAAGGGGTCGAAATTTTCGTCGACTCCCAGGCTCCCCGTCGAGTCGAAGTCATCGGACAAGTAGAGGAAGTCGTCAGTTCTAGATGCCTTTGAATTGTGCTGTCCGGCAGCTGATCCAGCCCGAAGATCTGGAAAAGGGCCATGGTCCTCGACGTTGGTCAAGTCGAAGACGTCATCGTCTAGTGCCCGTCTCTTCGGCGGTGGCTTCGACGGGACCGGCGCAGTGGTCGCGACGGAGGCCTTTGTCCGGGCCTTTGGGGGTGGGGAGACCGGAGGGCTCGAGCAGAGGTCGATTACTTCGACAGCCATTGTAGCTGATGCGCGACTGCGCTGCAGGACATTGAACCGAAGAATCTTGGTGCGATTGTACTGCTATCTTGGGGGGGGGGGAGGAAAGGAGAGGGTGCAACTGGAACGCGCCGCGAGACGCGTCAAAGCAGATCCCCGCTCATGTGGGAAGCACCAACCCACGTCACCACGTGCGAGCAACCAAACTTCAGCTGCCGGCCATCTATTTCCAGTCTGCTGCGAATGCAAGATGATTAGCCTAAACACTTGGTCCCAGAAACCTCACCAACATGTCTGGCAATGCGGGTAGCTATCTTCAGTGACACTGCCTTGTGCATGCTTGCACTTGAGCACCCCCTGTGGTAGTCTACCAAGTCTTGTGTAAGTCGAGCCTGGGTCTAGCATCCACTGGGCATACAGAATTCAGGCATGTAATAAAGCAAATAGCAAACGCAACTGGCGCAATTCAAGCGCAAGACTCCTATGAAAACCACGAGTCGGATCCAGGAGCCGAATGGGACATTTGTCCGTTCTTTACCAGATAAATCGATGTTCTCGGAATAATGATCTACAAGCAGCTCCGCGCGACGTGCCATCAGCCATCCACTGACAGCTGTCCCTCTGATGATTATGCGATCAACTACATAATGATATCGGACGGATGTCGTGTCGGCCGAGAGATCTTCGAACTGAAGGAGCAACCGAAGCACCTGGGGCTATCTAAAGGGCCCTAGTAGATAAAGTCGCCCCAGGACTCGAGAGATCGATATCCCACGCAGGCACAGAAAGCGTCGCCTGCGGCGCGAGGGCTCGATAAACATGCAACACCGAGTTTTTCTGCGCTGCGCACTAAGTGCGCGTGGCTTGTCCGCTCTTCTACCGCAAAAAATGAATACATGGCCACATCGGGTGATGAAGCGCGAGGACTAGCAGTCACAGTCTAACATACCGCCCTAATGACACCCCCCCCCTTTGGCTGAACTCTGTGCCGAATAGACTCGCAAGAGAGAGAGAGAGATGACGCTGCCCGGCATGTGACGCTAAGTAGCCGAACAAGTCGACGATATTTCCACGAGTTGAACCCTGCAGTCTTTTTCCCTTGCGAGACCACCCAAAGCTTCTGCTCGGCTTGAAACCCCCTCCTCCCAATTTCACCTTCAAGGCCGTTTCAGGGAAACAAAAGGAAAGCGCCTCCCGTGCAGGCCGTGCCCCCCCTCCTTCCCCCGAGGCGTTCGTCCCTTTGGGATGAAGATCGGTGCCACACGTGCCGTCGGCTTGGGAACTATGTGGCCGCCCACGGCATTAGCGCTGTTGCACGGCCGGAGAATAAGTGACGAGCTGGGTGACTAGCAGGCAACGCCACGCCTATTCGGTGGTGGGGGGATTATGGGAATGGGGGTTGCATTTCGGGGGCAGTATAGGAACCCCCCTGCTCTGGGGGCTTCTTTAGCATCGTGTCGTATGTGACGCGCGATGTGATAGTCATCAAGGCGGAGAGACGGTGGGTCTTAGGGATTGCCTGATTCTTCATGCAGGCAGGCAGCGTGGCCGGGCAGCTGGCGGGCAGAAGCTCCGCCAGAGATGGCCGCAAGTGCTGCGGTTGGGATGAGCATGCCAGGCCTCGGCGGAGGAGGTTCTCTATGTAGTCTGTAGTCCGCGGCTGGCGATCTCTATTACACTACAGCACACCAGGAGCGTGGACCTGCAGTTACCAACAACGTAGTACGAGGTTAGATCTCCGGCAGCGTGTTCCGGGCCAGGCAGCCAGGTTCACAGGAAAAGCTTCACGGAGGGGCAGTCGAGATGGCTCGCTCCCTGCACCGTGCAGGCATCCATTCCGTCCCTGTCTAGGGGAAAGCTGCTTGCTAAGCTGCGTGCGCACCGAAAGACCCTGCTAATCCTTCTCCTTGCCAGGCACCTCCACTTTCGATGAGGTGATTCCGCGGCATGCGGAGTCAGGTAGGCACTACAGCAGCAGCAGCAGTACGAGATGATGGTCTCTTCAGGCATGATAACTCGAGCTGTCCACTTCATGGTGGCCAATCGAGAGAGCCACTCACAACTCAGTTCCTCTATATTTACTCGGGGACCCCTGGACAAGAAACACCCACAAGCAGGGCCTTGCGAGAGCCCCTCCGTGCCCCTCGTATGCTGAGGGCGTGCTCAGACCGTGGAGACCGGGGCCTACGGCTTCTCACGCAACTCGCGAGTGATATCTGAGGTCGCCGGATCGCTAATAAGGAACGTCCTTATTATTAGGAGACACGTCCTTGTAAGCCATAGCCACATACGTAATACACGAAACTGTAGTCCAGCAACATACAATGTCCCAGCACACAAAGCAGCATTGAAGCTCAGTGGCAAACTGCAACTGCACAGCAGCTTGCAGCTGAAAGTTGTGACCTAAAACGCACGGGATGTTTGGACAAACCCAAGATGCGCCGCATGACGCTCAACGGGTTATCCAGAGGGGTGTTCCCTTGCGAAGCTCGGACGCCTGAGGCTCATCGGAGCTCCAGAGCAAGGTCCCTGCTCGGCCTGTCGAGGCGTTTTGCAGCTCCAAATTGGCGGAACCTGACACCGTCTCGTCAAGGTTGTTGACGACGAACCTAAAGCATGGGACGAGATAAAATGCATAGGACCAAGAGATGGTCATGCCTTGACGGTTTATAGTTTGCAAATGAGCTCGCAAAACGTCGTCGATCGTTTGCTGATAGATTGTTGCACTGTCTTTGCTGTCTTGTCCATCCAAGACTTGACCTCGGCCACGTTCCCGGCACGCGTATCACGGGACCAGAGGCAGGTGCAGTGCAGTTGAGAAACATGGGAATGCTTGGGTGGCGCATGAATCAAAATGTCCGAGATTGCACGGGCTGTCGACCCTCTCTCGAGCGACCAACGCACAGGTGTGTGGAGGCGGGCACGGCAGTTCAACGAGGCCGACGGCCTTTGATGTTGGAACTGTCACAGAACCATGGTACCAAGGTTTCCGAGCAACCCAGCCAGACCTGCCTGGACTCTGCTGCGTGCATGCACAGTATCGGCTGTGTTATATTATCGCGCAGTATAGCATAGTGTCTGTGTTGAGAAAGTACGGTAAGGTACAGGGTCGGAGATGATGGATCTGATCTGGCAGTGATCTGGCAGTCCCGGAAATGCGTGCCCAGAGCAAAACAGGAAGTGCGAATGCGAGTCGTGACTCAGTCGCTGAGCAGTCTTGCTGTGCTGTGCTGTGGCTTGTCTCCATAGTTTGGGAGGCAGATACTACGCAAGTAAACATGTCGACATGACGGACTCCATCCTGGATGGCACTGAGCTGACAGTGCTGATAACTGATAGATAGGCTAGAGATAGACTCGGACCAGACTAAATGTAATTATGACCGTCTTGGGACCAACAAATCTTGCGACGCGTCGATCGCAAGTGTGGTGTCGCAAACAGACGGAGAGTCAGTCCAAGACGGTTTGGTCTCTGACGGTAGTCTACTGTGTGCGTACGCTATTCCAAGTTACCGGGGGAGCGGGGCACCACGTTGCCGCCCCGCCAGCCCGCCCGCGCTAGGCCGAAGCTGATGCAGAACGGTCGAAACCTGGGAGGCGTGCCGAGGGAGGGCGGTGATTGGGTGCTGCCGGGGAGCTGGTGGTGGAGGTGAGCTCAAGTGCTGCAAGGGCAAACAGGGACGGCGTGCGCTACTGCTGCGCAGCGCCTGCACCCCTGAATTGAGCCGAGACGATCACTGACCTGACCCTCACTTGATCCTGCCCTTGCTGCCTCGGGACAGGCACGGGTGGGGACCCATCAGACGGGCGGCGATCGCAGCCATGGGGATGTGCACTGCAACTGCATCACGGCCGTAGCAGGATGCTGCAATGCAAAGGAGAAGGAGATGCTGCTGCTGCAAGGCGGCTGTCATGAATGATTGACGAAAAGGGGGGTGTGGAAGAGCTAGGGCATGAGAGGGGGGCAGGGATGGGGAGAGGAATAATGGCGGCGGCGGCGGCGGCGGCGGCGAAGAAGGCTGTTGTGATGTGATTTGAGCAGCGAGGGTTCGACGGACAGTAAAGCTCGCCTATCACCACAGCAGTAGCCTGGAAAATCCCCAGCACATCCCCCCCCCCCCGCCGAAGCACTAGCACGCCGACTGTTGAAACCTGCAGGCTAAGGCCCAGAACGCTGTCTGTTCAAAGGTGTGTGTGTCCCAATCATCCGGCAACTGGCCCGTTTCGGGCAGTGCCTGGGGCCAATGGACATCTGGAATGCCACGAGCCTCCCGAGGAACACCCTCCCCTCCCCTCCCCATCCCTCCCTCTCTTGCAGGCCGCAGACCGTACTGCAGTCCACTATGGGCTGTACCTACTGTGGTAGGTATAGAATAGTCCGCAGCGGTCAGTGGTGCCAGTGGTGATCAGTCTCCCCTGCTTCCCCAGTCGGCCGTCATCCACACCACACGCCACAACGGGACCGTGCCCCCATCCCCTTCGCAATTCCCCTGCCAGACCAGGACCTCATCCTCCCCTCCGTGCAGCCGTGCAGCCGTGCAGCCGTGCAACCGAGCAGCTGTACAATGCAGGGTGGCGGTACGGTTTGGTGGCTGAGTAGTTGGGTGGCAGGTTGGGTGGGAAAGGGGAAAAGAAGACAGGGAGGGGGAGAAGTGGAAAGAAAACACATTGTAGGAAAAGACAGGCAGACGGGATGGAGGAGGTTAGAGGAGAGCAGAGCCTGGAGCGCTAAGAAGTTGGCACGTAGACTATGTAGTCTAAGGACCTACGGAGACTTCACTCCAGATTACAGGAAATACAGTAGTCTACTCTGTAACAGAGTACATATCGCCTACACCAGCTAGGCACGCACCTAGGCTACACAGATTACCGGCTGCCACCGAAGAAAAAGAGATTCGCTTTTCGGTGACAGCGAGACGTTGTGGTATTGATCTTCACCCGGGTCCTTAGTCGTCAGTTCGGTCGGCCGGCCGGTCGGTCAGTCAATCAGTCAAGCCAATCTGCTATTTGCAGGCGCAACTGGAGCGCGCACGCATTTTACTTACCTGGACGGCCCCGTCCTCGTGCACCTGGACACTCTTCATTGCAACCGTGATCCTTCTGTCCCCTACCTTTGCTTCTGCTGCTGCGTCCTGTTCCTTTTCCCTTGGATCTCATTCTCAATCTCAATCTCAATCTCTTCCCGCTGTTCCCCTTCTTCAGCGATGATCAACACTCCTGCACGTGTGTCCTCCACCTCCTCCCCCCTTTGATGGCCCCTGTCCATTGAGCTGGGCAGTCATTCATTCCCGGCATCAGTGATCCAAAACAACCTCCTCCAGAACAGCACAACGGGTAGAGGGAACCCGTTAGCGATTTATAATCCACACCGAAGGAACCCGGACGGCGGCCCTCAACCGCTGAACCCTGCCAGCTGCCAACTGAGCTGCCGTTGGGTCTCGAGCGAACAACGAACGCTACCCGAGCACGCCTCGCTTGCTTTTAATTTGCCCAGCGCTTCAGGACCCCAGACCCAGACCCAGACCCAGACCCAGACACGCCAGTCCCCGACCAGGACCCAGCAAAAAGCGACAGAACCACCCCCCAGTCGCAATCAAATAAACACCGTGGACCCCCTAATCCCAATCAGCAGGCTCTAATCTGTGCTCGTCGACGTCCATTCTGGCACTCGTCCGCCCGAGTTGGCCACCGTCTAACCACACAATCCCGCCGCAACTTTTCATGATACCCGGCGACCACGCATAGTCGAACACCCTCTGCATGCTGCGCCCAATCCACTGCACGTTTATGACGCCTGTTGTGGAGTGGGTGTCCGCCACGCACCACACCTGCGGGTAGTCTCCTTGATCCCGTCCCGTCCTGCCGCCAGCTCGACTTCGCGCGCCATCGGTTATAGCCAGTCACCGTCTGATAAGGTGTTGGGAGGGCGCGGTTGGCCAGACTGCATCGAGCGCATAAACACTACAACTACGCCTCCGCCCCCCTTACCATCCTGCCGCCCACCACAATGACTTCACCACCAAATTCTCCTGGGAACCCGCCCCAGCGACCCCAGAGCGCCATGATCCGGCCGACGCAGAGAAGCAGTAGCCGGATGAGCACGTCGAGCAAGGCTGGAGGCGGCAGCAGGGCTTCTGATGAGGATGGCCGAACATCAGTCAAAGTTGGTGAGTGTCTGGAACCTCTGCGCCATCTACCGACTGGCAGGGCGAGATGCACGACCACGGGACTAACACGCGATTCAAATGCAGCTGTGCGCATCCGGCCTCCATTAAATCCTGACGACCCAGGTTACGACCTCATTCCCCAGCGCTTCCAAAGGTCTATGGTACAAGTAATGTCAAACACAACACTGGCCATCGATGCACCCCAAGGCCGCAAAGTCTTTGTTTTCGACCGAGTCTTTTCCTCCGAGATCGATCAGGCAGGGGTATGGGACTATCTCGAGGACTGCGTCAACGCCTTTACGACGGGGTACAATGTGTCTTTGCTGGCGTACGGCCAGTCAGGCGCTGGAAAATCCTATACCATGGGCACATCCGGTCCCAACGAGCAAAACGATTTAGACGTCATGGGTGAGTTGCCTGCGGCTCCGAGCTTATACGAGGACCCGAGAGTTCTTTGTCATATATGCTTTTTCATTTCCGCGTGGACTGACTCGGGGCCTTCTAGGTGTAATTCCTCGCGCCGCAACCGCGCTGTTCGAGAAGCTCGACGGTCCGAAGGGAAATCCGAATCGCAGTTCCATGTCTCAGCTGCGCACCCCAGCAAGGTACTCGGCACAGATGCCTGCGCGTAACGTAGAGAAGAACTGGACTTTGAAGGCGACCTACGTCGAGATATATAACGAGCAACTGCGGGATCTCTTGTTACCCGAGCACATACCTGCGCACGAACGCAGTCCCGTCACAATCAGGGAAGACACCAAAGGAAACATCATTTTGACTGGTTTGCGGCAAATCGAAGTCAATTCTGCGGAAGATTTGTTGAACGCCTTAAACTTCGGTTCCACAGTGCGACAAACCGATGCGACCGCGATCAACGCAAGGTCGTCCCGATCACATGCTGTGTTCTCTCTTAACCTCGTGCAGAAAAAGCCTGGCTTCCCAGGAAGCCATGACAAGCGACATTCTATGCCGGTAGAGGCGATGGCCGGCGGCGAGACCTGGACTACGACAGACAGCAAGATGCATTTCGTGGATCTGGCTGGTAGCGAACGTCTAAAGAACACGCACGCTGAGGGAGCACGAGCCAAGGAGGGAATTTCTATCAATGCTGGTCTGGCCGCGCTGGGCAAGGTCATCTCTCAATTGTCTTCGCGGAGCGCAGGTGCACACGTCTCTTACAGAGACTCAAAATTGACCCGACTTCTGCAGGATTCCCTGGGAGGCAACGCCATCACGTACATGATTGCCTGCGTAACGCCAGCGGAATTCCATCTGAGCGAGACCCTGAATACTGTGCAGTACGCGCAGCGTGCCCGAGCTATTCAGAGCAAGCCCAGGATCCAGCAGGTCGAGGAGCGCGACAAGCAGGCCCTGATTGACCGCCTGAAAGCAGAGGTGGCCTTCCTGCGCGAGCAGGTGAGAAGCTCTGAGCGGACAGGAGGCGACAGGCGTGCTCTGCCTCCCGGAGTGAGGACTGATCGACAAAATGAGCGCGAGAGCGAATTGCAAAACCAGCTCCTGGACGCCCAAGAAAACTATTCGACCCTCAGCCAAAGACACGCCAAACTCATTGCGGAAATGGCCAAGGCAAGGGATTTGGAGGAGGCCGAGAACGTTCAGCATGAGGAGAGCTTGGGCGAGACTGCCACCGAGAGGCTGAACCGATCCAACAACTTTGCACAAGCAGTCGAACAGGTTGTTCTCGAGTACGAGAAAACCATCCAGGCCCTGGAGCAGTCTCTTTCGGGCACCCGGGGCACATTACACAACACGGAGACGAATCTTTTAGAAAAGGAGAGCAAACTCGCATACGTTGAAACCATCAACGCGCAGCTTCAAACCCGACTTCAGAAACTCATGGACAGGGAGGCCAACACCGAGAACTACCTTCATGACCTGGAGGCCAAACTCGATGGGCACACATCTGGAGAGGAAAAGAACGCAACCATCATCACGGAGCTTCGTAAGGAGATTGCCCGTGTGAGAGAGAACGAAGCCAGTTGCGAAGATTATATCTCCACTCTCGAGGAGAGGCTCGCTGAAGCTGACCAGGATGCCGAGCTGATGCAGCGCGAGATTGACCGGCTGGAGCAAGTAGTCGAGCGTCAGCGGAGTCTTGGGAAACTCGACTCCTTGTTGTACGAGCTGGACCATATGCAAAAGGATTCGGCCGTTCCAGAACCAGATGCTGAGCTGAGCAACGGATCGTCTCATCGCCGAAGTATGAACCGCAGCCTCGCAGATCAATCTCGGAACCAAAGCGCCAGTGGCCGTCAGAGTCGAATGGAAGAGCCCATTCCTGAGGACAGGGAGGAAGACATACCTGAAGAAGGCCCTATTCCAGCCATTGCTGAAGAAGAGCACGGTGCAGATGGTGCTGCCAAGGCCAAGTCAGCTCCTGAATCTGACTCACTGCTCGACTACCCTACAAGCCCTGCGCAGTCGAAGTTCGTGCAGGACAAGCTTGAGAATGTCACGCACGAGCTGATGGGCCTCAGAGTCGAGCACGAAAACACTCTGACTCAGTATGACCTTCTGCACGCCAAATATGAGGAGTCTCTTAGGACTCTGGCAGAGCTGCAGGATACTATCGATGAAGCCCGCCATCCACAACGGGTGCGCGACTCCATGCTGTCCGTCACCTCACCATCCGAGAACCAGACGAGGCCATCGTCTTTTTTGTCCGAGCCGAGGTCGGGCCACACGAAGGATGGCGGACCGCTATTATCCTCGCGTTCGCTATCCTCGGAATTATCATCAGCCATGGATTTCCCAACTGTTGCGGAGGTTTCTGATACAGAGACGGCAAAGCCAAAATCAGAAGATCGTGCCCCAGAAACCTCTCGAGAGCAACTGCCAACAGCGGAAGCGCATGGGCCGGCTAATGACGAAACCAACAGTTCAGCATTGGCACTAGAAATCGAGCGTCTGGCAACTCTAGCAGCTGAAAAAGAGGCAGCAGAAAAGAAGCTCGCCGAGAAGTATACCGAGCTTGAAAGGAGGCACCATGAGACCCTTGACGTGGTGGAAGAGCTCAAGACCGAGGTCGCCAAGGCCCGTCACAACCTCGAACCACCTTCACCGATGAAGGGGACGCCCGTCATTCGACGCAAATCCAGTCAAAATGTCATGATCATCGACAGAGCTCACAGGTCATTTGCGTCGCTCCGTAACATCGCTGCCGACAACTTCGAGCAAGACCCTGAAACAATGCAGAGCTTCGAACTCAACCTGAACGCCGCTATGCACGAGCTTCACGCCAGATCGGAGAGGATTCAGGAGCTTGAAGCTGACGTCGCGAATGCAAGGAAGGAGATGGAAACCAAGATGCAACTCATCTCGGGTCTGACCCGCGAGCGCTCTAGCTTGAAGGCCTCCGCCAAAGACGTCTCGCTCATTTCGACGCTGAGGGATCAGCTAGAAAAGAACGAGCGACAGCTTCACGAGATGCAGGAAGCTCATGCCGTACGTGAGAAGGAACTCCAGAGCGAGGTCGAAAGTTTGCGTGCTTCAATGGAGACTGCCAAGACCGAGGAGAAGACAGTGGCAGCCGATGAGCCTGTCACAGATCACAGCGCCGTGCACGAGCAGAGAATTGTGCAACTCGAAGCTGATCTTGCGGATTGGGAAAGTAAGCACAAATCAGCCTTGGACACCATGCAGAGCACCGAGCAGCAGATGCGAGCCACCATCGAGGAGCTCGAGTCCCAGCTTGCGACTGTCAGCGCTCAGCTCAAAGACTCTTCGCGTTCGCCAGAGGAGCAGAGTGAAGCACATGAAGCTGAGGCAAAGACTGAGAATCTCATGTCAGCGTTGCGCAGCGAAATTGATGAGCACAAGGCCGTCATCAGCGCCAACGCTGCCAGAGTGGCCGAGCTGGAACAGGCACACAGCGCTGCCAAGAACGAGCTTGAGGAGGCTCAAAAGGCCCGCGAGCTAGCCGTGTCAGAGGTTGATGAGCACAAGCAGCTGCTCGAAATCCACAAGGACGAGCTGGAGAAGGTGCAGCGAGAAGCTGACCAGCAGAGGTCAGAGGCCGAGGCACACAAGCACGATGCTGAGACTCATTCACAGCTCGTGTCGACTCTCGAGAATCAAATCTCTTCACATGAGCAGGTCATCAAGACCCACCAGCGTAGCATGGAACTGCTCAGGACAACACACGCCAAGGAAATTGAGGATCTCCATGCTTCGTCTAAGCAGGATGCTGACGCGAGGGTAGAGGCCCTCAAGGCAGAGCATGCTAAGCACACCAAGAAGCTTGAGAGCCAACTGACCGAAGCGCGTGAGGACTTGATGAAGGTAGCCACCCAGGTCGCATTCGCTCTTGGGCTAGACGTCAGCGTCGAACTCATCTCGGAGCGCATCGAAGACCTCATCGCCGACCAGAAGGCCTTCACTGAGGAGCAAAAGAAGGCCACCGAGCTCGAGAAGGCGGTGCACGAGATCTCCAACGTCAATGATTCTCTCACCCAGGATCTGGAGTCCGTCAAGTCAACACTGTCCGATATCCTTATGGAGCAAGGCGCCGAGCTAAGGAGCCCGTACCCGTCTGTCACTGAGCAAGCCACCGTGATCAAGAGGAAGATGGTGGATCTGCAGAGCAGGAACAAGAAGAACTCGCGCCTGGTAGATGAGCTAGAGGAACAACTGCAGAGCAACTTCGATCAGACCAACAACCGCCTGTCGACACTTCATGAGCGCAATACTCAACTGGAAGAGGCCCTCACTGCCAAGAACAGTCTGCAGAACGAGCTTAACTCGCTGAGAGAGCAATATGCTTCTCTTCAGGTACGTTCCCATCGGCCTAATAATCATTCTGCGCAAACTAACTTGGCTCAGAACAAGATGAGCAATGGTGACACTATGGGCCGCTCTGATTCACTCAACGGCACAGTGCGCAAGTCTGCATCCGTCACCTCCCTGCCTTCACCACCTCCTGCAATTCCCCTACCCCCGCTGCCCGGCGGTGTCTCCTCCTCAGGCACAACATCGCCCATTCCTGGCATGCGACCGCCGTCTAAGGACATGGCGATGCACCATATCCATGAGGACCAGGAGGCTCGCATCCGGACGATCGAGAAGCACCTCTCTGCGGAGAAGCAGCTTACGTCAACCTTGGAAGAGGCGCTCACCGACCTGGAGCGGCAGTCCAACAAGGTCAAGGCGGACTGCGATGCCTGGCGGCGACGATGCACGGAGCTCGAGACGGAGATGAAGGCCATCAAGGAGAAGCCGCCGCAGGACCCTCGCTGGAGCCTCCAGCAGGTCGAGGAGGAGCGCAAGAAGCGCGAGGCTGCCGAGAGGGCGCGCGCGCATCTCGAGGAGAGGATGAATGCCATCAACAAGAAGAAGAAGAAGGGCAGCCTGAACTGCTTCTAATCCTGATCGACCCTTCCCAAGGGCCGGGGATCTCTCACGCTTACGACATGAGCCTCGCGACTTGCCTTGGGTTGGATGAGGTACTGCTGCTTTTTAATTTCTTTCTAAACCCCCTTCACCCCCTGGGGCCTTCTTTCGCACATATTGCCCCCATACCATGTTTACAGATTTACGACCTGTTCATTTCGATGCTTTGTTTGCATGGCGAGCTATCACATCACATCACATTGGTGGCGAGGAGTTTGTGGGTACGACGATGTCACTTGTGGGTACGACGATGTCACTTGTGGGTACGACGAGGTCACTTTGACCACGTCGATGATGCGCAATCGGTCCTTTAACGCGAAGGATGCTACCATTACTACAATTTGTCTTCTTTTTCGTTTCGTTGCCAATGTTTTCCCCTCAACCCCTTCTCATTTCTTTGACCTATATGATCGTGACCAATACCTCCTGCGTCAATTCACCATATAATGCTTATTCCCCGTGATGATTCGAAACCCCCCCCCCCCCCCCAGTCACACCCCCACACGTTTATGTTCATGTACGGAGTCAAGAGGGTACAAGAAGCAGAAGAAGAAGCAGGCAATGAGAACGAGAATGGAATAAAAAAAGTTTAGCTTTTGGAGTTGGACGATAAGACACATGTCAGTTGGATCTTTATCCGAGACTCGAAAGATGCAGGAGGTTGGTTGATGGGCGGGGCGTGGACTGCGTGCATCGTCCGGCCCGGTGAGAGGGAGAGATTTTGCTGTTGTTCTTTGCAGTTGAGCTGAGATACCACCAATACATTTCCTGCCTTCTTTTCTTCACGGTTTGAGATGCTGTCCATTGATTCCTGAGGATTGAACAAGCCCCGTGCCTTGCTTGACTTGTGTGGCACGCTGCCAAGAGCCCAGTGTTGATGCCAGACATGCTTCCAATTTACACTGAAAGTCTGAGTCTCCTACTACGAATTACACTATACGAAGTTTTTACGAGGTAGGATGTTTGACGACACTATTCGGAATCCCGTTGAAGATGTTTGTTGTCTGTTTGATTCAAGCCAACGAGTCAGTAGAGACAGCTGAGCTAAGATTACTGCCCTATTCCGTACTCATCGAGGTGTTCGATTTCTCAAAAACCCGCCCTCCCCGCCTGCTGAATATCCCGCCGAGCTGTGTTTTGGAGGGAAGGAGGGGGGATCTGCACTCGGTTGACTGCGTCCCACGGGTCCCACGGTCGGTGAGCGACGGATTTTGTCCGCTTCGGTCCATCCATAGCGTTGACCGAAGGAATGGCCTCGTCGTATTCGACATTGAGGCTATTGTTCCTCGCGACAGGGGTCACAGCCTTAGGGCGAATTCCAGACTCGTGGGCCCGGAAACTGTATCTAAGTACAGCCTGGCATACTTGCCCGACCGTTGAGTGCACATGTCGAAATCGACATTTATACATGTCACGAGATCATGCGGCCTTTTTTTTTTTTTTACTGTGACAGCAAGCCACCTGCATCATTAGCAAAGAGAGCGCGAGGCGGCGGCCCCCCCGTCAACTTGAGACGGCGAGTCGCACAAAGCGAGATGAGGTGTAATCCCTGCAGGGCGAAGATCTGTGAAACAGCGTCAGGAACAGGCTTAGCCGCGCAGGTGGGTACCGGCGAGGCCTCAGGGGGGTTGGTTGGCTGCTTGGCAGGTTGGTTGGTTAATGTTCGGCCGTTGAGGAGTCTCTCTCCCCTACACTAGGTCTTGATATTAACCTTAAGAACCTTCCCGGTGTGGCCTGAGTGGCATAGGGTGTGGCCCTCTGTCCCCCCAGTTCAATCTCACGGCTCTGTACGGTTGGCCCTCCTTTCCTCGTGATGGGGTGCTGAGTCTGATCCCTGGGGCTTTGGTCGATCGCCCCCAGGGACTAACTGCGTTCATTTGTGTGTGATGTTCAGTGGGTCGTTGGGCAGGTGCGAGGATCAGAGAGGCAATCAATCAATCAAACAAGCAATATAGCGGCAAGTGCGTGCCAAGGCCTACTTCCTCCCCACCAGGTCGGGAGGCCCTTCCCTCTGTAGGCGTTGGTGTGTTTGGTACTGGTGGTGAGCGGCCCGCATCGTGAGATAAGAGTCTACTGTAGTCAATTCGAATCAATCTCGACTCATAAATGACCCTGGCCCACGCATTTCCTCCCGACCTCCTTCCTGTGTCCTGACGTTCTGTGATCTTTCCAGGTCGGTCAGCCAGTCGATTTAATCACTCCTCACCTCAGTCGCTCCTTCATTGCACTGTTGACCAGCTACCAACTCTGCATCTGACGGCGCATCGCATTTCCCGTTTGCAGCCAGCCATTCACTCACTCATCCAGTCATTCCTTCCACTCCGTTTCCAGGACAGGACAATCCGCTTGTTTCAGTCGACTCAGCCCAGCGAGTCGCTCACCCAACGCCTAACGAGGACGACATAATCACCAAGTTTAGAACTCGAACTCGACAGCTTCCTTGGCTCCTCCCGACCCCTGCGACTGTTTATCTGACACAGCTTCGTCCCATTCGCAGCACTTTATTCACGCCCAGCACCCGTCTGTAGCATCATCACTGATCGCTTCGTCCCCCGAGACTATTCTGTCAGACCGCCAACATGTTTGTAAGTATTTGCGACGAGCTCAGAGGGCCGTTGGGGATGTCCTTTACTTGAACGCCCGATCAACAGCGCCGCCATTGGTTGGTCCCTGATCGGCAGGACTCCATGGGCTCAAACCTTATAGCCTGCCCATCGGTGCCACCTTCTGCGTCCCACTGCATCAACGCCACACCAGCCCAATCCGTCGGGAATCCAGTATTCAACAGCGCTGACCAAGCTCTACAGCTCCAACGAACCGCTCTCGGCCTCGTCGGCGCCGCCTCCTTGGCTGCAGCCGTCCCTGCCATCGATGTCCAGGGATCCTTCTTTGTCAACAACGTCACTGGCGCTCGATACCAGATCGTCGGTGTCGCCTACCAGCCCGGCGGTTCAGCCGGGTACAACCCAGGATCCGGCGTCGACCCTCTGAGCAACAAGGACGAGTGTCTTCGTGATGCGGCTCTCATGCAGATTCTTGGCGTCAACGCCATCCGAGTCTACAACGTCGACCCTGACGTGAACCACGACGAGTGCGCCTCGATCTTCAACGCGGTAGGTTTCGACACCAGCAGCTTGCAACGTCGCCCAGGGATGTATATATGTGACCAAACGTGAGCTAATGAATCCCGCGGTCATATAGGCCGGCATGTACATGTTCCTCGACGTCAACTCTCCTCTTTCAGGCGAAAGCATTAGCTCTGCTGCGCCTTGGGAGTCTTACTGTGAGTATAATGTCACCACTGGCCCAACGCCATACACTATACCTTAAATGACTTTGGGCGCTGCAACAAGAAACTAACATACAGCAGACGCCGGTTACCTGAACAGGACCTTCGCCGTCGTGGAGGCCTTCAAGAACTACCCCAACACTGCCGCATTCTTCGCCGGCAACGAGGTCATCTTTGACGAGGACAACGGCGCCACCGTCCCTCCGTACATGCGTGCCGTCACCCGAGACCTCAAGAACTACATCGCCAAGAACGCCGATCGTCCTATCCCCGTCGGTTACAGCGCTGCTGATGTCCGATCGATCCTCTTCGACTCATGGGAGTATCTGCAGTGCCAGGATGAGGAGGACCCCCAGAGCAGTGTCGACCTGTTCGCGCTCAACAGCTACTCGTGGTGTGGCAACAGCACCTTCAAGGAGTCCGGCTACGACCAACTTGTCGCTGGATTCGAAGGCACCTCCGTCCCCGTCTTCTTCTCCGAGTTTGGCTGCAACACACCTGCCCCTCGTGTCTTCACCGAGGTGCCAGAGATCTACAGCGACGAGATGCAGAATGTTTTCAGCGGTGGCATCGTCTACGAGTATGCGCAGGAGGCCAATAACTACGGTCTTGTCAACATCACCGATGATGGTTCTGCCCAGCTCATGGCCGACTACTACGCCCTGAAGGAGCAATATGCCGGTCTGAACTTCACCACCATCCAGGGCATTGCCCCATCCAAGAACAGCGCCTCTGCGCCCAAGTGCAGCGAGAAGTTGATCACGACCAAGGGCTTCACCACCAACTTCACCATCCCCGCTCTTCCACCCAACGCCTCTGCGCTCATTGAGAACGGAATCAGCCCCAAGCCGAGCGGAAAGATTGTCAAGATTGGTAAGTTGGCATGTTCGAAGGGAAATGGACAACTTGGCTGACTGAGACAAATGCAGATGACTACGCCGTTACGGTCACCGTCAAGGACAACAGCGGCAACGTCCTTTCTGACCTTGCCGTCGTCCCGCTTGACGAGAATGAGATCAACTCGCCCGGCGCCAACACCCAGGCTTCCACATCTGGAAGCTCCACTTCTTCCGGCACCAGCTCGAGCTCTTCCGCTTCAGCGTCGTCCTCTAAGAGCGCGGCTGCTGGCATGCGATACGCTCAGGCTGATTCGATGGCGTGGATGATGGTCTCTACTCTTGCGGCCAGCTTCCTCATTGGATTCCTGGGTTAGCTTCCCTACTAGATCCATGAAAAGCGAGGCAGATCACTGGAATCGATAATGTGTGGGGGAAAGAGGGGAAGCATCGGAAGGGAGTCGGTGATTTGGCAGACAAACAACGCGTGCCCGACTGAACGAATGACTTTCTGTTGACAGGGGTTTGTCGAGTATCGGTGTTATGATACCATTGTGCTTGTGCATTTCCGCTTCTCTTCAAAACATAGGGTCTATGAGTAAGGAACAAGGTTTCTAAAAACGCAACTTTGGAACTGTGTTGATGTCCGTCGTTGTAATGTGACAAGCCAGAACCTGATCTGCTTTACTCTGTACATGCAATGTGTAGCAAACGGCCCTGTCACATCACATGGTCTCAAACCCATCATTCCCGGTCGAACAACGAAAGCACCAAAGGGTTAAAGTGGTTTACCGAGGCAAGTTCATGTTCAGCATGAACTGGCATGTCGGTTCGGACCTATTTCACCCCTAATAGACATCTGGACCGAATGAGGTCGTCACGACCGAATACCCGTCAAGACCGTCGCTGGTCAACAACCGTTCGGTCGAGGCTGCGACCCAATGAGGTTAGTAATCGGCTTTAATGCTTCACTTCTCTAGAATAGCAGCCTGTCAAGAGTGTCATCAGCTTAGGCCGATGCGGGCGTTGGGGGCTTAGCTGTCAGGAAACGCTTTGACAACCTACTTGATTAGGTACTTAATGATCTAGCCAGGACCCCGCGACGATATCTGGGGCTAAATTAGAATTTCAACACGACTCTTTTTCATCAGTAAACACGCGCAAGCTTTTTGAACGATGGGAGGTTGGGGAACAAGATGTCTTGCAGTGCTGGGGGGGGGGGGGGGGGCGCGCCATTCGCTTCGTGTGATCGTATCCTATGTGTCTATGGCATTCCCGAGTCTAGTCGCAGTGTCTTCGGGTTCAATTGATTGTGCTTACATGCTGGATTCAAGCTACCCGTATTTACAGGTGTCAATTACAGCAGTTCTGAACACTTCATAGCTTCCTTGTTCGAGACGGTGTGATGTAGGAAGGAACCATCCAGATCGGTTAGCATGTTCTCAACAGAATTTCTGCTCGCAGTCTGGCTGCGAAGCTTCTCTCCACTCCTCATCAGCATTTCTGAAGGGTTGAGCTCCGTCATTCTGATTCGAAGGTATGAGATCTCATTCCACCTGCTTCAAGCTCGGTCATGTTGAGCTTGGAAGCTACCTCGGTAGCTATGGCAGCGCACGGCTTGGATCAGGAGCTCTCTGTTCCTTTGCTGTCAGTCTTTAAGGGGAGGGGATGGTAAGAGGGCATCTGAGTCCAATCCCTCGCCGCCGACAGCTCGCTCGCTCGGTCTTATCCCAACAGGGCCAACGACGCGAC
Organism: Diaporthe ilicicola; assembly: GCA_023242295.1. Taxonomy (NCBI): domain Eukaryota; kingdom Fungi; phylum Ascomycota; class Sordariomycetes; order Diaporthales; family Diaporthaceae; genus Diaporthe; species Diaporthe ilicicola. The sequence goes on along the minus strand of JALPVH010000112.1, from coordinate 68,385 downwards.
TCAACACCACGACGGCGCATGTCATGGATACAGCCCATCACATTCTTTGAGAAGTCTATGACACAAGGTCCCAACCGATCACGATGGACCTTGGGTATGGAGAAAGATAAATACTTGTCCAGGCCCATCGACCATATTGTCTGGTCCCTTTCTCGTTTCTCTTTTCTGTTTATTCCCTGTATCCCTCTGCTAGGAGACATAATATTACCGAGAGACAACACCAGCTTCCACTGTCATTGAGCCAAACCAACCATGTTCAAATCATTCGTTCAAGCGTTGTGCCTCTTGGCGGCCGCACGCTGTGCTGGTGCGAGACCCCGTGACAACTCTCAGTGGCCTTTCTCCGAGCTCCTCTACGAGTCTCCCTTTGAGCACCACGAGAAGGCCTCCTCGGAGCTTGCTGCCGCAAAAGTGCTCGCGCCCTGCGCCACCGAGACGCTGAAAGGTTTGGGCCCCACTGTCAGCCCCGATACGGCAGCCGCGTTCTCGGCAGACGACACCTTCAAGAACACCGCCAGCACGTACGGCGTGAGCAACTCGTCCTTCCTCATCTCGGTGGTCAACCACAACGGCTCGTTTGAATACGGCGGCAACACCTTCCTGGGCTGGATGAACCAGGCCACCTACAGCCCGTACAACTGCCAGCTGGCGTGTAACGCCCTCAACGCCACTGGCACCAAGTGTAACACTTACAACACCTGTGAGTTCGCTTCCTCCTAACCTTATGCAACCAGTGGGGAAGAGCCCAAGGAAGATTCTGGGAGATTGGGCTTTCCCATCTCTAGAAGTCGGGATCAAGACAACTCAACTAACTACCCCATGCAGACTTCCTGCGGTCCCCTCAGGTCACGCCCAGCATGGACTCATCGTGTCCGAACCCCGCGTCCATGACGACCATCGTCTGCGCGATGTGGAAAAACAAGCTTTACCCCTGGGACGGTATCAACACTGGTGAGACCCGTGGGTTGAACTTCACGGTTGTCATCGCTGGTAAGTGATCCCCCTTCTCCCACAAACGTAGGCGTCTAGACCCACGAGGGCCGCCCTGGTCGTTCCCTCATCAATCGCAGATATGGAACATGGACACTATTCAGGCCGTTGATATTAGTCGGTGCTGTTGGCTAACTCTACATAGGTTCCAACATGTATCAGAGGAACAACTCAGAGTCCCTCTAGAGCAGACACCGTTGCGCGGATTACTGCTTCCGAGTAATCGGATGTCACAAAATCCTTCCATGGGCTGGAACAGGCCTTGTTCTACCGATGTCTTCAGGCCAGCTGTCGGGAGTCGACACGCAGACTGATGAGAGAAATCCATCTGCAGTCTTCAAGAACTGGGTAGTGTCTTGCGGATGTCTACTTGGGACGGAGATCTGAAGATTCCTTCTCTTTGCAGACCATTTGGGTTGGTTGATGGTGTTGTGCTGACTACGAATCCATTCATTTGGTTATTGTTTATATCTGCTATTTAAGTTACCGGTGACGTGATAAAGTTAGTATAGTAATAACTCAAAAGTACATTCCGCGGTGCATATTTCCCATGAGCACCGGATAAAAGTCATTTTCTGAGGCGGCTACCAAGATGTACTTTTCTATCCTGGTGAGAGAATGACTCTAGACAATAATTTGGCCGCAAGGACGCAGTATGTGACAATCGTATATACCGTACCCTCATCTAAATAACAACGTGAGTGTATTTGTCTTCATGAAGTCTCAAATGTTCCGGTGCAATGTCCATGTATGGCGGCGAACCGTGACATTTTATGACTGTCGATTCTGTATCTTCATCGGTACCTCTTCCTAACAGCTAAAGGGAGCAGACACAGTGCCGTCCCGATAGGCCACAACAATTCCATCAATAGTGACATACAATCCGGCCACGCAGATGAATAGGCCAGCCAGAATTGTCAAGACGCTCAAGGTCGTCATACCGTAGGATTTCGTCAACGCTTGCTTTCCGAGTCCAAGATGATACGCATCATAGAGCCAGAAGAACCCAGCGATGCCATAGGTGTACCACGAGGCAAACAAGCTCGCCGCGATCCCGATGAGATAGTTGAAGATGGGCACACCGACGGCGAGCACGAACGCGGCGCCGTTGGACAGCAAGATGAGGAAGACCCAGACGCTCCACCCGAGGACCGAGTGCTGGTGCAGGTGTCTCGACCGCCTGAACATCCGGACAAACACGAGCTTGGCGGCGGTGTGCGAGTACAGCGAGCCGGCGATCAGGAAGTTGGGGATCGCGATCCCGTAGGCTGCCTTCGCCCAGACGGTCGGCAGCGAGGAGAAGGACGGGCTGGCCACCTCGGACCCGATATAGTAGTAGGTGACGACGGAGAAGACAACGTAGAAGCTGGTCGCGAAGCCCTGCAGGACGTACGCAGCCTTCATGGCGCCGCGGGGGTCTTTCATCTCAGAGATGAGGATGAAGAACATGAAGTGGCCGGCGTAGGCAAAGACGGGGTTTGTGATGGACACAAAGGCGGACACAAAGTCGGAGGACCGGGCGACGTCGACGGTGCGGCCCGGCACGGGGTGCAGGCCGGCGCCGACCATGCCCACGACGCCCGCGACCAGGATCGACAGCACGGCGGGGATGCTGAGCCACGACAGGCGGTCGAGGGTGCGCGGCAGCGAGAAGACGAGCGTCGGCAGGGCAAAGATGCCCGTGTACAGCATCAGGCATAGTTTATCCTCCGATAAAGAGGCCAGCGCCGTCTGGCCCGCGACCAGCTGCGAGCCCGTCGCGAACACGGCGAAGATGACGGTCCCCGCCGCGAGCACCTCGCGCCCGGCTGGGCCGAAGAGGATCATGCCGGCGTCGCCCATGGAGTGGACTATCTCGTTGTCACACCGTCAGCGTATCTCTTTGAGTGTCGGCCTGGGGTTCGTTGGTGTGATGTCTTTCTCACCCTGTGGATGGCGCAGCTTGAACTGGATCAGGAGCCAGCTTGTGAAGGTTGCGAACACGCCCAGGAACACGATCACGACCACGCCCGGCACGATCCCCACGACGGCGAGACTTGATGGGAGGGAGAGCATGCCGTTTGACACAATCTCGGCTATCATCAGCACCGCGACGAGGGGCCAGCTCATGGTCCGGTAGTGGATCTGTAAGGGCCGGTCAGCAAAGTTGTCCGGTGTTGAGAAATCGTCCTGAGTAGGTTTCAAGTCACCTGTGCGCCGTCCTCGTTCCCGAAGACGTCGTCCGCGGGAGCATATTGCTCTTGGGGCGGGGCTTCTGCTGACAGGCCATACTCTTGATAGTTGTCGGGCTGATAGCCTTTCCTCCTGTCGTGGTCGAGCATCCTAAGGTTGTGAGGGTGAACCCGCGGAAGAATATTGGAAGCCGAGGGCGAAAAGCTACAGACTCATCATGTTTCTATGGGCGGCGTAGACAGACAGGGATCGATCGGAATAGTCATCATAGATAATAAATCACTCGCAGTCCCTGGTCTCTCTCAGTACGACCCTGTTGTAAGCAACGGGCTAAGCGTACTTGATATCTACCAGCTTACCTGCCCACCCTGAGATAGGGTCGACGCTATCGAGAGTTGGAGAAGCGACCGCCACGAGATAAGCTGCCAGGCTGCCTGGTGCTATAGAATGTGTGCTAATTGCCCAACCGTGGAGATACGGCGGAGATAAGCATTTGGTGTCATCGATCCGAGTTTGTCAATTGTGAAATCTGAATTCTTTCTGACCAGAGTCTGATTAAGCTCAAGGATTGCGCGTTTGATAACGTTGAGCAGCTTCATGCGGCAGGTCTTGCTCTCACGACTATTTACCATGAATTTTATCATATATCGTTGGGTTTCCCCTACCGTAAGGAAAACCAAGCCCCTGTCAGTATCCCGAAGACAGGACAGTGACCAGGAGCATGTAAGGGATCAGTTGAGCACGAGCTTGGCTACACATGGCATACTGTCGTCTTAAACGAAAGGGCAGCAACATCCTCTCGGTGAAACCAGGTACCGGGCTTTACATTCAGTATACAAATTCGGTCTTAGCTTCCCCTTCGTCCTTCCCAAAACATTTCTTGACTCTTTGAAAAGAGGGTTTGGAAGGGTGCAATTGATGCTTTAACGGGGTCGTGATATGTCAAGAGAGGGCAGATGGGCAGATACAATGTAGTCCGCGGGATCTTCAAAGTGGCTGTCCACTTACTAAGCTGGACAGCGATTCAACAGCATAGCCCTGTATTTTAGGTCTATGCATTTGTTCCTGTAGCATGAACTGAAGCTGAAATCAGATGTGAGTAGAGAGAAAAACCCACGAAGACGATCGGGTTGAAGTTGCCAATGCTTACCGGTACATCAATCTGTCATGTACGCGGCTATATCCTGGCCGAGAACGAACAGCCCGAATCAAGGCTACGCAAGTCTATGCAATCCTCACTTTGTCCCACAAGTCCCTTCTTGAACAAGAGCCATTCCAACTTCATATAATCAGAATCTACTGTACATGTAGGAGGGTCTAGCCAATCAACCCCCACTTTGTTAGCCGACGATAAGCGAATTCGCGGGCCGTGACATCATGCGGCTGAGGCGTGGTCCGACCTCACCTTACTGCGGGGACCGAACCTTTCAAGCAGCTATGGTGAGGCGTACCGCTCCATGATGAAGTCCCTGAGGCCAATTACTAGACATATCCTGCGGAGGAGCTCCCCGCGATGTCTGCGGGCGTTTGCGACAGCCACCGATGCGGCGGGCCAGCAGCAGCAGCAGCAGCTCGACAACCGTGTCAAGATCGTCGAGGTGGGCCCGCGTGACGGCCTCCAGAACGAGAAGACGACGATACCCCTGGCGACAAAGATCGAGTTGATCGAGAAGCTGGCAAAAACAGGGCTGACTACAATCGAGGCTGGGTCGTTCGTGTCTCCGAAATGGGTACCCCAGGTTTGTGTTGCTCTGTTGGGTGCTTGGGCAGCGTGGTCACCTCTCACGCTAACTGACAGTCTCCAGATGGACAGCTCGAATGAGATCCTCGAGCACCTCCTCAAGAACAAGCCCGAATCCCCCCTACCGATCCGCTACTCCTTTCTGGCTCCCAACGTCAAGGGTCTGAATAATGCCACCGCCATCCTCAATGCCCACCCCGAGGCCTTCGTCACGGAGTCAACCCGCACGATTCTCAACAAGGAGAAGCCCGAGGTAGAGCTCGCCGTGTTCGCAGCCGCCACGGAGACCTTCAGCCAGAAGAATCTGAACTGCGACATCGCGACGTCGCTCGGCCGGTTCCGCGACGTGATCGCCGAGGCCAAGATTTCGCTGGCGGACATACGCGTGCGGGCGTACATCTCGGTGGTGCTGGGGTGCCCGTTCGAGGGCCACGACGTGGACCCGCACCGGGTGGCCGAGATCGCGACGGACCTGCTGGAGATGGGCGCCGACGAGATCGCGCTGGGCGACACGACGGGCATGGGCACGGCGCCGCGCACCGCCCAGCTGCTGCGCAGCATGGCCGCCGCGGGCATCCGCAACGAGGACGTCGCCCTGCACTTCCACGACACGTATGGCCAGGCCCTCGTCAACACGGCCGTCGCACTCGAGCACGGCATCCGCACCTTTGACTCGTCCGTCGGCGGGCTCGGCGGCTGCCCTTACAGCCCCGGCGCGACCGGCAACGTCGCGACCGAGAACGTGGTGTACTTCATGGAGACACTGGGTATGGACACTGGCGTTGACCTGGATGCTGTGGCGGATATTGGCCAGTGGATTACTGGGGAACTGGGCAAGGCGAATGACAGCAGTGTTGGGAAGGCTGTCCTGGGAGCGAGGAGAGCTGATAAGTGAGGAGGCGTTGTGATGGTGTCTGGAGGCTTCTGAACTGGATTTGCGAAAAGATGCATGGGTAAGAACGGCATGGGTTGTATATCAGTCATTATTTCAAATTCATGTGGATTGCCTCAAAATTCTGAGCAAGCGTCTGCACATGTGCAAGGAAGGCAGAATTACGACAGAAGCAACATTTGTCACGCGCCTCCGACGTGATATGCTCCCTTGGAAAACACGCATAGAGAAGTGATGTGCGTATTATTGCGTGGAGCAGGAGGACCCTGTCTTCTAGAGGGCCAAGATAAAAGAATCTCAGTAGAGGATTACAGGAGTGGAAAAAAAATAAGAAAACAACAGGAATATAAAAAAAAATTAGAAAAAACTGTCCTGCCAGGGAGCGAACCCTGATCCACCTCCAAACTCACCCTCACAGACAGAATGGGGAAAGCTGGACCACAAGTGACCAGAAAGTAGCCCGGTGAACCTGACCACTCCGCTATTGCGGCGAGAAAACTTGGGATGGAATGGTTTATAAGGGACCTGCGGAGGGGATGACGTTCTCAGTATGGCATGTTAATCACCCATAGGGTTGGCTCATGAGTGAGGCTGGCACAATGACCGCCAAACAACCACCCCCCTCCCCAACCCACCAAGGGGAGGCATGTGTGTAATGGACGTGACAACCGAAGACCACGCTTAGCTTTATATACCTGGAAGGCAAATCTTCGCCAATCCAGCTGTCACGACAATCTGCTGGGTGGGGTTTTCACCCAACGCCACAGGCGGCAAGAAGCTGATCCGACTCTTGCGGTGGCCTTTCTGTTCTCCTTTTGTTCGTAACGTGTTCCTCAAATGCCAGGCAGTCTTCGACTTGGGTCAACCGTGACTCTGTTGTCTCTGACGACCTCTGTACCTACTCAGTCAAGTCGTATTTGATTTGGGACCGTGCCATCATGCGAGAAACATTGTTTGAGGTTCACAACAGAACTTGAAGGAGTACATACTACTAATTGCGACCAATTGTCAGGGTATTATTTCTTATGTAGATCTCACCATCGGGAAGGAGTCCCCTGCTTTACGCAGGGTTCTCATCCTCCTTGGCGAAAGTATTTGCTACTATGAAAGGGAAGCAAGCCGTTGCTTCCATATACACCTTGACACTGTCTGCCCCAGCCTTGATCTTGCCCCAGCTGACCGCTTCGTCCGGCCTCGCACCCGCGTCGCTCCCGTCAAACTCCTGCGCCGTGTTGATGTAGACAGCCGACTCGGCGCCGTTCCTCATCAGGCAGGCGTTGGCGATATGGTGCTTCACGAGGCCTCCGCCCAGGATGATCATGCCCGCCCGCTTCGCGCGCACCGAGATGGTGTTTATGCGGCGGATGTCCTCGACGATGTCGACGCGCAGCTGCTGGGGCGAGGACTTGAAGGTGTGGAAGTAGAGCATGTCGCCCAGGCTGCCGTCGGTCAGGGCGGGGCAGAAGACGGGGATGTTGTTCTTCCAGGCCCAGTAGTAGACCGAGGACTCGTTGTTGATCTCCTTGCCGAGGCGGTGGATGACCTTGGACGGCGTCCAGACCAACTCGCCGTCGACCTCGTTGCCCCGGTCGTCGACGTGCCGGCCGGCGGCCTTGCTGGCCTCCTGCTCCTCGAGCATCCTGTCCAGGATCGGCACGACCCAGTCCTCAAAGGCGCAGTAGTTGGAGTTGGGCACGACCAGGTTGCCGATGCGGTTGAGGCCCCTGGCGCGGAGGTCCCGGCCGGGCGCGCTGAAGCCGCCGGGGGACATGTAGGTGTCGCCGAGGCACTTGATGAAGTCCTCCTCGATGCCGCCGGCGGTGGTGACGATGGCGGAGACGTGGTTGTGCTCGACTAGGTAGCGCAGCACGCCGCGCAGGCCCGACGAGATGAGGTTTGAGGTGTAGCCGAGGAAGATGGTGGTCCTGTCGCCCGTCTCCGGGTCGCGCCAGGCGCGCATGCCGTTGATGATGCGCACGGCGTCGCACATGGACGACGCCTGGAAGCCCATGTTCTTCATGCCCTGGTACAGGTCGTCCACGGTGATGGGGCGGCCCCTGAGCTTGTTGAAGTCGAGCTCCTCGACCTTCTGGGAGCCCTCGGGCATCTCCTCCGACTTGACGAGGACGGCATCCTTGGCGGCGGACGGGGCGGCGGATGGGTTTGAAGCCATCGTGAGGTGGTAGGAAAAGTGAGAGTTGTGAGAGCCGGCCACTATATTAATTAATTATGCTTTTTTGCTCAAGATTTAGTGTGGCAATGAAGAAATGGTTGTCATGGCCGAAACAGGATGAGTTTTGCAGACTGATGAAAATTTGACACGGCCAACTGGTCACTGTTCGTGTTGCTGCTCTGGTTCTGGTGTCGATTTTGGTATGCTGATTATCATCACATTCTGCTGCACCTGAGTGATAAAGTTCTATGTATGTGCACATGTGGTCTACACCATACAGAGCAGTGGTGGTTGGTATTTTGTCTGATGATATTCCTTGTCGGCTCTCACATCTTCATTTCATCTCAACTTTTAGTCTGGCCACCGAAGGAAAGATCAGGAAAAGTGACCTGACATGCATGACAGGGCAGGGCAGGGCAGGGCAGGGCAGGATAGGGCGTGGCATGGCATGGATGGATCTAAAACCTCAAATCTATCCGCCATCCCGCCACCTAACCCCTGCAGCAGCAACTGCACCGTTCTATGGCTGCAGGCCAGTACCGCACCCGTGGATGATCGAGTACGTTCGCGGCAATCATGCGACCCAGTGACATACAGTAGGAGGGGAAAACCCCAAATGACAGGCGGTGGGAGGGGTGATCTAGACTATAACTGGTAGTAGTTCAGAACTTTTTATCCCCCGTTCCGGACTAGTGCATCTTGTGTGCAAGCTGTACGTACATACAGAGAACGGTTACTTGGTCCATGTGTCCGTGTACCTAGGTACCCGTACAGGGGTCTGGGGTGCAGCGGGCCAGGCGGGCCAGGCGGGCCAGGGTCATGGTTCTCCAGCTGTTTCTGCGTGGTGGGTGTCACTGGGCGTGACTTGGAGACCTGGAGGCTTGGGATGCGGCTGTTGGGAAGAGCGCTAGGCTTAGTGGGTTAGTTCGATTCCATGTCTTGCGCCCACACTTTGGCTTTTGGCTGGCCTGGTCTAGCAGCCTAGCTGGTCCGGGTCGACTAGGCTCGGCTGGGTTGGACGGACTTGACCTGGCTCTGTGATTGATGACTTTCGGCTTCGACCTTGACCATTCCTCTGCACGCCAGCATCTTGCAATCTTCCACACCACAACACCACACACAACCACAACAGCCTCAACAACACCCCTTAATACCCTCTTATGCATTATTCGCATCTCCTTTACCTTGATCTTACCCCTTGCAGCCCCTCCTCGGCGTTGGTCCGGCCCAGCGGGACCTCGTGTACCCAACCTCTCAAAACCCGCCCCAGTCTTGTCCCCAATTCCCACTCTACCACTTCCGACTCCCGACATCCTTCCGTCTTGTCCTTGGCCACCAAGTCAGGGCAGCTCATCTATCCGCTGGAACCTGGATTCTTCTCGTCCAAGATTCAACGCTCCTCGCCCTCCCCAGCCCTGATTCGCCTGACTGACTTGACTGGCCTTCCCAACGTGAGACGTGACTGCTGCTGTTGCTGGTCCAACCTGTCTGACCCCACTGCACTGCACCGTCAAAACCCAGTCTGATCCATTTTCGTCGAAATGTGCAACCTGTCTGCAGACATCTAGCAAGGACATACTAGGGCAGAGGCTGCCCTTTGGAGACATGTAGGCTTGACCTGTTCTGTTCTGTTCTGATCTCTCTGTCCCTGTCTATCTCTCCCCACCAAAAGACCCACGCAGCCTGCCGTCAGTTTCTGTTTCTGCTCGCCTGGCCTAGCCTGGCGCGGCGCATCCCCTTCCTGTCTTTCGTGTCTTTTGTCGCCTGGACCCTCCCCTCCCCTCCCCTCCAGTCCACCCAGTCCAGCCGTCTTGTGTCGTGTCGCCTGCAGCCTCCGTACCTTGCCTTCCTTTCTTTCGTCGCCGCTTGTTCTGTTCTGCATGGGAACACTCCACACAAGACATGCGACCGAACCAATATCGACCGGGCCGGGTCTTTGACGGTCGCCCTGCTGCTCCGCGACCTCCGCCCTTGCGTACAGACATATACCCAGAGGATGTCTATCATGCTCAATATGACTACAGGTCCAGATACAATCCCCGCTACGACGACCGCCGCTCGCGATCCCCCAGGGACAGATCCCCTGACCGACTCACCGACCGAGCGTCTCAGTACAGCGATGGTGACCGTCGACGAACATCGGCCGAGTCGAGGACCAACGCTTCCACTTTCCAGTCCAACAGGGACAACTTTCGCGAGCCCTTGACAGCTCGCGAGCCACCCCGTGCCCCCAAGGCCTACCTGGACCCTCCTAGCGGGCCCCGCGGTGGCTTCTCCGGCGACTTCAGAGGAAGAGGTCGCGGGCGCGGCAGAGGCTGGCGCGATGATAGTCGAGACCGCGGCCGCGATAGAGACTTCAGAGATAGACGAGACGACCCCCCGCCATTTCGAGACGACCGTAGTAGGGAACGTGATCGAGACTGGCGAGACCGCGAAAGAGATAGCTTCAGGGGGCGCAGACCATCGCCGGGCCCCAGGCGGTCGCCGCCCGGCAGAGATTTCCGCGACCGCGACCTTCAGATAGGAGTCGAGGCCGACCGAGCTAGGCGTGGATCGAGAGATGGAGGCCCTCTTAGCGCGGGATCCTCAGCATCAGACCCTCCCTTTGGTTCTCAGTCATACCGCGGGGGTGGATATCGTGGCAGAGGCGGACGCGGCCGCGGGGACTGGGACCGCGGCCGCGGGCGTCCTTCGTTCTTCGACGACCGAGGAGATCGATTTAGGAGCCGATCCCAGGAAGGTCGATGGGGCGGTGGGCCTCGTGAGCGGGATGAACGCGACACCCACCGCTACATCGACACCGACGTACGATCCCGGGATGGCCCCAGAGACGACCGTGAGCCTCCTCCACGAGATCTCACGCGGGATCCTCGCGACCCGCGGGACCCTCGCGACACTGTCGACCGTAACGCACGCCCGAAAATCGATCGACAGGGTTCTGTGGCCACCGAGCCTATGACCACTCCGACGAGTAAGCCGACGACACCACCACTAGCTCCCGTTGCCCCGGCTTTTGGTACTGCGCCAGTTCGTCCCACGCCCACATCTGACATATCTTCTAAAGCACCACCTACGGCACCCCGTGCGTTCACCGAAGACCGTCAGGACCGACCTACTTCCTCGGGACAGTCCGGTGGCGACCAATGGGCACCGCCTTCGGGGCCTTCTAACTCTATCAGTCCTACGATTCCAACTGGCCCACGCGGGATGCAGCTGCAGAAAGCTCCTCGCCCGTCTAGCAAACAATGGATTAATCCTGCGCTGGTTGGAAGCAAGAATACGAAGATACCCGAGTCTCCCAAGGTCAACCGGTCACAGAGCTTTGCGTCCCCACAGCAGTCTCGTCCCTTTGACCCTCGGCCCGACTCTTACTCGAACCGCCGAAACGACGAGCCACGCCGGCCTCGCAGTAGTGGTGCGGGTGCCGAGTCAGAAAGAGGCGGCACGGACGGTGGTCTGCGTCCTTTGAGCATTCCTGAGCCTGGCGATACAAGGATCGAACGCGGCACACAGTCTGCGCGCGCCTCTATCGATCGCGACATACGGGCGCCATGGAAATTCCCCGACATCAAGACGGCAGGTGCCGAGGCATCAGACCGCGCTAGTGTTGCGTCCGCGATTTCTCCGACCGCTGTCAAGGCCACCAGCCCAACGCTGTCTCGTCCCGGTGACCAGCAGGATGAAGACGCCGCTACCGCGCAGGAGGATGGGGAGATCATTGAAGATCAGCCACCCAAGAAGAGAAGTCGCCTGCGCATTAGCAGCAAGTCGTTTGAATTGCCGCCCAAGGCGACGGCAATACCCACGGTGGATCAGTCTTCCGATTCCGACGATGAAGACATGAACGACTACTTCGATTCAGAGATCGCCAAGGCAGAGTCCGAGCTTCAAAGGCTGGAACATGTGAACAACGCAGTGCCGACAGATATCGTGATTCGCTATGCGCAAGTGACTCACGAGGCTCTGGTGGCGGTCGCAACGGAGAAGGGAAGCTTCAAGGACATGCTCGGTCCCATACCCGAAGATGTCGTGTTGCCGACAAACAAGGAGGCCGTCCCAGAACCCGAGAAAATTACCCCGGCGGAGCCAGTCAAGGCCGAGTTGGATCACGTACCGGCGCAACAGGACGTGAATCACGCAGTAGAGCCCGTTGTACCCTCAGAAAGTGTTGTGACTGAGCCGCAGCCCAAGGTGGAAGAGATGGATGTGGACAGTTCGCACGTGCTAATTCCTACTGTCGAGCGGCCCGAGCCTCAGGAAGAGCACGGAGACGTCGCTATGGAAGACGCGCCCATGAACGGGCTAGATACGACCATGTCTGACGCGGGCCCCCTCGTGCCGAATGGTATTTCAGCACGCCTCGGCAGCCAGCAGCATTCGCTGCCTCATGGAATGGCACCTACTGTCACTGCCGAAAACAGTCCTACGCCTGTCGAGGAAGAAGAGGATGAGACTGATGTTGAGGTGGATGATGTAACACTTGAGCTCGTGCGGCCATCCATGCAGACACCACCCGCCGAGGACTTGCCTTATTTCAACGCGAAGCCTTGGACGAAAAGCAGGCAAGCCATGGGTTCCATGGAGCATGACACCGAAGTTGAAGCGTTCATCTCACGCATATTGCAGGACAACAGCATGTTCGTCCGCAATGAACAAAAAGCCAAGAAACTGGAATATGCCGGAAAATACGAGGAATATTTGCGTTTTACTATTTCTGACGACCCCGTCGCCACCAAGAGCCGAGACGCGTTTAACAAAGCGAACGCACCCTTTGATGGAGGCAGTAGCCAAGTGGCAGGTGCGGAGCCGAAACCTGAGGGACGCCGTGGCGGCAGATTCGCATCTGAGCGCGACTTCGAGCGGATCATGGCCCAGTCTCTATTGGAGGCGAGAGAAAAGGAAGAGCGCGAGACACGGGCCGAGAAGCTCAAGCATCCCAGCACGAGTGAAGCCGTCATTCCGGACATGTACTGGACGAAGGAGGACCGAAATAAGGAACTCTTTGTCGACCGCTCCGGCTTTCTGAACCCGGAGAAACTCATCGCGAACTGGCAGGTCCTCCCTCCTACGGCCAACTTCACTGAGCAAGAGGCTCAGCTGTTCGAGAAGGCGTACCTCGAGTTTCCAAAGCAGTGGGGTAGGATCGCAGACCAGATCCCAGGACGGGACTTCCACTCGTGCATCCAGTACTACTACCTCAAGAAGAAGGAGCTCAACCTCAAAGAGAAGCTCAAAAGACAACCCAAGAAAAAGAGGAGCAGGAAGGCCAAGGCTCGGTCGAGCGCACTTGTGTCGGAGCTTGGGAACCCTGATGAGCCGCAAGACGAAAACGCGGACACGGGCGAGAATGGCGAAAGACGTCGGCCCCGCCGCGCGGCTGCTCCAACATGGGACTTCGAGAAGCCCCACCCAGAGTCTGCGGAAGGCACACCCGCAGCCACACCGGCACGGAGAGGCGCCGGGAGTAAAGCGGAGAGCGGCACAGAAAAGCCGGAAAAGCCGCGCAGGAAACGCGTTGCAAAGGAGAAGGAGCCGAAACAGCCGAAGACGCCGCAGGTGTTGGCCCCAACGCCACAAGGCGGCGCCAAGGGGGCCAGGTCTCGGTCGAACTCCAAGGTCCCCGTGCCCGAGTTCCTGCCCTCGCAGACTCCCACCGCCGAGATGGGACGGACCCCACTGTCCTTCGATGTCGGGCGAGCGTCGCCGATGCCGGGTCTGCCACCATCAATCGTGCCGGCACCTGGACACGTTGCGAGCCCAGCAGAAAAGACTCTGCCGACGAATGTGACTACAAGCGCGAATGCGGCGCCATCATTTGAAATAATGGCACCCCCATCACTGCGGCCTGAGCCCATACCACCTCCGCAGTCACAGGTCGCGACTTTTGAATTCACAGGTCATGTGGGCAGTACGCCTCACGTCGCAGCCGAGCCACCGGAGCGGGTTGGTAGAGCCACCCCGTCCAATGCGAATGCTGCGTCGAGCTACTGGAGCGTGGCCGAGATGAACAATTTCCCTGAGCTGCTGAAAAGCTTTGGTACGGATTGGCAGGGAATTGCACAGCATATGACCACCAAAACTGCCACAATGGTAAGCTTCACCCCTGAAACAGGCTCTATATGCGGGCCAAGGGATTCTCTAACACATAAGGTGCAGGTTAAGAACTTTTACAACAAGCAGACCGGCCGGGAGAAACCAGAATGGACACAGATTGCTACTGAGGCTGACCAGAAGGTGGCACGGGGAGAGAAGCTTCCTGTTCCTCCAACGCCAACTGCTGGGCCGAGGAACAAGCGATCTGATTTCGGCACTCACCGCCGTGCTCCCTCAGTAGACGTGGGAGAAGACAGTGCCGTATCCAAGGCTGAGAAGCAGAGTGCACAACGGGATCAAGCAAACGTCTTCAACGGGCGTGTCCCTGTGCCTATTGCCCAGGCGCCTGCTCAACAGCAAATGCGGCAACAGCCGATAATGGGCCAATCCCCGTTACCGGAGAGGATCGAAGCGGCAGAAAGACAAGAGCGCAAGCCGCTGGTATCCGCACAGCCTGTTCCACAGGCAATAGAATCTGCCGGACGCCATTCTCGGACCTCTTCTTCTTCAGCGGCCTTCCCTCCCGAGAGAGAAGCTGAGCCTCTTGCTCCGCAACAGCAAGGAATGCGTCATTCTTTGAAGCCAGCGCCAATCTCTCAAGCCGTAGAGCAGCCGACACTGTCATCTCAAGCAGGCCCATCTCGCGCGGGATTCGCAGCACCCGAGCTTGAGATCCCAGCACCCTTCAACATGCTTGGTGCGGCCAGGCAGCGCAGGCAGCCTGCCGACCTGCAGCTCAAGGAGGAGCCGCGGCTCATTGAGAGACAGCCACCCCGTCTCAAGCAAGAACCCGAACAAGGGCCCCATTTCGAGCCTTTTGTTCCGTCGCAAGCACCGCGGCCCACGTCCACAAAACCTGTGCCTGTTGATCGAAGACCAGAGCCACCGCGGACCACAGCGCCTCAACATCCCCAGGCCTTTGCTCCTGTGACGGCTCATCAGATGATGCAGCGGGAACCAGTGAGAGAGCCGATCAGGGAGCCGATCAGGGAGCCGATCAGAGAGCCGATCAGAGAGCCGATCAGAGAGCCAATGAGAGAGCCCATGAGAGAGCCCATGAGAGAGCCCATAAGGGAGCCCATGAGGGAGCCCTTGAGGGAGCCCTTGAGGGAGCAGCAGATGATGGCTCCTCCGGTCGATGAGCGACGAGTCACAAGCATGCCGGGTCGTGTGCCGAATCTCAATATGCTCGACACGCGCGTGCAAAACCCTATCTCGGTGGAAGGTCGCACCCCCAACTCAGCCATGGTCGAGGAGCTGCGCCGCGTGCCAAACCCAAACATGGAGCCATCACGGGTTTCCAATTCAAACTTTGCCGACACGGTTCCAGCTCGCGTGCCGAATCCTAACATGATCGATACCTCGGCGCCGCCTCGTGTACCCAACCCTAACAGTATTGAGACATCAACACGAGCTTCCAACCAGAACATATACGACAACGCGTACGGCGCCTCTCCGTCTCGGCCATCACCTACGCCGTCTGCCGGTGTACCTCCATCTAGGCAACCCGACCCGCCCAAGAAATCGAACCTGTCCTGGTTGCTGAACGATGATCCGGCGCCGCCGCCACCGGCTCCTAAGAGGGTTGACGAAGTAGCTCGCGGTGGAGACATGTCGTCCAGTCCACCTCCTCAGATCTCAGGGCGTGGACCGCCGCCTTCGGCTGCTCCACCACACATGCGAAGGGAAGAAACCCCGACATTCTCACCGTATTCGCGCACTCCGGCCCAGTCTGCAATGCCAGCACTCAAGCCGTACAGTACGCCTCATACCCAGTCGCCGCAATTACAGCACACTGGTATACCTCGATCATCTATTGCGTCGCCCATTGAAGCTGCAGCTGCCGAGAGAGACTACTATGGTCGTAATCCATATGGTTCTCAGCACCAGGGACCCTCGTCAGGATCTCCTCACCAGCCACCGCATCATTATTCCTCCCCTAGCCAACAGTCGCCGATGGTGTACCCACCACAGTCGGCTCCATTTCCTTTTGCCGCGCAAGTATCTCAGTCGCACGCGGCTTCTCCCACGATGCAGTACGCTCATCCGTCAACGGGCAGGAGAGAGGTGGTTCGTGACCCACGCGAGACTCGCGATCCTCGTGATCCCCGTGATCCCCGTGATCTTCGCGATCACCGCGAGCTTCGGGATGGTCGTGATCCTCGTGATCCTCGTGATCCCCGTGATTATCGTGACGTGAGGGAATCAGTACCACCTAGCCGTGAGACAGCCTGGCCGGCTCCCCAAGGCCAGTCGCCAAGTGCAGCGAGACTTCAGCAGGAGGTCTCTTGGCCACAATCCAAGGCATCTCAGCCGCCTCCACCAGTACAATCTCCATGGGGCTCTCAGCATGGTGCGCCAAGCAAGTTGCAACAGATGAGAGAGACTCCCCAACCGTCTTGGTCGGCCGCACCTCCCCCTCATATGGGTCTAAGGGAGAGTATCCAGAGAGATACCAGGGATCCTAGGGATCCAAGAGACCTGAGAGATCCAAGAGAGCGAGACCCAAGGGATGACCCGTATGCCATGCGTCCCGGTGGTATGAGGGAGAGTGTTCCTCCCAGGGACCCCCGCGAGGAGTTCATGCTTGAGAATCAACGACGAGCGGCGGCGGAATCAAGAATGTCGGCTGATCCCCGCATGGTTGTTGACCCCCGAGACCCGCGTATCATGGGACATCCGCATCACCAGCATTCCCACTCAGGTTCCATACCTAGCCGCATGTATGTCGCGTCTCCAGCACCGCGGGAAGTCCTCGGTGGGCCACCCCCGGGGCCACCGCAAGCACAGACTCCAGTGTATCCGCGCTACGCCACGCCGGGCCCGCGCGATATGCCGTCCTCGAGAAGTTTCACGCCTGCGCCGTCGCAACAGCAGCAGCAGCAGCAGCAGCAACAACAGCAGCAACAGCAACAACAACAGGCGTACGAGATGCAGATGCACATGCGGGAGAGGGAGATACTACAGAACCGGGAAATCCGGGAGAGGGAGCTGCGGGCCGCCGAGGATCTGAGGGCCATGAGAGAGATGCGCCCCGGCCTCCGGGGGGACGAGTACGGCATGGACCCAAGGGCCCGCGGCCCGCCAGCGGACATGCGACAGCTCGAGTACGGCGGCGAGTTCCGCGGGGAGCTCAGAGGGGCGCCGCCCCAGGGGGATCCCCGAGTGGACCCGCGGGCAGACCCCCTGCGGCGGCAGCTGAGGCCGCAGGACGGATACCCTGGGCCGGGAGACAGGAGGTACTAGGGCTCGACTGCTTGCTACAGCGAAGGGTATCCGAGTCTCCCCTGTTTTTATGATGGGAAGGCGCGCCCTCGCTGCGATCACTAGGAGCATTTCAAGATGTCAGGTTGAAGCCGGACCTTGAGAGCGTTTGAATTTCATGAAAGGACCAAGTGGGCTTCGGGTCGATATCGCTCACGTAGTTCGTCCCGTAAAGAAGCCAGAGTAGGATGGATGGCGAGTTGACTCTTTACCTGTTTGTATGTATGCATGCATGTATGTATTGATGTGTCCATGTGCGCGTGTAGATGCTACTCATGGTGGTTCGGGGAAGGGAAAGGGGAAGGGGAAGGGTATTGGGGGCTCGGAGCGGCTTGTGCATGGACGGGCTTGTTCAAAGAGGAGCGTGGGTAAAAGACACATCAGAAAATAGGAGTCATGGGTTTTAGTTTCAGAAGGGTTTAAAGCTGCATGCTACGTAATCAAACTCTCGTCTACGTTGTCGTCCAACATTTCGATTTGTGCTGCAGTTGAGATTCACGCATCAGAAAGTTAACAATGCTACTCCATCTTTGAGCTTCAATCCCAGCTCAAGCAACACATTCCACGACGGTATGGTCAGGCAGAAGCCAGGTAGCTCATCCGTCGCATTCACGGCCGAGCAGGCCTGGGCCAGCGCCAGCTGGTACTGCAGCAGGCCGACATCGAAGGCCCTCCTCGCGTAGGCGGCCGAGTAGACGCTCGAGGCCACGCCGACGACGGCGAGCGCACCAAACGCGAAGGCGGTCCAGAAGGTCAAAGAAAGAGCTTCGAGAAGTCCGAAATGGCGATGGCTTGGGCCGAATCTCGCAAGTCGGAAATCCTCTGGATCATCGGGAGCGAAGTCCTGGCTCGCGAAGGCTTCAATGCGTCCTTCGTCTTACCCTTGATGCTCGTGGGGGAATCGCACTTCGATACATTTCTCAGACTTCAGCATTTCTCGTCCGATTTCTCGTCCGATTCTAGAACTGCCAGAAGTGAACATAGAGGCATTGAATTGGCGGATCTCGAAGCCTATAAGCAGGCTGACTTCGAGTTTTCAGAACATATTCGGAACGTTCACGGAAAGGATAGCGCGCGACGGGCAAAAGCACTTCAAGAGAGATTTGACAAAAGGCTAGGGGATGAGGAGGAAGAGAGCAGAAAGGATCAAATCAAGGAGGGCGATGCAGTGAACAGAGGGCCCGGCGACTACTATGTAGATGACGATGCCTACGGGAGCGTTGGCTCAGGGACCACCCACACTTACGCAACACCCGGTGACCCCCTTTACCAATTCCCCCTGGAACCATGTGCATGTTAGGCGGATGCCAACGGCAGCGGGAACGAAAAGGGCCACCCGCGCTTGTGCAATCCTACTGCTACTCCATTTCCCGCACACAGGGCAGATGCGGAAGCGATCAGTACAGCATCTGAACACGAGTATCTTGCAATGTATTCTGCAAGACATGTTCGGAACTGCGACGGCGAGGCGGTGGCCAGTGGAACGAGAGTGATGAGAGCGGGAAGTAATGAGAAACGCATGTTGAAGTCTGGCTAAATCTGGTAGAAGAGACTTTGAGTCGGAAAAAAACGTTCAAGTTGTGCGAAAACCCTTGATGAGTGCATGAGTCAAGCTGCAAATGAATGAAGGGCAGTCGACTGCTAAAAAAGAGGAAGAGAGCTCTGGATTCTGATACCGAGGAAGAAGCAGCTGTATTTTATAAGTTAGAAGAACAAGTTGTCGCCTTTCTACTCCCTCGCAATCCACACTTTGACACCCGAGTGGCAGCATCAAATCATACAACGGCCAATGATTCCGCGTCGTTTACTGCCAACTGCACAAGGGCCCATGTTTTCATCTCGTTGCCAAATGGAGATTGCGGCACAGCAGGTCAACTGAGGTACCGGTGTATTCGAAGGTTGGATCAGGGTTTGAGATGGCTTTTGTAGGACATTGGTCATAGACTCTGTTTTGTCTAAGAGCAGTACATGCCACAGAAAAATATGAGCAATATCGAATGAGATGAAGAAGTGACACGTCGTGGAAATTCAGCCCTATTTCACTGTGAAGAAAGTCGCCAACAGTATGTACAGGCACTTTGGGCAACTGAAATGGCCTGGCTGGGGACCACTGGATCATTGTGTGCGTGCCTCGCGTGATATCGATATCAGTTCTGGTGTATTGACAGTGATTCCGCACGGAGAGACGAATAAGTGCAGCTGATTGATTACACACAGTCTTTCGAACGTTTATCAACACATGCATTCACAGGGGAGATCGCGATCCTAAAGTACGTGATACATAGATGAGTACTTTCTAACCGTGGACAGTATCGTGCGTGATCACAAAAGACACGTCGTCGCATCTCTCCTCTCCTCACCCTATCGAGACATCAAAAAAATTCTATAGGATATTTATTCTGATAAGAGTTGGTGATGGTGGCTGACTTGCACCGTGGATAGCCGGGAAGCCCCTGTCCAGGCCCCGGACCGCCTACCGAGGATCGACGGTGCATGCCCACCAACGCAGCCCATGACGCAGAGACGTTGAATTCGCGTGGTCTGCTCCGATCGACGGCGCCGAATCCTCGTTTTTTTTCTTTCGTAATCCGCCGAGAAGATTCCTCATGAAGGGCCGCGCGATTTCTTTCCCGCGCCGCGCCGCGCCCGCGCCGGGGTGCTAGTCCCCGCTCTTCACACTCGCAACGATCGCGACTCACCATGGCACAGGACGAAGAAAAAGCCGCACCACGAGACCCTCCCAGAGGAGGGCAGGCTGCAGGCGGCGACGACCTTCGCGCCACTACAGGAAAGGACGTCGATGTCGCGCTCGCGATGGTGGGCGAGGAGCAGCACCCGATCGACCCGGCCGTCGCAGCCCGGGCGGTGCGCAAGATCGACTGGTTCCTGATCCCGGCCATGACGGTGGGGTACGGGCTGGTCTACTACGACAAGGTGACTCGGTCTCTGTCCTACATATGTACCCAATATTTCCCAGCAGCACAGAACTAACCCCCAGCCCCAAGGCGATCCTCGGCTCGGCCGTCCTCTTCGGGATGACAAGCGACCTCGCCCTCTCGGTGACCGACACGTCGACGACGCCGCCGACGACCGACACGAGCCGGCTGTCGTGGGCGACGTCGCTCTTTTACTTCGGCATGCTGGCGGGGCTGTACCCGATGTCCTTCCTCCTGCAGACGCAGCCCCTGGGGCGCGCCCTCGGCACCGTCGTCTCCCTCTGGGCGCTGACGTGCATGCTCACCGCGGCCGTGACGACACACCAGGGCCTGTACGCGCAGCGGTTCGCGCTGGGCTTCGCCGAGAGCGCCATCCCCACGGGCTTCATGTGCGTCGTCAGCGGCTTCTACACGCAGCGCGAGCAGTCCCTGCGCCAGGGCTGGTGGTTCTCCAGCACGGGGTGGTGGACCATCATCGGCGGCGCGCTCAACTACGCCTTCGCCCAGGTGACGGGGGGCGGCCTGCGCAGGTGGCAGTACATCTACCTGTTCGCCGGCGCCCTGACCCTGCTCTTCGGGCTTGCCTGCTTCGCCGCCCCCAGCGACCCGGCCGCCGCCTGGTTCCTCACCCGCGACGAGCGCTTCGCCGCCGTCGAGAGGCTGCGCCGCGGCCAGACCGGCGTGCGGTGCACGCGCTTCAAGTGGGCCCAGGTGCGCGAGGCCGTGCTGGACCCAAAGGTGTGGCTGGTCTTTGTCATGATGGCGTCGGCGTACACCATCAACGGCGCCGTGTCCGGCTTCGGGCCCCTGATCGTGTCGACCTTCGGGTGGAGCGCCCTCGACTCGATCCTGCTGCAGTTCCCGCTCGGCGGCATCTGCGCCGCCGCCGTGCTGGCCACGGGGTACCTGGGGTCGCGGTTCCGGGACGTGCGCCTGGCGCTGCTGGTGCTGTGCTGCCTGCCCGTCATCGCCGGGTGCGCCATCATCTGGAGGAGCCAGTGGACGTACCGCGCCGCCGCGCCCGTCGTGGGCTACTCCATCACGGGCTTCTTCGGCGCCGTCGTCAGCCTCGTCATCACGGTCGGCATGTCCAACGTCGCCGGCCACACCAAGAAGAGCTTCACGGCCGCCACCATTTTTGTGGCCTACTGCGTCGGCAACATAGTCGGGCCCCAGCTCATCAAGAGCCAGACCAAGGCCCAGCACTACCCGGAGCTCTGGACCGGCATGATCATCTGCTACTGCATCACCATCGCCGCGTCTGTTGCGCTGTACGTGGTGCTCCGCAGGGAGAACAACAAGAAGGAGCAGCAGCAGGCGGCCAATGGGCTGCACGAGGCCGACATGGCCAAGCTGGCATTCCAGGACCTGACCGACAAGGAGAATCCTTTCTTCAGATACGTCCTCTGAGCCGGAACGTGGCTGGCGGCGCTGGCGCAGGGAGAGCCGGGCCGGGGGGGGGGGGGCGGAGACGAGAACATTCTAGCGGCTATTCTTCAGGGATGATCGACAGTGGCTGGTGTGGTCTTGTCCCGAGGGACACAGTCTCAGCTCGGCCTATGGGACCAGTGCATTGTACTCGGTCCCGCAAGCGCGGTGATCCTGGTGAGACACCCGGGTGCTTTCCCCGGAGTCCACTCAAAATTTAATCTACACGCTGCCGAGGTAGTGGGCATCATATCGACTGACAGTGCGTGAGTAACATCACACTCTGCAGGTGGGGATTAATCACTTTACACTTGAATGAGGCAAGGCCCACAAGAACACGCAAGCCAAGTCACTATCACAAGCATCAACGAATACCAAGTTGCGATATGCGAAGCGAGGACGCTCCATTCAATGTATTTCCATCGTAAAAGATGTGGTTGGTTTTATTTTCCCACTCCCCGAGCCCCGCGGCCGGTTGATGCAGAATGCCAAAACAAATATGCCCGAGGTATCATCAAAAAGCCGAACCAGCAATAACAAAAATTGCGTAATCCGCTCAAAAAATATGGCGTATCCAAGAATCGAATTTGCTTCACACCGTGACGACCTCAACAGTAGGAAGCGAGGGTCACACACCCTAAGCCTGAGGGTTCCCTTGCCTTTCCTTTGACCCAGGGCCCCTTTAGGCCGGATTCCGGCGCTGGTGGAACCGGCTGGTCCTCTTGGCACCGACCATCTTGAGGTTGGCTGCGACGCCAGCCTTGCACGAGGTTCCCGCTGCCATCTGCTGAACAGCAGACCAGGTGCCCGAGGCACAGCGCTGGAACGAGGAGCCGTCAATGCAGTTCCACTGGCCCTCGGTCGTGCATGCAGACCCTGCGCTGGCAGAACCAGAGGTGGTGGTGCCAGCGGCGGCGGGCGTAGAGGCGGCAGCAGGCGTAGCCGCAGCAGCTTCAGGAGTAGTGGTTGGGGTGGCGCTGGTGACGGTCGCGAGGGTGGTGGCTGCAGGAGTCGCAGCGGGAACCTCCACAGAGGCTGACACGGTAGCGAAGATACCACCGGCACTGTTTGAGATGTGTCAGTTTGCGATATCGGTAAAGATAACTCAGAAGAGGTAAATTGCAAAGGGAGTACATACGCTGGGGTGCTTGAAGAAGCTTCGGCGCTGGAGCTGCCAGAGCCAGAGCCGGACGAGCCAGAGCCGCTGGACGAGCCTGTCGAACCACAGCTTCCGCTGGGCGCTTCAGGGTTGTCACTGTTGTTGACGACATCGGGGCCTGGGTTGGGGTAGTTGACATCACCGCCCTCCGCCACGCTGCATCCGTTGCCGATGTTGGCGACGAAGATCTCGGGGCGCGAAGAGAAGGCAGCTCCTCGCTTTTCGGGGGCCTCCCTCTTGGCACTGGCGCCAGTCAGGGTGACGGCGGCGCAGTTCATGTAGAACTCACGGTTGCCGATGCGGTTGTTCCATGACCAGGCCAGGACAGCATCTCCAGCAGGGGCGTCAGAGGGGACGGTGAAGTCAAAGTTGCCCTCGCCGTTGGTTGGGCAGTTGCCGATGATGCTCTGGATGACAGTGAAGGTCTTGGCACCATCGGTGGAGAGGGAGATCTGGCACGAGCCACCGCCGTGGGCGGCCCCGCCTACAACTGTGATGTTGCCCTTTCCGCCGACCTCGAAAGAAGCAGTTGGCTGGCCGGCAGACGTGCCCAGGTCGCTCTGGTAGCCCTTGCAAGGGTAGTCTGATCCGTCCGCCGCAAGAGGGGCGGTGTAAGAGTAGTCGATCTTGCCAGAGTCTGCGAACTGGTTGTATTTGCTGTTGAAGGGGGCAGGGTATGACAGCATCATGTGGGCCGAGGCAGAGCCCGTGAGGGCAGCCAGAAGAGCAGTGGATGTTGTTGCGCGCATTTTGACTGTTGGCGATGAGATGTATTTCCTTGGACGTGAAAGTTCTCGAGTGCCTCTTGACTGTTCTTGAATCTCAAAAAAGAGTGGATCTCGAAAATATCTCCGATATATCGAGTCAAATACCAGCCTGTGGCAGTGGGTTTGACAATGAATGTGTAGTGGTGGCGGGACGAAGTCAGAGTAACTTGTGACCGGGAAGGTATCGTTCTGCTGAGGTCAACGAACAAAGCCTTTGTTTCTTTGAGTGATCGATCGCCTGGTTTTTTTCTTCTTCCGAGTTGGAAGGAATGTGAAGTCCCTTGTTGGTGAGACAATGAGACGTGACTTTGATAGGCAGGGGAGAGAGCACCTGGCTAACTCTGGGTTATTTGGTCTTCGCGGTGGAAGGAGGTAAAGAATAGAATAGTGAGGTCAAAGATAAGGAATGCAATGAACCTCGTTGGGTAAGAGAACGAACAGACAGACGATGTCGAGATGGTGAGCCGCAGAGAAGGACTTGGGCTTGGGGAAGGGAAAAGAGAGGGAGAGGCTCCTTTTCTTATGTCTCAGGGCATAAGAGGCGGCTACGCTAGCGGAGCAGGGGAATATCAAGGGACATCACGACCCAGGCCCAAGGTGAGCCGATCAGGCCCACCCAGGCAGCCAGGCCTGCACCCACGGACTAACCGCGGTAGATCAAGCTCGCAGATCTTTTTCTTTCTTTCCAGGCCAGGCCAGGCGGGAACTGTGCGAGGCAACAGGCAGGGCAGGGCAGCAAATGGAAACGCAGAAGAAGCACAAACCTCCTATTCCCCTTCGCTTCAGGATCTGCCGCGTCCCCTCCCATGCAGATAACCGCCACTAGGTGCCATCTGGACTTCCATATTGGGCAGAATCTGTGCCACGGTGACCCCTGACAAGAGGATCCTGGGATCCTGCTGCTCGGTAGGCAGGGCATTAACGTTCTCGATTGGATCTGGCCTGGATGGCCAGGCCCATACTGCCCAACGCCCACGAGCGGCAAACAAAGAACGATGCGACGAACCACCCAGAAAGCCAGAGACTACAGTCAGTCAGACATACAGACAGAAAGCCAGAAGAAGCCAAGAAAAGAAGCAAGAAGCAAGAAGCAAGAAGCAGTCAGCCTGCCAGCCCGCTCCTCAGCTCAGGGGGAGCACACCCACGATCCGCAGTGAGATGGGGCAAGGTGACATCGCGGAGGGGCTCTCTCTTGGGCCGCGGGCGCTGGTGGTGGAATGGACTTCCCCACGTATATCTGATGCCCGATGGCATATGATATGTCAACGCAGGGTCTGGCAGCACCTGGCTGCTATGACATGCAAGTGATAATTTCACCTGGGGATATTGGCATCACAAATGGCAGGGCGGCATGGGAGGTCAGTGGGCACGGTCTGAAGCGGACGGGGGTGTTTTGGTGCGAAGAGGAAAGAGTTGGCCTATGCCTGGTTAGCTTAGGCCTGGTTTTCTTCTGTTTCAATCCTTGCAGACAGGCAGCAGGCGGGGTAGGGGAGGGAACATGATCTGGAATAATGGCAGAATGGCAGAATGGCAGCATGCCTGTGTGGTGGGCGGGCGATAGACGAGCAGGAGGAGGAGGAGGAGGAGGAGGAGAAGCAGTAAAAATTGGACTTGACCTGGACAGGGGTTAGGTAGAACAGGGGTATGGTAAGAGAAACAAGGGAGCAGGGAGCAGGGACCAGTCCTAGGAAAAGATCCGATGATGTGGTGTGTGTGTGTTGCTGGTAGCGTGCGCAGGAAGGGGCGTGTCTCGGCCAATCAGCATGGCAGTGTACCTGGATCGCGCAGCTTCCAAGACAAGCGCGGAAACAGTAGCCGCCAATGACAGGCGCTACTCTGTCTGTACGGAGTACGTCTGACTGTCTCACGGCCTCACCTCACCTCACCAGCACAGCTGCAAGCCACCGGCCAAAAAGAGAGTTCTGTCGGTGTCAGGGGCTCTAATTAAGCTTAGCCTGGCCTACACTAGGGAGGCAGGGGCGGCACGGAGAGGTGACAGGGCGAGAGGCTCAAGCCTTCCTTCCCTCCCTCTGTCGTGCAGCATGCCCCTGCCCTTCTGGGCTCACCCCTGTTCTGAGGCCGATCAGCGGCCGGCCACCAGGTGCTTGGGGGCGGTAAATTCCTGCCAGGGGCCGACCAGCGAACCAGCACCAGCGCCATTCGCACCAGCAGCACCCACACCAGAGAGCGCACCACCTGACCGAGCCGAGTTGGAGTATTTGCCCTTTCAACCTCTTCTCCTCGCGGCGCACGACTGAACTTGAAACATGCCATCACCTCACCATCCTGCCTCCTTGCAAACCCCCTGGCCGCTGGATTGATTGTTTCCGTGCTCGCAAAGTCACGTTCCCTCGGCACATACGTCTTTCATTTTGAGCACGACCTGCTGGTAATCGGTCAGGACGAAGCACGAAGCATGTGGGTGGATCACCACCAAGACAAGAAGACGGCCCGCGGCTGGACATGATACGATGCGGTACGGTAGTCTACCATGCCATGCGATTGATCCTCACGGCCCCGCTGCCACCAGCCGCCACGGTGGATCACCAGGCAGGCCAGTTGACTCGAGTGACAGGAAAAAGACCTTTCTCTACTACCATGATTCCGTACACCCTACAACCCCTTATTACAACGTAACGTTGCCGCTCCCCAGACTGTCCAACTCAGACAGCAACAAGCTCTGTCTGTCAGTCGCGACACCATCCTTGGCATCGCATATCCCATCGCGGAACAAAAGCATAGTTGATGGCCAAGACGAACGCTCTCGCACCGGCCATAAGTTCCGGGTTAGGACGAAGGGTTAAAACAAAACATCCATCCTCCTGTTCTTGCCACTCTGGGCTGCCGGGACGAACCCAACCCAACCTAGCAAGTCACTCAAATCCCTCAGTTGGCCTCGAAACGGCCGGCCTATAGGCGCGCAGCCTTGCACACTGGCCCCGTCTCAGGTCAGGCAACCCGTGCCGAACGAAAAAAACATCACCACCTGACATTGCCAGCGCATCAGTAAACCCCGACGCGCTGGCGTCCGAGCATCCCCAAGCTGCAATTGACGCCGACGGCGGCAGATGAACCTGGTTGTAATCGTTATAGACCACGACTCCGCCGGCAATACTCGCAATGTGTCCGATCGACCTCATCCGAGACCCGCAATGGGGAAGATCCCGAGGCCTCCATATACGTCCCCATGTCCTTACCCACATGTCATTACAGTTTTTCCTCCTCCCTCCCTGGTACCCTGTTTCATCACCAGAATAAGAGACAGGGTCCATAGCGTGGGGACTTGTGCCTGCGTTGCCATCGCATTGACTGATTGACATTCTGCGAGCCTCCCTTATTACAACGGCCGGCTAGCGACGAGGCTGTGCCCAAGATAATCGCCGTGCCTTCGCCACGACGCCCCAAACATGCCCCGAATACTCTATTACGAGGGCCAGAACGACAGACACGAGATGTTGGGACGAAACCATCCGGACCATGGCCGCTGGCATCGTCACCCACCCTCGTCGGTGCATCCATTTTTCTCAGAGCCCAATTGATCCGACTTTTTGTCTCCCCACCCCCGGCGGGCCGTCTGCTGCCCATGTCTTGTCGGCCTCAGGAGCACCTCTGGCTAACAATCCAGGCTCGTCTCGACAGACTAACGGCCTCTGACCAGGCGGCCTCTCCCAGGCCTCAACTCAGCTCTGTCGTGGCACCCTTCTGGCGTGATCTGCATGATCCCTCGTATCCCTAATCGTTCTCAATTGGGTATTGTGATCTGTTTATTTAGGTGACTGCCTGAATGGGGTTCATCCTCGTCGCATCTCACCTCGCCTATAGCCTACCAAAGGCTCTCAGGTTGAACGCTGTCTGGCAGTGGAAAATATACGGACTAGTGCACTGGTGTAAGGGGCAGAACAGATACCTGCAGGCTACAGCCAAGAAGCTCGTCTTCCTCCTCTCGTGAGCAGGGGAGGCTTCCATCAGAGCCTCGGCCCTCATCAGGGCCCGCATGCAGCGTGGTGTTGTGGTGTTTCCATCTCGCAAGAGTCACGCCGCATCTAGGTCTCTCAGATCTTGGGAGAAAGCTGACCGGATGAGATGTATTGGGACTGCACATGTTTGCCAGTATTCATGTAAACAACCGTGACTCATCGTAGAACGCAGTCTTGTGTTGCATGCCACTGTCAATCTCGTCTGGATGTAAACCTCTTACACGCCGCCCGCTAACTAATTTCCCTTTCACTCAAAGACGGCCAAGATGCTGCCTTTCATTACGTCCTCGAAAGGGCACTTCCCGCTTGGCAAGTACTCATCCTGCATCGACAATACCCATTGGGCTCCTGTGCTCATCTCCCCTCCCTCTCAACCCAACGTCCGGGCTCCAGGGTTGGCAGGATCCTACAGGGGATGCCTATGTTGTTTGATTTGCCCTCTTACCATTTTCACGTGCCTTGATTGGCCTGGCTTGTCAGACTGGAGTTCGCATGGGGTGATTTTTCCATTCCTTGGCCCTCTTCCCGGCAATCATCCGTCTATGTCGGACCTGTTGCCTGCCTCTCTGAATGGGATCTCGCTCCAACTCATGGATAGACTGTCGGTCCGAAGGCTGGGATTTTTTTTTTTTTTTTTTGCTCCAGCACGAGGGCCTCAAAAATGCCCTTCCCTCCTTGGGGGAGAAAGGGGGGCAGAAGCAGTAGCGGTGGCATTGCTCCAGGGTACCGCGGAGTCGTTGACGCGAAATAGTCCATCGTGAGCTCCCAAATTGCGTCCCAGCTCGCTTTGTTTGTTCATCTATCTGTCCATCTGTCTGTCTGCTTGTTTGTCGAAAAAGGGATCTCTCGCGTAGACACGGCCAACCAAGGACGATCACCTACAACGGTAACACCCGCGTTGCGCCGCCTGCCTGGCCAAGAATGGGGGTCAAATTGGGCTTCGTCAACAAATCCCAACTCACAATATCAAACCCATCTTCTCCAAACTGGCGGCCTTGGACGCACTTCCTGGAATCGCGTATAGAATCTGTCACAGCACAACAGCAGTGGAAGAGTGGTTGGTTGGCAATGGGCGACCGGCTTTGTTGATATACACACATGAGTAAGTATCCTTCCGGTCCCAAGCAACCTGGTGATGTCTGCCCTCCCCCTCTCTCCCGCATCAACCGCCAAGTATCGAATCCCGGCCACGCCTGTATCCGTCCGTCCAAAGACAGGCAGGCAAGAAGGCAGAGGACAGTTGGGTCGATATTTGGAGTGGGAGTCTCATCAGCCTGCCTCCTTCGCTGAGTCCGGAGTGGAACCTCAACAACCCTGCTGCTGTCTGTCGCTGGACAGGCTGTCCAGAACAGCGCAGCTGAGACTTGAAAGACTACGCCAATGCAGGTAGGTCGGTACTCAGGAATATGTATTGCAATACATTATCACAAGTAGTCCGATTGGGGAGAGATTCAACACACCATAAAAATCATTTCATCTACCACCGCTACCACTATGCCTCACGACCGCCTGGTGACAGACACCACAACAAGCGGCGCAAACATCCGCTTTGGACGTTCTACAGCTCAAAACGAAAGGTCTTGAGTTCGTAGTCGGTCGGCCGTCCCTTTGATCGCGAGTGCCTTGTTGTCCGGTCGTGACCAAAGTTGCCTGACCGTCATTGCCAGATCCTCGAAACCCTCCCAGCAAATTGATACTCGACTAGCAGTATCCTATGATGCCTCCATCATATTCTTCTCGTGGCCAACAACTGCCACCAACGTCTCCAGCAAGCCCTCCCTCCCGCCAGACCGCGCTCAAACGGCGGTGCGCTGGTTACCAGTATCCCCGCTGACAGAACGATCTCATCCACGTGCGCTGCCACAGTTTGGGCATCGACAAGTACTACGTAGGTAATCAATGCGTTCGGACACATGTGTGATTCCTTGTCGTGGCCTATGCGCATCGAGGATGGACGAGAAAGTTGAGCAACTGAGGTGTGTCTTAAATGCTTCATATCGCTGAAATCGACCGCCGCGGTGATGCATCAAGCTCGACTCGGTGCGCTATGACGGAGACAAGCGTAAACAGTGAGCATACCTAAGACTCAATCGTGGTCATTCGAGGATATCTGGAAACAGACACCGCTGGAGCTTGCCATGTCCTGGCATTGACGTAGATAAATGACGCTGTATTGATATTGACCTTCGAGCAAGGACTAGGACGACGTCGACCGGAGCAGACCAAGAACAGAAGGCTATCATTTGGCTCCTTCCGGTGCTTCAGGCGTCCGGGCCTGGGGAAGAGCAGGGCCATTGTGATTCGTTGACGGTCCTTGATGGGGTCCAGCGAAATTTTTCCCACCATAGCCATTGCCTCGATGCTGCTGCTGCGGCCCGTAGGGGTGGATTTGTTGAGGACTGCTGCCGAGCTGCTGCGGTCCAGGGTTGCTATTTACTCTCACGTTGCCCACTTCGAGACGTCGTTAGTATTGTCGGCCCGATGAGCTATATCGCCTGTTGCTATTGTTGTTGTTGTTGAACTTACTTTGGCCGGGCTGCTGCGGCGCGAAGACGGGCTGCTGGTATTGAGGCATCGTGCCGGGGCTCATGCCGTACATGTGTTGACCTTGCTGGGATCCTTGATGAGCCATCATCGGCGCAGCCGGCCGTCCGGGGCTTGGGTATCCATTAGAGCCGGGCATTGTCGGGGGAGGCACTGGTCCAGGAGGCATGAACTGTGGGTGAGCACCGGGCGCGTACATTGGCATCTGAGGACCGCCTTGCATGAGAGGAGGTGTGGTCATGTATTGGGGCCCCATCATCATAGGCCCTCCCATCTGGGCATGTTGTTGAGGCATGTACTGTGGGTTCTGGAAGTTCCGCATCTGCGGCGTCATCTGCGGAGCACCAGGGCCCATGAAACCAGGCATGACGGGTTGTGAATAAGGCATGTGAGCCGGAGAATTCATGGCGTTAGGATAAGCCATTGGGACTTGTCCTGGCCGGGGCGATGCGTATGACTGTGCCGAACTCGAGGGCATCATCCTAGTGGCATCCTCACCATTATTGAACGGCATATGGGGTGCATGCCCCGTCTGGCCGGCGTGCATTTGCAGGGGTGGCATGTGCGGCGACTGTCGACGCCCGACGTTGTGAGCTCCTTGCTGGAGGTGGAAGGGGAGCTGATGCTGATGCGGCATCTGAGGCGCCACTGGAGCAGGATTTGGGGTTGGCATAGCACCGGCGTACGGTGGTGGGCGTTCGAAGAGCTGCTTGTAGCTGATCTTCTCTTGCTTGTCATCTCCCTCTGACACATTGTTCCATGTGGGCATCGTGTCGAATGGAGGACGCAACCCTCCATTCTCTTCCCATGCGCGGTTGCCCGTCGAGGGTGGCTTGAGAGACTGCACGTGACTGAGGGAGAAGCATTTCTTCACGTCGATGGTCTTGATCTTGCGCTTGATCACCGGGCCAGTGACTGGCGTGGAGCTGCCTGGCACCTCGACGTTGTTCAAAGCTGAACGTGGGCTAGAGGCCGCACTAGGGCCTGTAGGGTAGAACGGCTGTGCGTTGGGTCGGAACTCCTGAGTATTCGGGTTCAACCTTGGGCCGGGGCCCATGTGGTTCGGAGGCAGACCAGCGTGACGGGGAGGAAACGAGGGGTTCATGCTGTTCGCTGGACCAGTCGGGGGCATGCGCATATCTGGCTGCATGTGAGGAGGCGGCTGTGACATCCTCTGCTGCTCCGCGCTGCGAAGACGCTGGGACAAGTGGCCAGCCTGCTGGTGTTGGCGAGGCACATTCTGACCAGATGCGCGATCGCCGCGGAATTGCTGGGGATATGGCCCTGGGGCATAGGACTGCCGGTTACCAGGGTGGCGGTTCGGGCCCCCTGCAGTAGAGTTCGTGTGTTGCGGTGCAACACCGGGCCGGGAAGCACCACTTGCGGTGGCGACAGCAGCAGCGGGGGTGCTGGCGGTGGTTGAGGCAGCTTGCTCCGCGGCTGCCTTCGACTGGCCTGGTTTGGCGGCGGTAACCTCCTTTTCTTTCGCAACAACGGGATCTTTCTTCGCGTCTTCCTTGGCCTTGCGTGATTCCTCAGCGTTCTTGAGGGCCTTGGCTTGTATCTCTTGTTGTTTCTTTGGATCTTTGGCAATGATGCCAATCAGATCATTCGGAACAGGCGTGCCCAGCTTGAAACTGTCGGCGAATTTCTTCAGCTCAATCAGCTTGACCTCCTTGTCTGCCTTCGCCTTGGTGCTCCGAGCCTTCTCTGCGACCTGTCGCTCCTTGCTCGCGAAGTTCTTGAAAGAGCTCAGGACGGTCTGCTCTATTGTAGTGGACGTCAACTTGGTGTTCTCCTTAGTTGCGGGCGACGCTGTACGTCCGGCAGCACCGGCAGGCCGCAAGGCCGGAGCAGGCTTTTCAGCCTGCTTCGTGTCAGACCGGCCCTTCTCGGTTTCGTTCGGCTTGATATCATCCTTGCTCGCTTCGGTTTTTGTCTCAGACTTCGCTTCAGCAGCCTTGGGCTCGCTGTTTTGGGCAGTAGAGGTCTTGGACGAGCTTGGGAGGGCAACCTTCGATTCATCAGGCTTGGGCGTTGGCTGTTTGCTCGGACCGCTTCTCAGTTGGGACGAAATGATTGCAGGATCGACCGGTGCCCCCTTCACGGTTGACTGAGCAGCGGGCGCGCGACGGGCGGGGGGCGTGTACTTGTTCGGGTTCTGGTTGCCGAGAGGAGGGAAGTCTGGTCGCTTGACACCGCTGTATCTGTAGAATTGTCAGTATAGACCAGACAGCGCGAGGAAGTGGCGTACTTGTCCTCTTCATCTACACCGCCATCGGCCGGTCCATTGTAGTCCATGACACGCTCCTCGGCAACGTGAGACGAGACTGGGTTGCTGCGCTCGATCTCGCGGGCCAGCTGATCAGCCTTGGCCATCCTAGCCTTGTAGCTTGGATGACTTCGATCAATCGATGTTGTGTAAATGTTCTCGTCGTAGTCTGTTTTCAGACCGAACTTCTCCTCGTTGGCTGCGAATTGGTCCCAAGGCTTGTTGTCTGTGGGCTTCTCCAAGCTGCCATCTACGTCGCCAGGGGCATCGGCGACCCACCTTTTGAGCTCGCGCGGCCCGCCAAAGCGCTCGCCAGAAATACTGCTGTCTGTCTGGAAGCCTGCCCGGTTGCCTGGGGAGGTAATCAGCGGATGAAACATGGAGAATCAGGCCATTGTGCGTGTGTGTCTTTACCATTGCGATTGTTTTGGTTTCCACCTAGGACACGAGCGTCCGCGATGTTGCCCCGCGCAAAAGACATGTTGTTTTGCTGTCTCTTAGTCGAACCGTTCATCGCGTCAGCAGAGCCGGCCTTCTTCTGCTGAACCATCTTCAAATGGCAGCTGGATGGGTTCGTTGGGTTGTTGGCATATATGCCCTCGAACTCGGCGCCGTTGTCGAGGGTGATTTGGACTCGATTGCCCTGTAGACAGAGGTGGTAAGTATTGTATCTCGACAGAAAGCCACAGACTACAGATTGCGGTTTGCCTGTGGCTGTGCTCGGAAGAAGGATCAAGAGAAAAAGGAGGGTTGGAGACCGGTGTCGTGCGAAGCAACGGTGAAATTGAAGCCAGGTGTGACAGCACAGCTGGGAGTGGGTGGATCCGAGTGGGTCCACGCGAGGCAATGAAGCCAGGGCGCCAGGGGAACATCGGCTGGAAGCGATGGGGTCAAGAACTTACCTCTCTCACGCGATTGAAAAAGCTAATCAGCACTGACTTGTTGGCCGCCGAATTGGAATGATTCTGCTGCTGGGGACTACTCGAATGACCTGTGATTCTGGGATTGGCGGTCGTCCACGCCTTCTGCTGCGGCGCGGGGGGCTGTCTTGAGAGCTGGGTCAGTTCGGAGCGCCAAGCACGGTGGGACAGCGGGACGGTCAGTGATGAGGCAACCGCGAGCGCTGGGAACACCGAGCCCAACGCAAGCATCCAACGACGGCGACGAAGGGTGGAGGCTGCGAGGAGATGAGGGATGCGCCTTTGGGTTCTTTGTTGTCCAAAGCGAGAAACGGGCGATGTGACAGGGGAGGTAAGAAAACCAAAAAGATTTGGGGGGCCGGGCAAGTCTCGTGTCTCACCTCGTGGTCGGACTGGAATTACTTTCGGGACCCTTTGGTTTTGTATCGCCAAGTTTGCTGCTGTACAATGGGCGTGTAGTGGCACTTGCAGCGCCCTTGGATCCGAAGACGCTGGATTGTGCAGTCGAGGGGCTGACAGCAGCTGTTTTGGATGCAGTTGTCGTCGCTCCCTTTTCGTCCATTACAGTCCCCAGACTACTCTGCGCGCCGGTGACAAGTTGAACCCTGTCTCAACGAGCAGTGGGCTAGACTTGATCGAGCGATGGTTGGTAGAGAGAATAAGAATGGCGTGCTGTGAGTGGGTGGCCGCTTGGATGAGGTGGCCTAGGTACTGTGCGACCCGGCTTAGGCCTTGGGACGGATGTTTGGGGTGCTATGGGGGAATCAGTATGCGATGCAGACCAAGTCCGTTGTTTGTTGAGCCAAAAAGGCCGGAACACAGGGCCTTGCCCAGATGCTCACCGGCCAGTGCGATGGCGCGAGAGACTGTTCAGTGCACAAACGTGGGAAACGCCAATGGCCGATAAAACTGACTAGACTACCCACCTACGCCGTAAAATCGGCAGAGTGGCGCCCTAGACACTGTGCGCTGTCGACCTTCCAAGGTTGATGCGTCGATACGAGGAGCTTCGCAGAAGTCGCCGAGGTGACACAATGGAAGTTCTGCCGAGAGGAGCGTTTGTTGCGCACAGCAACTTCCTCAAATATGTGTATTAAGCGTGCACGTATGGCTGTGCAGTGACAGCTTCTATCAAAACCGAGAAGATACGATGTTTTTTTCTGGGCGTGGTCGTTGTACCCTGCGAGGGACGAGAAGGCGTGGGTGCGGGCCTCGCGGGGTGTGGGGGGGAGAGGAGAGTCGATTGCGATGCGCTGCGACAGGCCTGGGGACCGGGGTCACCAATAACCTCGACGGCGATAGCGACGGTGGCAAGAAGTTGAGTGTCGCAGACGTGTGGGGATTGAGGCTCGATGCCCTGTGGTTTCGGAGACTGTGCTGCCCACAGACAGCCGGGAGAGGCCAGTCGTCGGAGGGGCTGGTCGCAAAAGGAAAAAAAAAAAAAAAAGGGACGTAGAGGAAGAGGGGAGAAGAGAAGCGGAACCTGGAACGGTCAACACTCCAACTAACGTCCTGAGAAGGGTCTCCTGCTGGGCTGCACAGAGACAGAGGGGACGAGAGACAGGGGAGGAGGGAAGAAGGCGGGGAGTGAAAGCGGGAATGGGATGGGACGGGGGATGGGAGAGAAGAGAGACACTCTCTGGTGATTTCTCGTCGGCCCTTTGGTGGTGATGGTGATGGGGGAGAATTGAAAACAAAAACCAAACAGAAGGTGGCTGCTACTGCCACTGCCAGTGGCCGAGTCTACCGTCCAGACGCACCTGGGCACACACACACACACAACACATACACACATGCACACAGAACCGCACAGTAGGACCTAGGTACCTAGGGTAGATCGGGATACGGATAGATACATTGGCAGCAGGCTAGGTCGGTCTCGCCTAAAGAGCTGGAGCTTGAGCTCTATTCGTCGCGACAGGCGACAGGGGTGTGGGGGGAAGACATGGAACGCTGCAAGCCAGAGGGAAGCTGCGGACCATCAGGCTAGTCCGTTCATGGGAAAGGTCGATGGCAAGGTGGGGCAACGTCCATCTGCCGTCTTCTCTAAAGACTCTCAAGGGACGCACCCGCTGTATTAGGAAGGCGCCACATACGGCCCCTATCGGTATATTACTAGCAAATCCGAAGTTACTCGGCATTTTAATACAATCTTAAAACAAACTATAATAAAAGAATAAACCTACTATACCCATAAGCTTAATAACTTAGCTCAGATATAAGACTTAAACCGTTAGCTAGCCGGCACTATTATATACTTTACAAACCACTTTATATAACGGTCGCATTACTATATTTTATCATCTTTATATAAACTTACTATAAGCATACTACTATAAACCTTATTATCTTTATAATTATATATTATATAGCGCCTAACACAG
This sequence comes from Diaporthe ilicicola, assembly GCA_023242295.1. Taxonomy (NCBI): domain Eukaryota; kingdom Fungi; phylum Ascomycota; class Sordariomycetes; order Diaporthales; family Diaporthaceae; genus Diaporthe; species Diaporthe ilicicola. The sequence continues at coordinate 32,673 of JALPVH010000112.1, read as the reverse complement.
CTATTAAATAGCAATATTTATATACCCAATAACTTTTATACTTTTATTATACATCTAGATTACTATATATTATATAAATCTATAATAATAACCTTAAATATACTCGTTATTTAATACCCTTTTTTAATAAAAATAATATTATTATAAAGGGCAAACTAATATAGCTTAAGGCTTAATTAATAAAGTAAAAAAGCCTTCTATTATTTTTTATATATTAGTATAAATATCTACTGCTTAAACCCTTATATAACGATAATTATTTTAACGTTTTCTTAACCGGAATAATATAACTTTCTAATAACTTACCTATATTAATAAAAATAATTTAATCTCCTTTAATACTTAAATTAAGCCTAATTTTATTACCTACCTTATTATAAGCATCGCTTAGCAATATACCTTTATATTTAACATATAACCGATATTTATATAATATTTATTCTTAATTAAACTTGCCCGATATAGCTCCGCTTATAGCTAAAGATGCCGCTACCCTTATTACTTAAGGTATAGCTTAAGCTATAATAAATATATATAATTAATAGAACTAAGATTTTATATATCTTATTACTATAGCCTTTATAAATATATTAGCCCCTTAAGTTATTATAAACGCCCTTGCTAATAGTAATAATAATAATTATTTAGGCCCGTAACCTATTAATATCGGCTATTTTTATCCCTATAAGTATATTAAATCTAGCGTTTAATCTAATAAAAAAATTATAAAATACTTTAATATCTTCTATTTTATTAAATAACTTAAGTATATCAAGCGTATCTATTCGGCTAATAATATTTATTATATATAGTTTTAATATCTGCTTAACAATATATTAAAGTGGTATTTATATATTTTTATTAAAAATAACCGTTAATTTCTTAAAATAGCAACGGTTAACGCTATTTATAGTAAACTTAAAGCTTATTTTATAAAATCCTTTTTTAATATAATAATAAGCTTAAAGGCTAAATATCTTACTTTATATAATATTAATTAAGAATAGAATATTATATCCTTTCTATAAACGGTTATTAATAACGTTAAATTTTATAAGATAGGGTTATTAGCTTAACTTATTACTGCTTTTAAGGTATTAGCCCTAGAAATAAAGTCCGAGCTTATTAAGCCTTTTATAAATATAATATTAGAAAGCTTTTTAAACGATATCTATAATTATAAAAGTATTATTATTAACTTAGCTAAATAACGTTACCCTATAAATATTACTTAATCTTATTAAATTACTCCCGCTTATTTAAGCAGGTTAATAGTTTTCTATAACTTATAGTATTAATTAATATAGCCCTAATAATGGTAACTACGCTTTTAAGCGTAATAATCTTTTTCTAATATTTAACTTAATTATTTATACCTAATTAACTAGCCTTAAAACTAAAATTAGAACTAATTCTAAATCCCTATACACCCGGGTAAATAAGGTTAAATTTAAAACGCTAGCTATAATCGACTATAGATACTATTAAATTAATATACTATATAGCAACGCTAATAAAATAAACTTTATTAAATTACCCCGCAATAGCTATAATAAGCCGCTTTATATCTAATAACGCTTGTTTTAGAGAACTATTAATTGCCTGCCCTATTAGCCCTATATAACGCCGCTTTATTAGCCCCGTATAACGCCGATTATAATCGATAAGGTTAACTATAGCCGGCATATTATAGAAAATCTATTAACTTTATAGAATAGCTAAATATATCTATATATTAACTACCCTCGGTTAAAAAAGTACTAAATAAAGATTTAGGACTTAATACCGCTGCTTAGGTCTTTAACTTTTCTTTTAATAAAGCCTTCTAACTATTCAAGATATATAATAATTATTTCCTTAAAGATAATGCCTTTTTTAGTATAACAACTATATACTTATTAATTTATTAATATTATATAAAGTATTTCCTAAGTAATAACGCCCTAATAAACTATATCTATTTTATACACCTTATAAAACCTAAACCTTATAACTATAAAAACTTAGCCTTTATTATAAATACTATCTTAATATCGTTAAAAAATAATTAATAATAAAGCTTATATTTAAACGGAATATTAAAGGATACCTTAAAAGAGTTAGTAGCTAAATTAAAGGTAAAAAACTAATAAGCCCCGGTATTAATATAGATATTATAAGGGGTATAGAAATTATTAAATTATCGGTAAAGATCGATTTAAAAATCGGAATAGGTTTCGGTTTTTATTTTTAAATATACCTATATTTATTTATATAAACATTATCGGAAATATTATTAAATATTTATAGCAATATTAGCTATAATTAAATAATAGCAAATAAATAATAGATTTAATAATATTATTTTTACTTACCTATTTAAAAATAAGCATTACCCTTATAATTCTATAGATTAGGTTTTAAGATTTATAAGTTATATAAATATATACTTATATATTTGGAATTCCCCGGTATATATATTAAATAAATTATATTAGCTATTATAGTATTTATATATAAGGTTTTTATTATTAATAACCTTAATGCTAATATATTACTTAAAATAAACGCTATAGGCCCTAAAGGTTTCGATATTGCTCTTTCGAAAGGATATATCGATATTACCTTATATAACGTTTATATTCCTATAAAAGTTAAATATTATTTTAACCCAGTAAAAGCGAAAGTTATAGCAGTATAATATATAGTTATACCTCCGAAAATATTAGTTTATTTACTAATTAATTATTGCTTATATTTAAATAACACTTAAAATCTGCTATTTATATTAATATTTAACCGCTTCGGTATTTATATATTTTTTATAAACATTTACCTTAGCTATATTATTATCTAAAATAACTTATTAAAGCCTATAATTATTATAAATAGTATATTTATCGGTTATATTTATTTTATAAACCCCGATTATTAAATTAACGCTATTATTAAAGATAATACTATATTAGCTGCGTTTTAAGAACTATCTATATTAAAATATATAGCTCTAATACCTCCAATAGACTTTATATTATATATATCTACCGAAATAAATATTTATACTAATTTCTTTAAGATAAAATAATAATTATTATTTAACTTTCTTAATAAATATACCGATATTTTCTAAAATAAAGGTTTTATAAATATATTATAAAATAAATAGCTTAAGGTTTAATTAAGAGATAATTAATAAAATATAATCCCTAAAAAATACAGAATTTACCTAATAGATTTTTAAAAAATTAAAATTATCAATAAAATATTAGATAAGCTTTAAGCCGCCGATAAACTTTATTATATTAAATAATTAATACTATTTTTATTTCTAGTTTTTATAATTTAGCATATTATATTAGATAGCTTTTATAAGGGCTATATAGTTATCAATATTTAAGGGCTTAATTAAATAATAATCCCCGATATATATTTAATAAAAAGTTAAAATTAAATTTTCTTTAAAATTATAAATGCTAAATATATTATAATACTTAATATAATAGCCTTCTTTTACTAATAGCGCTTATATCCGGAATTATAATAAATATTTATAATTATAATAGCCCGTAAATAATTTATATTTAATTACGCAATTATAAGATATTATAGCAGCCTAGCATATATATAACGATAAATAAATTAATTACTTTATAGCTTACCCGGCAAATTATACTACAATAATTTAATTATTTTAACCGATAAAATACTATAAAACTATATTAATAATATTTATTTAGTTTTTATATACCTTTATAGCGCTAATATTTCTATAGACGCTAAGAAATTATTTCTTATAGCCTTTATAGCCGTTATACTAAGCCGCTATATCGATTTATTTAGCCTTTTTATAATAAATAAACGTTTTAAGGCTATAAAAGCTTTACTATTCCCAGCTTTATTAAAAGATTTTAAATATTTTATTAGTTTCGCCGGCTATATAAAATATAATATCCTATAATTCGCTATAAAAATCAAGCCACTTAAAGCCTAAAAAACTAATCTATTATAACTTAATTCTTTAATTAAGCTAAAAGGCAAGATTATTTATTAAGAATAAATAAGCCGTATTATATTTACTATTCCGAATAAGGCTAAAAAACTAGCTTTCGATATAGTTAAGGTAGACCTTATAAAGTATATATCTATTATATATTTTAACCTGGAAAGGCATCTATTTATAGATTTCGATATATCTATATCTAGTATTAAAGTATAAATTTATTATATCGCCGATATAACTCTGCCTAAACTCTTAAATAATAATTATATAATAACCTATCTACTATAAACATTAATATAAATAATTATATACCTTAGCTATACCTTATTATAGGCCGAATATTAATATTAGGCTATTAAGATGGAAATCCTGGGCTATATTTAGGTTTTTAAGAAAATTAAATATTAGATTATTATTGCTAAATATTGTTTAATTATTTATATAGACTATTTAGCTATCCTCGCCTTATCTAAATAACTAAATATTATTAATTCGATAGCTATATTAGTAGATAATAAGCGCTTAATCTATGCCTTAAAGTATATTAGCGTATTTAAAATTAACCTATTATATAAACTAGGCTGCGAAAATATTGTCCCTAACGCTTTATCCTAAATGCTTTTACCTAATAAAATACTAGTATAAGACCTAGGTAAACTCGATATTTTGCTAAATAACTATAATAAATATTAGATTTATTTTAATAAAGCTTATATTATTACTATAAGCCCCGAATAATTAAGCCCCGAATAATCTAATCTGCGAAATAAATCTATCTCTATTAATATTACTTTAGATTTCCGATTATAACTTTAAAATGGCTATTATATAAACCTATAATAGTCCCGAGTCCTTAATATAATCCGCTATAATAACGCTTTCGGCTATAATAAAGCTATTCTTTTATTCGATATTTATTTTAGATTAATTTAAAAGATATTTAATAATAATTATATACTATAACTTTATATCTTACGCTTATATATTATGGAAATCCTCGAATTAGTATATAAAGGCAGTTATTATAGCTACACTTAATTTAGCAAATTTTTAAAACTATACTATATTATTTATCTATATTCTAAATTATAAAAATTTACTTAACGCTGCCCTAAATACCGTATATATAAAATTTATTATTATTAAGCCTATAGCAATTTATAACTTATATTCGGACCCCTATACCTATATTATTAGATTATAATAGATTTTATACTTAGATTTCTAATATCGATAGATAATTATAACTTAATTTTTATTATTATTTATAAGTTTTTAAAGGATCTTCTACTTATACCCGGTAAGATAACTTAGATAGCGTTTAATTAAGCGATACTATTGCTTTAGATACTTCTATATAGTAATTAGGGCTTCCCTAAAATTATCCTTTCCGACCGAAACCTAAAGTTCCTTATTATGGTATAAATTAATATTTAGAAGAAAGCCGGAATTAAGCTGCTATATATAATAGTATATTATCCTATAACCAACGGTTAATTAAAACGTATTATATAAATAATTAAATTAGCCCTCCGATATTTTATTTATAGCTTAGATAACCCTTATTAATAGGTTAATACCTTATTATAAATTTAATTTAAGTATTATAATAGTAAATTATAAGCTACCGGAAGTTTATTAAATAAAATTATTAGAGGATTTAAACTTAATAATATATCCGATATTATTATAAAACGTATATTATAGGTTATCCTAGACTTATTATATAGTAGAATTTAAATATATAATACGCTTACGTTTATTATAATAACTATAAAGGCTTACTTCGATTAATAATACTTAGTATAATTCTTCGATATTAGCTAATAAGTGCTATTACGCCTTTATAAAGGATATAATATACTATAAAACGTTAGTTATAAATATAGTCCCTAATATATAGGTTCTTTTAAAATTCTTAAGTAAATTAATTATATAGCCTACCGTCTAAAATTCCTAGTATTATAAAAACTAAGATATAACGTTATATTAATTAATTATCTTAAACTATACCTTATAAATCTATTCGGAAAATCTATTTTATTTATTAGTTTTATTTATATTAGCAATTATAATAAGACGATTATCGATTTATATAAAATAGCATTTAGGATATTAAGATATCTAGTTAATTATATCGGCTTAAAACCGGAATTCCGGAAATAGAAATTATTATCTTAATTAGGTAAGGATATATAAAAGCTTATCGATAACTTTAACTGCTAATAAATATCAATTAAAAAACTTATTAATTAAAATAAATATTATATAGCCCTTATTAGATATTTATTTCTTAGGATAACTATTAAGCTACGTTTATAATAGCCTTATATAATTAAACGATATTTATATCGGTTTAATAACTATTAAAACCCTTATAATATTAGAATTATATAGGAAAACGATAGCTATAGGATATTAATATATTTATTATTATAATATTATTTATTGGAATAATAGTTATTAAGTAGTTTTAAAATAAAAGATAACGGTTATTTAATATAATAAGAGTTATTAATTATAAGGGAATAGATATTAGAAAGGAAAAATAATAAATATTTAATAAAACGATAATTGTTAACTATAAGGGCGTAGCTATTTTTAAGGGGGGGAGATTATTAGGAAAGCGCTATATACGGCCTCTATCGGTATATTACTAGCAAGTCCGAAGTTACTCGGTATTTTGGTATAATTTTAAAATAGACCATAATAGAAGAATAAACCCACCATACCTACAAGCTTGATATGCTGGGGACTGGCCACCCATACTAGACTAGACCACACACTAATGATTTATCTGCCTGACTGCTCAAGTGAGGACTGAACTGATGACCGCCTGACTGACTGACCAACTATTGAGTTTGCTCGCATCGAACTACAGTGCGTTGTGCTGTGCAGGTCTGTTCGAACCGAGAACAAACCAGCTTACCCTCTTCACTTCTTTGAGGTTCACCATCACCTCCGAGAGCCCGAGATTAAACTGTCGAGGCTACAATTGTGTGCACTGTCTCACCGACGCCCAGGTGCGGGCAACGCTCCCGCCCGTCATGTCTTGTCTCAGGTTTCCGTTTTCCTTGGACTCGGCCAGCATGGTACGAAGTAACCAAATAAAAGCTTATGATATGCAGAGATGCATGTCTTTTGATTCTTCTGCATCTGTCCATCCATCCTATTCGTGTATGGGGAGCCTGAGACAGCCGGGCTAAAGACTGCGAACCCCGCTGGCACACCTCCGAGGATCTGGATCTCGAGGAACGGCTCCAGGCCCTCAGTGACCGCTCTGCTGGAGTGTCGTCGTCCTCCCTACTTTCTTTATCTGCCTCCTTCCGCGATTCCCATCATATTTCATGTTTTGCCATGCCAGATCGCAACTCACAAGTCGCCTGGCATAGAGTGATTTAGACTACTTGCTGCTTTGCGTGCTTCTATCGCGGTTAACATTGGGCCAGGTATCCACTCCACACTCTGCTGGGTACTATAGTAGTGCCCGTCGTCCCGCTGTCAATGCACCGACCCCCCTAGGATCCCCAGGGCTGATAGCCCCGCGATTGGCCCACCGGCAAAGCAGCCGTCGAAGCTGTGCCCCAGACCTTTTTTTTCTTGGTTTTGTCTGTCCCAAGGGTTTGAGCTTCCCCCTCCTCCCCAACAGACTGGTGCAGCACGGCATAGCACAGCTATCAGGTGTCGCCGTACCTATTCAGGTCAAGTCTCACATTCTTCAGACCCAAGCCAGCAGTCATCACAGACCTACATGAATGGACACGTATGGATCCATTTAGGTCATGTCATGCCAAGCGCTGTTCTCCTCTCTGTAGCTCTCCTACTTACTTATGGAGTCGAAATTTGACTCACCACCTACTCTCGTCAATACTACAGCTCTCCGGACTAAGACCCGGGAGGTACGGGAGATCAACAACATACCCTTGCATCCCATCAGTCGAACGCTTGGCCATCCAATTTCTAGGAAACCCAATTCAGCACCACAACCTCGGTCCTCTTTGAAGTCCTTGTGAGAGGTTTACATCCTCATGCAAGCAAAGCGTACCCACCAAACCTCACGTTGCTACCAAGATTCCAACAGACATCAGACTGCAGGGCTCCGTCCAGCCACTGGAAAGGTCGCAAGTACGAGACATACAGACGGTAGGGCAAGAGGGGGAGGGAGGCAGAAGGCGACAAGAGAGAAAGGAAGGGAACAAAGAACAAGAGGCCTGGTTTTCTGGGTCGTCTTGTGTAGTAGAAAAGCCTGTCGCACTCGCACGTGCAGAAACGCCCCCCACACGCCCATAGACGTTGTGTAATGTCTGGTAGGATGTGTTACTGCATCAACCCGCCCCAATGCCCTGTCCTGCTTTTGAAAGAGCGGTCTCACATTGTGATACAATTAGACAGCTTTTCGGACATCACCTCCCAAGGGGACTGCGAGTTGGACAAGCACGCAACGCATACTACGGGCAACGCAAGGCTGGCTGGCTGCTACGCCGAGTGTCAGCTTCGACGCCAATCTCTGTCCGGATCTCTCGGGCCTGCCAGTCTGATGAGGTGCCTCAGGGAACTATCCAGTGAATCTTCAACGCAAAAGTGAAGACTTCTATTTACCATGTCACAGTAGCGCCCGTCCCAATCATTTTAGACACTAGCGTTGGTACACTCGGACAACAAGGTCCTTCCAAGGTTCAACGGCTCGCTCGCTACCAGTACATCAAAATTGTATAATCATTGGGGGCAGATCGGCTGGCTTTGTACTAAGTTCAGACTAAGACTGACTATTTATGATGCGAAAGAAAAGGGGGCAAAAGTTATAACACACAGGTTTTCCGACAAATGCTTCAGAGGTCATCTTGCATTGTCTAGGTACAAAGTACGGAAGACTGCACCAAACACCGGCGATCCAAGGACCACCTCTACAAGATGCACATCCTCAAAGTCGCCATTCTCTATTTGGCTGTTCTCACCAGATATTCTCGGTGTGACGAAGGGCCACATCAACAACCTTACTACGTTAGAATTTACCGGGAACCCGAGCCAGATACAACCCGAATTCTCACCGTATTCCCACCTTCTCGTACCCGATCAGCGATTGAGCAGGAACTAGAAACAAGCGTGGCAAGGAGTACGTATACTCTGACGGCCATTACAGTTCAAAGCATGCATTTGAACGGGAGAACAAATTTGCATTGTCGGCCTCGAGAGCTATGGGGAAAGAATGTATAAGCGCTGCACTACGATCCACCTTGGTCACACTCAATCAACTTCGACAATCAACGGTTTTCACATGGACACGGAAACAGCAGCAGATATGGCCACGATGCAGTCAAAATGCTCCGGCGGCGTCCTCCCCATCCCACACTCCGTCGCGACACCGAAGGACCCCAGCACGCGCGAAGCCGCCTCGATCCTCGCGAGCGTGCCCTCCTCATCGTCAACATGCACCAGGCCAAGGTATACCTCTGTGCCCTCCCAAGGGACGGCACGAGCCCCACAAGCGGCGCGAAATATGCATCATCAACTCGCCCCCTGGGCACAGGCAAGTAGACCCAAGCAACCGGCCTCCCGACGCCGCGGAACACCACCCACGCAACATCAGCAAGCAGCCCCATGTCCCGCGGCTCGCAGAAGTGCTGGCGGCCGATGTCGCCATAGCACAGGTGGAACCCGAGCTCCGCGCGCGCGTCCACCGCCCGCCTGAGCCGTCCGAGCGTCGCGTCGATGTGTGGCTGGGGCGGGGCGAACCACGGGCGCAGCGCCGGGTTGTCCGCCGTGCCCTCGAGGATGGCAGACTCGATGGCGCAGTCCCACTGCACAGCGAGGTCCCCCGGCGGCACGGTGGCCTCGATACGGCGCAGGTCGCGCAGCAGCGCCGCCTCGTACGCGGGCTCCAGCGCAGCCTGGTACGGCTCCGCGAGAACTGTTAAGACATTACGTGGGCAGGCTGACCTGGAAGCGCACGCCCGGCGGGATGGCGCCCTCGGCGCGGAGCAGCGAGAAGACCCCGTACGACTCGATGGCGTGGGTGTCGTGCCCTACTATGTTCACCCATCGCTGCACTTGCAAGAAATTGACCAATACAGGACGATCACCTGCCAGTGACCTTATTCCTGACCGAGAAATAAAAATACGCCAGCCCGCCCACAAGCGGCTTCAGCAGGAACGGCGCATGGAAGCTCGCATGCGTGGACAGCGCCTTGGGGACGACCGACCGCGGGCAGTCCTCGGTGAAGAACCAGGCCTTCAGCATCGTCTCGGTCAGCGCGGCAAACTCGCCGGCCCGCACAAACATATCCCTCTCAAACGCCGCCACCTCGCAGTCCAGCCTGGCCAGGTCCGCGCCGGCTGCCGTGACCGCCCGGGCCAGGCGGCGGGCGTCCTCCATGCCGACGTTGACGCCCTCGCCCGCGAACGGCGTCATGAGATGCGCCGCGTCGCCGAGGATCGTCAGCCCGGGGCGGTGCTCGAAGCTGAACCCCACCGGCAGCATGTACAGGCTCCTGGGCATGGTGCGCCCCTGTGTCCGCGAGATGGCGTCCCGGATGACCGGGTGCCAGTCGCCGTAGCGCTGCAGCGCCGCGGCCTTGGCCTCCTCGAGGTCCCAGGCGTCGAAGCCGCTCCTCGCTGGGTGCTTGAACCAGTCCTCGTCGTCGGTGCGGAAGTTCAGGTACACCACTATGCTCCCGTCGCCCATCTGCTGCAGGTTCGTCTTGTGCCCGTCGGCGTGGCTGAAGACGCTGCCCCGGTTGACGGTGCGGTAGACCTCCGGGGCCGTGTTGGCCGCGTCCGGGATCTCGAAGGCCTGGTTGGACACGCCCGAGAACATGGGCTCGACGTCTGACAGGACGGCCCTGACCTTGCTCCACGCGCCGTCCGCCCCGACTATCAGGTCGAAGCCTGAGGCTGTGGTCGTGCCCCCATCGGCGAGGGTGAAGATGAGCTTGGTGCTCCTGGGCTCTTTGCCGGGTTGCAGTTCCCTCAGGCGGTGGCCCCATGTGATCATGTCGGCTGGGAGGCTCTCGATAAGCATTTCTCGGAGGGCGGCACGATCAATCTCGGGCCGCTGGCCGCCCACGTGGCCACCTTTTTGTTGGGGCGAAGGGCTCGGTTTCACCTGCCAGAATGGCTTGAGGTTCTTATCCGTCATCAACAGAGATTCTCCGTCGTAGCGGGCATGCTTCATGAACTCATCCCAAAGACCTGCCTCCTTGATGGCTGCGAGGCCGGTGTCGGTATGGAGATCAAGTGTGCCGCCCTGGCTGCGGTAATCCGGAGAGGGCTCACTCTCGAAGATGGTGATGGATGTGGAAGGGGATTGGCGTAGAAGGAGGCGCCCCAAGGTAGTGCCCACTGGGCCTGCGCCTATGATTGCTATCTTTGGTGAAGGCATCGTTGCAGAAAAATCCGGTTGGGTGAGATATGAAATGACAATGAGGCTGTTGTTCTATACTTATGCTGGATCACACTCGTGCAGGCTATCAAGAGTCGCCTGTGGGAAGCGTGGTTTTATATATGCCTTGCGCTTGCAAGGCATGACGGAGCTTACACGCCAAACCAGCCGCGGTCGACATGCCTGTCATCCACGATCCTTCGAGCCATTGGTCGGTCGCCGAGCTGCATCGCTTCCTGCGAGGCGCAGCCTAGAGCGGAACTGCTGTTTAAGGCCATCATTACCACTAGACGAAGACCGGTCCAGTATACCTGCATGGGATGGGTAAGAAGGTTCGGAGAATCCGCGGACCTTGAAGAAATGGCACGTGGACCGGGACCGGTCAACGGATTGGATCCCGGCTGAACGGCATCGGACTAGAAGGAATGGCCTCTTCTATGAGTGGATATACTCTGGCACCAAAAGCTGACGGCATGGGATAAAGTTGATGGAAATGTGACATGGTGAGCTATCAAGCATCTGCGAAGGGAGGTTAGGTCAGATGAGAAGAACGGACTTTATGCGAGCGGAGGCGTAGGCGCGAATTCGCCGGGCCGGGGTTTACGGCCCTTCCGATCGCCAACCTCAATCCAGGTCTTCTATTGGATTGCTCTTTGATGGAAATGAATTTATCATTTGTCCGTCTCATATGAGAGTCTACTTTACATGAGCACAGGTCTCAACTCACGTTTCATCCCAGTGCTCCCAAAGATGCAAAAGCCGGCATATTGGAAAGGGGAAATCCTCGAAAAAGCAATACTCAGAATACTATGAGAACTCAGAGAAAAGGCTAGTAGTGCGTGCGCGCGCTTGTTTTCCTTCCAGTCCAGCTGAACAGTCGCTAAATCCGGTTTTGCCGCGGAAATGAAGACATTTCATCACAAGGGAATATCCAAAATACCGTCCGCAAGCCAATCTCGAACCAGCGCATCCATCTCCTCGGGCGCTGAAAACTCGAAAAGGAAGCCAAGGTCATCGATATCGGCATTATTTTCCTCTCCAACGACAAGCACATCTTGTTCCTGATCAACTACCAACGCACCGGCGTCCTCGTCCTGATCTCCCCGATCGCCGACAGTGCTGAGCGCGCCAACCTCCACGGAGTGAGATGGGAACCACTCCTGTGCCAGCAGCTGGAGCGCCCGCAGCGCCCGCGAGCTCCAGGCATTCCACGCGAGGTTCATGTCCTGCAGGGCGTCGACGCAAATCTCGAGATGGCGCACTGCCTGACGCCGGCCTGGGTGTTCGCCTGGTCGGGCATCGATGAGGTGAATTACGGCGGCAGTAAAGGCGTCTTGGACTGCTGCGATGGGGATGCAACGCTATAATGTGAATAGTGTCAGCCGTGGAACTTTCTTGTCAGGCCACGATGGGAGGGAACTTGCCAGGGTATAATGTTGCTTGAAGATTCGGAGCAGCTTTGCTATCTCCGCGGCTGAGTGGCGGCATGCTTCCATGTGTGGACTCGTGCTCTCCGCGGACGATGCAACTCGTGCTCCCAGCCGACGTTTCTGGCTCAGTGGTCGATGCAAGAGGATCAAGTTATTATGGTATTGGAGGCTTATGACTGTCAGCCCCCCGGAATCAAGTAGTGGGTTCCACGCACTTGACATACTGTAGCATATATATGTGAGGCAGTGTCGGCACTCGCGGCGAATGTGGGAGGCGCAAAAAGCTTGGCAGAGAGTTGTAGTATGACCGCATATCGACTTCAGCAGAGCTGACGAGGCTTTCCAAGGCTTGCTCTGATAAAGAGCTGTTTGGCGCATAGCTAGACCAGATTTAAGCATTATTCGAATGATTATGGCCGGGGCGATGGCTCTGAGTCACGTACATCTCATCCATCGCCTCACAAGCTATGTTCATATGCTCCGAGACATAGTGAGAGACAGAAGCAATATGAGCATGAGCGCCCAGGGGTTGGTCAGTGGGCGATGTCTTTGGTACCCAAGGTGAGTATTCTGAGTCTCTGATAATGCTGGGCTTCGGGCAGGTGATATAAGACTTCCTTGTAGAACCGGGCCGACCCAAGCCTGTGGCAAAGAGTCTTGCACAAATCAGCAAGAATCCCAAGAAAAAAGATAAGAAGTTGAAGCTGACTTATCGACAATATAGCAGCCCCACCAGGCGACTTTGCGAACCTCGGCTTCCTCAGCCGAGATCTGGCCAGCAGCTACCCAGTGAGAGCAATCGAGATTGAGGCCGAGGTTGAACGACATCCTCGTCGCATTCCCTACGGTATTTGTGAGCTGGATGCCGAGAGAACAAGTGGGTGGGAACAATACCGCAGTACAGCCAGCCCAGCGCCTCTTTACCATCAGCCATGGTCCTCAATGCCATGAGAGCACCTGCTTGCACAGTGGCAACTGTGGGGGCCTCGCTCTCATATAAATACAGTAGTTTTGCCTGGTCCCAGAAGGCCTTGCCGGCAGTGTGTGGATCATCCGGCACCGTCCGGAGCTCTGTCCGGTCTGAATAACGAGATGCATGAGCAAAGACGGCCGAAAGGAGAAGGGGCGTGCAATATATGCCACGTCCCTCGTGGTAATCTTTCAAGAAAGTCTCCTTGTGTAGGATGTAATTCCAAGGATTGGACCATCTCCAATACAAGTCGAGCAGGTGAGATTCTAATTCCTGGGAGATTGAGACGCGGTGTCCGAGCTGCTCCACGGCATATAGCCCCAGCTCCTGGGGGCTGCTTGCGCTCAATTGTGGACTCTCTTCTGTCATCCGGCTGCGGACTAAGTTATAGCTGCTTTGAGACCCAAAGTAGTGGAGCTGTCCGTCAGTACTCATGTTGAGAGATCCCAAAAGCCCTGTGATTTCTGAGACCGGATCCCTGTCCGTAGGACTTAGTCCATCGTGAGTTGAGGTTGTGTCTGCATCGGACAAGGCGCCTTCCTTGGAATCCCGCGTTATACCGGTAGGTCGCTCATTGGTGGGGCGGCCGATGGAGGACAATTGAGCCTCAAGAGCCGCAATGCGTGCTTGAAGCGACTCCACATATTTCTTGCTCGGTGGTCTGTGAACATTGTCAGAATCCACGGTCATGCGCAATACGAGGAGGGATCGACGCAAAACATACTTTCGTTTGTTTTCCATGTGCTCATACAAGCACTCAGTGTCTCGACTTATGCACTGCTTGCACGGCACCTCGCCATCGCACTGTGATGTGTTTGTTAATGATTGTAACCGACCCTGACCCACCCACCCTTCAGGTGCTGTAACTAACTCGCATCCGCTTCTTCCTGCACGATGTGCACGCGACGGAGACGCGCTGCCGTTTGGGTGGCCCATCATTTCTGGGACCTTGTAGTGCTGAAGACATTGGAGATCATACCCTCAGACGTGATTTAATGCCATTCGCAAGATTGATAGATTGATCACGAACTATGGTTTGGGGGGTAAGGATTGCTTTAATTGAAGACGTTGGCGATTCCGTTAACAGCCCCGCTAAGTACTTAATTTTCGGTGGTCCCTCCTTATGCAATGTACCTAGGTACTAGTAGCTACCCAAGTATGAATGGAAGATTGTTGCAGGGATCATGGGCTTTTAGAAACAATAGACTTCGGAGCATTTGAACTACATAGATAAGCAACGCCGCCTGCCATTGTTACATCGAGAGACCTTCAGTCAGGCTTACAGATCATTCGCGAAAAAGACCGGCTTCGAGGGATGCGTGTTCACACGCAGACTCAGCATGTCGGGCCTGGAGTAATGCCCGACGACGTCCAAGTTCTGCTTCGCCGAAAGCTTCTCGTCCAGGTCGACCACGGCGTAAAGAATCCCTTCCTCATGGGGGGCCAACGGCTTTGCGAGCGACTTGCCGAACGGCGAGTAAATCATGGTGAAGCCTCCACCCGGCGTCTGGGCGTAGGCAAAGTCCTTGCAGCCGACCCTCTCCTTGTTCTCCTCGCTCAAGACCTGGGTAGCAACAAGGACAAAGCATGCACCCTCCATGCCGAGGACCTGCGAGAACGACAGGCAGGCCTCGGGCGTGATGTGGTAGGGCCAGTCTTCACGGTGCTCAGGCCAGATCAGAGGCCAGCTAGCAACGTGAATATCGACACCTTGAGAGTACTCATAGTACCGAAGAAGGGGCTGTGTGTGCTCCCAGCAGTTGAGTCCACCAATCTTGCCAAACGTAGAGGGAACCACGCTCTGAAGGGAGTCGCCTTGGCCATCGCCATAGTAGGCACGTTCCACGTGAGTCGGCTTGGTCTTGCGGCGGTGGTGGACGAGCTCGCCGTTCTCGTTGATGAAAGACTGCGTCGCTGTTAGCATGCGGACTTATCGACCTTTTAGATGTCTCGCCTCACCTGAGAGATATAGAGACTGCCGTTGTGACGCTCGCTGTATCCAAGAACAACGAAGACACCGGCTTCCTTAACAGCGGCGCGGATCTGGTCCATCTCCGGGGACTCCCTCTCCATTGAGTTGTGGAAGTACTCGTTCATGAACTCGGTGTTCTCGGTTGGCGACTTGGCCCAGATGCTCCTTACCGTTACCGCGACTTAGCAGATGATTTGTTTCAATGATCTCATGTGGACTACTTACCAGGGATAACCGGGAATGAACACTTCTGGGAATCCGACGACATTTGCGCCATTCTTCGCAGCATCTTGAATGAGTGAGATGGATTTAGCAACACCACCCTGAAGATCGTTCCAGGCCGGCTCAGCCTGGATGGCAGCAACTTTGACAGTCTTGCCCATTTTGTGGTCTTTTTGTGCCTTGGGAATTGAAGGTGCGGTGTTGCTGTTGGTCCGGGAAACGAGCTCGAAGGAGTTCTCAGAGTTTGACGAAGCCATTGTCAAGAGCAGGTCTGATCACAAGAATGATGGATATAACCGACCATTTTATACCCAGGTAAGCACTAAATGCAAGGGTGGACTGCGCAAGAGGATTCATATTGGATGGTCATCTACAACACAAATCTGCACCTAATCATCTGCGGGCTGATGACAGTGGGCCAATTATCTGCGGGACAGCACTACCCTATCGACTCAGCTGAACGACACCACCGTGCCTTTGCTCTGAAGCAGCGGAGTCTCGGATGGCTGAGAACTGATCGACCACGCTCAATGGATAAAAAGATACGGTAAAGTTCTCCTTGTAGAGAGTACTATGAAACAGCCCGGCGATCGCATTGTATTGCATTTGGCGCATTTGGCAGTGGTCAGCTATCCAGCCAATCAAAAGCAGAATTGTTTTCCCCGCACAAAGCGATATCACCTGGTCCGTGCCGCCGGGTGGGCATTATCCTATCGTGCCAAGAAAGATCTGGGGAGCGCTGCGATATTATACTTTTCTCTTTTGCTATTTTTGGGTGAGATAAATCTTCTCCACTTTATGCATTTGTCGCGGCGAACTATGCTTCCCTATCAGCTTCTCCGTGGCGAAGGCTAACAGAAGAACTAGCCTCAATCTTAGATATGCAAGTACTCTGTACCGGTAGTAGGAGCTGTGGCGTCCGATACTAGAAGCACAACCTACAGCTACTATGCAGGAAACAATGCGATTCCCCTGGAGACAACACACATTCGCTCACAGATACATCAAAGAGTTTGAAATCAAAGGCTGTATTTCGGACTGTGTAGAACATGGCTCTATTTTCTCTTTCTCTTTCCCAATTGTTCTCGTTGTAAGACACCACAACCCATACATACCCATGGCCTGCCGTTCGCCGTTCAGCTCCGACCACGAATCAAATCAAAAAATGTGTTCATCTCTTGTTCATATACAGTACTTGAGATGCAAACGAAGCAACACACCCGCTGACCAAATTGCGATCTCTTCTCCTTACCTAGGTAGCTAGAAACTGCACAAGTTCAATCCGATGATAACATCACCTAAGCTTGCTTAATAGAGGCTCTTCAAACTAAAGCGACTTCAATGTATGCACTCAACATTTCATTGATCCGCAGCAATCTGAATCGACATCGCAAGAGTCACCTGGATCGGGGCTGCAGCGCTGCTCTCACAATCAGCAAAATAATGGGCAAGGGAGTGTGTGCGAAAGCACGGTCCTTTGCGGTCGGCACAGGGGGTTACCTTTTCCAGGTCAGGACTTGGAAGCGCTGATGCGGCCGTGAGGAGACTGCCCAGGTGAGGAGCAGAAATGCAGCTTGGGCCTTCATTGTGCGGTAGTGTAATGGATTTGGTTGGAGGGCTGCCTGTATAATGACGCGATTGGACTTGAAGGTTTTGTTTTACTGAAATTCTCGGGAGCCATAATTATATTAGATGGGTGCTGGCGCTGGCTAGTGTTACTCCGTATCCTGATATTTACGTCAGCCCTGGCGACCCTCTCTTCTATCTGCTCATTGATCGCCTCTGGTGGAAGTGGCAGAACCTTGACATAGAGGCTCGCTTGTACAAGATCGGGAGGTACCAACGTACCCAGCTACTGACGGCGGCAACACCACGACGACAAATTGAACATGGTCTCAAATTTCTGGGAGTCTGGGACGATAAGGTCGTGGGGGACGTCATGGACCTTCACAACTCCTTTTTGTGCCACGAGTATGACTACTAGGTTGTGAAGGCGTTTCTACTTGACTAAGGCACTGGAAACAGAAGCAGCCCTTAAGTTCGGGATAGCAGGTCAGAATTTCTCATCTGCGGGAATGAAATCGAAAGTTTTTCGAGAAAGGTTGTGAGGGAGCTCATTTACCGTTGTGTGCTGACAAGATGAGCGAATATTCTCAGTAGTGTCGTTGCTCAGACCCAGGTGTCCTTGTTGAAGATTTCCAGCCGCATTTTCTGTCCACTGGAAACGATCATGCGAAAATAAGCGACGGGAATTTCAAAGATCATGCTTGACCCATCACAATGCTTGTCAGCATGACCACATGCCCCAACTATACCTGTGAGGTCCCAGGAGCCGTAAAGAAGGTCCGCCTGTGCAACCACTGGTACCTCTTTTCTGTCTCCTTGGTATCGCAGTTCCTTTCTCTCTTGATAAAATTGGAGGCACAATCGCCACTCTTCTTCCACAGAGAGGGTCTCGTTGTGCAACCGCGTGCATGCTCGCTGGTACTCTAGCATATGCACACGAATGGGAGGCAGCTCGCGAAATCTCCGGGTATACTCTCGTTCATGCTCTCGCATATAGTCTTCTTTGGAGAGCGTATCTCGAGATTGCTCGACGTAGCTTTTCATGTGTTCTTCCATTCGATGTGTGGCACATCGCCAAGGACATCGCCACGACTGCGTCTGGAGCCTAGGCTGGCGGCAAGCCTTCCAATTCTCAAGTAGCCGCATTGTCCAATCCTGGGATGACCCTAAAGAAAGAGTCAGACCCAAAAAGACAGCTTCTGTCTGTACACAAACAACGGGCCAGTGGGACAGGCTTTCGTATGCCTCTTGTATCGCGTAGCGAGACTGAGGAGCGCCTTTGACAGCCATGACAGAATTCATGCCGTCGAAGGCCTGTAGAGCCAGACCCGCAAGCTCTCTATGCTGCGGCAGCGTCCGTTCGTCACGCAAGTACTCCTCGAGCTCATTCGCATTCTTGGTGAGTCCGAGAGGCATTTGGCCCTCGGCGAAGCGGTCGAGGAGTTTCGAAACCCAATTATGCTCCCAGTTTGTGACTGATTCCAATATGGCGTCGAGTATGACGTGGCCGCACGGTCTTGTGTAGTCGATGCGGATGAAGTCAGTGGGCGAGTCCAAGAGCCCCAACAAGCCATACAGTCGATCATTCGGCTCTTTTGATTGGTAGGGCTTCGAAATAACATTGAAAGTCCCTGAGCAACAGCCACAGTGGTTGTGCTTTTGGTGTACCCAGATTCGCGAGCTCCGTGATGGACGGATGTTGCCACTGGTCCCGGGTGGGCTTGGCGTAGAGAATTGCCCGACGGAGATCATCGAGACTGATGGAAACGGATCCTACCATGACCGTGTTTCTCTTGGCTAATACGACTTCTTGGACTATCCAGACGCGCGACCAGTACTCATTCCTCCACAAGGCCTTGACGGCATCAGCAACCATTTGATCCGCACCTTTAGGAGGCCTGATACTACGTCTGCCTGGGTACGGAGGCCATTTGAGAAGCGATTCAAGTTGATGTGCATGGCTTTCCGAAAGTCCAAGCCAAATGATGGTTTCTATGGCTCCGGCGTATATGCCACCCATCCTGGGAATTTGCTGTGCCTTTTCTTCCACGGAGTTTTGGTCCAAACAAAAATAATCTGTCCAAAAATGCTGTCCAAACAGGCGATGTTCCCATGCGTGATCAATGAATCGCCACAAGTTCTCGTGAAGTGGGTGTTGGTGCCATTCACTCTTGCCGGAGTCCCTCAGGAAGACATGCCTGGTGCATTTTGGATCTCCCCAGCGGTACGACAAGGCGCGGTAGCCGATGTTCTCATACGTCTCCTGTTGTACTTGTTCCGCCTCGTAGGTGTGAATGGTGCATGCGATGGCATCGTTGATCCTCTCAGGCATCACCTGAATCAACCGGATGGTCGTTGGCGTGGCGAGCTCTGTGTATGTGTACGGCATCGCCGACAGACGAGAGGTGTGATGTGTGATATCCGACGTGAGCAAAAGGTGATGATTCGCAATTCCTTCGGTTGAGGAGTCTTGGAAATATTAGTTCTAAGCGTAGCAGGCACATGTGCAAGCAGATTGTGCATGCAGCTTCTCCTTGGTGTGGATGTTTATGACGTTGGGGAGAGCATTGATGGTAGCCAGCAACAGACACGAGATTATTTCTCTCAAACCGGTTTTCTGTGTGGCTTACGCTGGCGTTCTCCGAGCTGATCCTCCTCGAACTCCCTGGCACACCTTGCGACGCACTAGCCTAAGGGAGGAGAAGCAAAAATAAAAAAGTTCTGGTACACTTTAGACCTCTAATCCGTAATTTTCTACTATTAACCATCTATTACAACTTAATAATATAGTCTTTATTTAAGAATTAAAGATATAAATACTTATTATAATAATATATAATTCTTTCTCTATTAATCTTAAAGAATTATTTAATTTAATATAATTTATTAATCTATAAAATATATTACTCTTTAAAACACTTTTTTTATTAATAAAAAACGTTTATATTAACCTTATTAGCTTCTTAAAATTAAAATTATTTTAGCTTAAAATTTTAATATTAATAAAGATTTATATAATAAAGCTATATAATTTCTTTTAAACTTTTTTAAAATCTTTTTACCTTATTTATATTAAAGAAAAACCTTTTAAATTTTATTTTATATAAGTAAAATAAAACTTTTTAAAATTTTAATTTCTTTCACTTTAAATTAAGTTAATAAAGTTATATTAAAATTAATATTTAAGTTAAATATAATTTTTAAAAATTAATAAAGCTAATATAAATATTTTATATATATAAAAAAGTATTTTATAAAGTAATATATCTTATAAATTAATAAATTCTATTCTTATTTTATTATTATTTATTAATATTCTATTATCTTTAATTTAAACCTTTTTAATAGCTTTAATTTTTATAAAAACCTATTAAAATTAAATTTAACTTTTTTATAATCTTTTTAATAACTTTAAATTAAACTTATAACTTTTAATTATTTTATAATAATATTATAAAACTAATATCTTTTTAAATAATAAGTATTATATAAAACTTAATTTCTTTTTAAATATAATAAACTATTAAACCTTTTAAGTTTTATAATTATATAAATAATTAATAAATAAGCTTTTTTAATTAAAAGAATATTTATTTATAATTATAAGATTATAAGAATAGTTAATAATTTAAATATTAAAGATATAAAGAATATAAAATATAAATATAAATATAAATATCCCTTTTAAATATAAGGTTAAAAAACTTATAATTATATTTTTTTAAATTAAACTTTATTTAACTATATTACGTTTTTATAATTAAGCTTTATCTTTTTAATTTATTTAAATAAAAGGTAAACCTTTTTTTAAAAAGTATATTAAATAATTAACTTTTCTTTTTAACTTAATTTCTTTTTTTAAAGTATTAATTTTTACTTTATAAGTAATAAACATCTTTATTTCTTTAAAATAAATTTTATATATCTTTAAAATAATAATAAATATATCGATCCCTTTTAAATATAAGGTTAAAAGACCTATAATTATATTTTTTAAATTAAATTTTATTTAACTATATTACGTTTCTATTATTAAGCTTTATTTATTTAAGTAAAAAATAAACCTTTTTAAAGAAATATATTAAATAATTAACCTTTCTTTTTCTATTTAACTTATTATTTATCCTTACTTTATAACTAATAAACTTCTTTATTTCTTTAAAATAAACTTTATATATTTCTAAAGTAATAATAAATATATTAATTTATTTAAATAAGAAAAGCTTTTTATTTTTACGCTTCTTTACTTTAATAAGAAATCCTTTTACTTAAATAAAAATTTATTTATTATAAATAAACTTTATTTCTATAGCTATTTATAATAAAGCTATTAAATCTATATATTTAAATAATAAAATATAGTAGCTTTATTTAAGTTTTAAGCGTATATAAGTGTTAATTTAAGCTTAATTAATAGTTATTTTAGTTTCGGCTAAATATTTACTTTTAAATAGTTTTATAAAATAAGGTTATATTATTTAGTTTTACTAGATAAGTGTATATTTAAGTAGAGCTAAAACTTTAGTTAAGGCGATAATAGCTTTTTAATATTATTTATTTTAAGTAACTTATAAAGGCTTAAGTTATATAGCGATAATACTTTTATATATTAGTACCGGTAATACTTAATAGCGTTAAATTAGCTTATAGCTTATAATAGCTTTAACTTTAACACTTATTAAAAGTATTAATATAAATTAATTAAGCGTGGCTTAATGCTATAGCTATTAATATAAAATAGCGGCTTTTAATTATAAATAAGCTTTTAAAAGTAGATTAATAAGTTATTATAAAAAGTTTTATATAATAAAACTTATTATATTAATCTTAAAAGATATATTATACTTTATTCTTTCCTTTTTAAGTATAAGGTTAAAAGACCTATAATTATATTTTTTTTAAAATTAAATTTTATTTAACTATATTATATTTCTATAATTAGGCTTTATCTTTTTAATTTATTTAAATAAAAGGTAAACCTTTTTAAAAAAGTATATTAAATAATTAATATCCCTATTTCCCTTTAGCTTATTTCCTTTTAGCTTATTATAAATCCTTACTTTATAAGTAATAAACTTTTTTATTTCTTTTAAATAAATCTTATATATCTTTAAAATACTAATAAATATATCGATTTATTAAGATAAGAAAGGGTTTTTATCTTTATATTTCTTTGCCTTAATAAGAGAATCTCTTACCTAGGTAAAGATTTACTTATTATAAATAAAGTTTATTTCTATAGCTATTTATAGTAAAGCTATTAAATCTATATATCTAGATGCTTAGCAATAGAATATAATAGCCTTACCTAGGTCTTAAGCGCGTATAAGTAGTAGTTTAAGCTTAACTAGCAGTTGTTTTAGTTTTAGCTAAATAATTGCTTTTAAGTGGTCTTACGGAAAAAGTTATAGTGGATAGGTATATATTTACAGCACTTAAGAGTAGAGCTAAAACCTTTAGAGCAATAGCGGCTTTTTAATATCGCTTATTTCGAGCAACTTTATATAAAAGGCTTAAGTTATACAGTAATAGCACTTTCGAATAGTGCTTAACGGCGTTAGATTAGCTTGCGGCCTGTAATGGCTTTAACCTTGATAGACCGGTTTATATTAAGGCTAATAGCTTATTAAAAGTACCGGCGCGAATAGGCACGGCTTAACACTATAGCTATTAGCGTAAAATAGCGGCTTTTAACTATAGATAGGCTTATAAAAGTAGATTAATAAGTTATTATAAAAAGTCCTATATAGTAAAACCTATTATATTAATTTAAAAGATATATTATACTTTATTTTTCTCGGATATTTACTATTATTCCAGCTTAATAAGGGAATTTAAATAAATAAAATAGTTAATACTTTATTCTTTTTAAATATTTATTATTGTTTTAGCTTAATAGGAAAACTTAAATAAATAAAATAATTAATAAATATATTAATTTATTTAAATAAAAAGAAGTTTTTATTTTTACGCTTTTTTATTTTAATAAAAGAATTTTCTTTTTAAATAAAGATTTATTTATTATAAATAAAGTTTATTTTTATAACTATTTATAATAAAGCTATTAAATTTATATATTTAAATAATAAAATATAATAGCTTTATTTAAGTTTTAAGTATATATAAATAATAATTTAAGCTTAATTAATATTTATCTTAGTTTTATATAATAAGTTAAATAATTATTTTTAAATAGTTTTATAAAATTAAATTATAATAAATAAATATATATTTAAGTAAAGTTAAAACCTATATATATCTTATAAAAGTATATAGTTAAAGTAATAATAGCTTTTTAATATTATTTATTTTAAATAACTTATATTTAAAAGCTTAAGTTATATAATAATAATACTTTTATATAGTGCTTAATAGCGTTAAATTAAGTTATTTATAGCTTATAATAGCTTTAACCTTAATAAACCGGTTTATATTAAAGCTAATAGCTTATTAATAATATTAATATAAATAAATATAGCTTAATACTATAGCTATTAATATAAAATAGCGGCTTTTAACTATAGATAAGCTTATAAAAAATTAATAAATTATTATAAAAAGTTTTATATAGTAAAATTTACTATATTAATTTTAAAAGATATATTATACTTTATCTTTCTTAAATATTTATTATTATTTTAGCTTAATAAAGAAATTTAAAAAAAATAAAATAATTAATAAATATAGATATTAATATTAACTATTTTATTTATTTAAATTCTCTTATTAAGCTAAAATAATAATAAATATTTAAAAAGAATAAAGTATAATATATTTTTTAAGATTAATATAATAGATTTTATTATATAAAACGTTTTATCTTTTCTAAGTATAAGGTTAAAAGATTTATAATTATATTTCTTTAAACTAAATTTTATTTAATTATATTATATTTTTATAACTAGGCTTTATCTTTCTAATTTATTTAAATAAAAGGTAAACCTTTTTAAAGAAATATATTAAATAATTAACCTCCCTTTTTCTATTTAGCTTATTTATCTTTATACTTCTTCGCCTTAATAAGAAAACCTTTTACTTAAATAAAAATTTATTTATTATAAATAAAATCTATTTCTATAGCTATAAAGCTATTAAATCTATATATTTAAATATTATACTTAATAATAAAATATAGTAGCTTTACTTAATTTAAAGGTTTTAAATATATATAAATAGTGGTTTAAGCTTAATTATTATCTTAATTTTAGCTAAATAATTACTTTTAAATAGTTTTATAGAAAAGGTTATAATAAATAAATATATATTTAAGTAAAGTTAAAACCTTAATTAAAGTAATAGCGGCTTTTTAATATCGCTTATTTCGAGTAACTTATACTTAAATTATATAATAATAGCACTTTTATATAGTGCTTAATAGCGTTAAACTAAGTTATTTATAGCTTATAATAGCTTTAACCTTAATAAGCTAATAGCTTATTAAAAATATTAGCGTAAAATAGCGGCTTTTAATTATAAATAAGCTTATAAAAGATTAATAAGTTATTATAAAAAGTTTTATATAGTAAAACTTACTATATTAATTTAAAAGATATATTATACTTTATTTTTTTTAAATACTTATTATTATTTTAGCTTAATAAGGAAACTTAAATAAATAAAATAATTAATAAAACTTTTTATAATAACTTATCGACTATTTTATTTATTTAAGTTTTTTTATTAAGCTAGAATAATAGTAAATATTTAAAAAGAATAAGGTATAATATATCTTTTAAATTAATATAGTAGGTTTTACTATATAAAACTTTTTATAGTAATTTATTAATCTGCTTTTATAAGCTTATCTATAGTTAAAAGCCGCTATTCTGCGCTAATAGCTATAGCATTAGGCCGCGCTTAATTTATTTATACCGGTGCTTTTAATAAGCTTTAATTCTACTATTAGCTTAATAGTTATATATATATTATTATAATAAATAAAGAGGAGCCGGTATTATTAAGGTTAAAGCTATTATAGGTTATAAGTAACCTAGTTTAACGCTATTAAGCACTATATAAAAGTGACATTACTATATAACTTAAGCCTTTAAATATAAGTTGCTCGAAATAAGTAATATTAAAAAGCCGCTATTACTTTAATTTTATAGGATATATATAAGTCTTAGCTTTATTTAAATATATATTTATTATAACTTTATTTTATAAAACTACTTAAAAGCAATTATTTAGCTTATTGTGTAAAACCGAAATAATTATTAGTTAAGCTTAAACTACCACTTATATATATTTAAAACCTAGGTAAGGCTATTATATTCTATTATTTAAATATATAGATTTAATAGCTTTATAGCTATAAAAATAAACTTTATTTATAATAAGTAAATCTTTATTTAAATAAGAGATTTTTTTATTAAAGTAAAGAAGCGTAAAGATAAAAACTCTTTTTTATTTTAATAAATTAATATATTTATTAATATTTTAAAAATATATAAGATTTATTTAAAAGAAATAAAAAAGTTTATTATCTATAAAGTAAAGATTTATAATAAGCTAAAAGGAAATAAGTTAAAGAGTAATAAAGATATTAATTATTTAATATACTTTTTTAAAAAGGTTTACCTTTTATTTAAATAAATTAAAAAAATAAAGCTTAATTATAGAAATATAATATAGTTAAATAAAATTTAATTTTTTTAAAAAAAAATATAATTATAAGTCTTTTAACCTTATACTTAAAAGAGTTATAATAACTTATTAATTTACTTTTATAAGCTTATTTATAATTAAAAGCCGCTATTTTACGTTAATAGCTATAATATTAAACTATATTTAATTTATTTATACCGGTACTTTTAATAAGCTATTAAGGTTAAAGCTATTATAAGCTATAAGCTAATTTAACGCTATTAAGTATTATTAATATTAATATATAAAAGTGTTATTATTAAAGTTATAATATATATTTTATATTTTATATTTACGAAATATAAAAAATAAAATAATATAAAATATAAATATAAAATATAAAATATAAAATATAAATATAAATATATATATTTATATTTATATTTTATATTTATATTTATATTTATATTTATATTTATATTTTTATATTTTATATTTATATTATAATATAAATATAAATATAAATAGAAACTTAAAATAAAAATATATAAAGATTAAAATTAAATAATAAATAATATAAAGAAACTTTAGCCCTTTAAAATAACCTATTTAATTTTCTTTAATTTAATTATATATTAAAGATAAAAATATTATTAGTAAATAAAAAGAATTATTTTTAAGCTTAAGCTTTTAAAGCCAGGCTTAGCTAGCTTAATTAGGTAGCTTAATAGCTTCGAGCCTTATATTAATATTTATATTTTTAATATATAATTAAATTAAAGGAAATTAAATAAATTATTTTAAAGGGCTAATTTTATTTTATAATATTAGTTATTTAAAAGTTGAAACTTTATAAATCTATCTTTAAAATATATTTATATTTATATTTATATTTTATATTTTATATTTTATATTTATATTTATATTATTTATATTATTTATATTTATATTTATATTTATATTTTATATTTTATATTATTTATATTTTTAATACTTTATTTATTACTATATAACTTAAATATAAGTTATTTAAAATAAACGATATTAAAAAGCCGTTATTACTTTAATTAAGGTTTTAACTTTGCTTAAATATATATCTATTTATTATAACTTTATTTTATAAAACCACTCGAAAGTAATTATTTAGCTTATTAAAACTAAGATAATAATTAAGCTTAAACTATTATTTATACGCGCTTAAAACCTTTAAATTAATTAAGTAAAGCTATTATATTCTATTATTTAAATATATTAACTATTTTATTTATTTAAGTTTCCCTATTAAGCTAAAATAATAGTAAATATTTAAAAAGAATAAAGTATAATATATTTTTTAAAATCGATATAATAAGTTTTACTATATAAAACTTTTTATAATAACTTATTAATTTACTTTTATAAGCTTATTTATAATTAAAAGCCGCTATTTTATATTAATAGCTATAGCGTTAAGCCGTGCCTAATCTATTTATATTAGTGCTATCGAGGTTAAAGCTATTACGGGCCGCGAGTAACTTAGTTTAACTAGAGTATTAATTATATTATTAGGGGCTAAAAATTAAAACATTCTTTTCTTTTTTAAACAATTAATATATATAGTTTTAGCTTATATATATAAAAGATATCTATATATAGAACTTAATTATATATAATATCTTAGGGTTCGGGTTACTAGTTCGAGCTAAATTAATTTTTAAAAACTAAAATATAAATAAAAAATTCGAAAATACACATTTTTGTATTAGCGTGTATTTAGGGGTATTACCCTAACCCTAGGGTTACAAAAAGTATACTATTAAATCCGCCTTAATTCGGGCTACTTAAAAGACATAAAGAATATAAATATATAAATTCTATTTAAAATGAAATAAATGGTTAAAATAAGAAATATAATAAAATATAAAATATAAAATTATTAACGTGGTTAACTAGTAAGTGGCGGATATTATTAAGTAGCGGACTTTATACCTTTTTAAAGGGTAAACTATATAAAAGGTACTTACCTTAACTATTAAAAAAAGCTAATAAATTCTTACTATTTATTAATATTTCTTTAAAACCTTTATAACTTAATAAAGAATTAAAATATAAAGCTATAACTTAAAACTTAATTTTACTATATATTAAATTATATATATATAAATTTACATCTATTTTATATTATTAGTAAGCAAAATATACGGACTAATAAATTTCGAGATTTATATATAAATATATAAAGCTTACTTAAAGTTAATAACTTTAACCCTTATATATAACCTTACCTTTAGCTTTAAATTATAAAAAAAACTTATAAAACTTTAAATAAGTTTTATTTCTATTAAAATTTTTTTTAAAAGAATTTTTTATTTTATTAAAGGAAGTAAAAATTAAGCTTAAAGTTAATAAAAGTTATAAAAATCCGCCACTTACTAATATCCGCCACTTATTAGTTAACTATATTACTTTAAGTTTAATGCCGTTAAGCACTATTAATATATAAAAGTGCTATCGCTATATAACTTAAGCCTTTAAGTTACTCGAAATAAGCGATATTAAAAAGCTATTATTACTTTAATCTTATAAAATATATATAGGTTTTAGCTTTATTTAAATATATACTTATTTAGCGAAATTAAATAACTACTATAACCTTATTTCGTAAAACTATTTAAAAGTAATTATTTAGCCGAAACCGAGATAACTATTAGTTAAGCTTAAACTATTACTTATACGCGCTTAAAACTTTTAAATTTATTAAACGAGTTTATAGCTATAGTTAAAATAAATAAATAAGGCTATTATATTTTATTATTTAAATATATAGATTTAATAGCTTTATAGCTATAAAAATAAACTTTATTTATAATAAGTAAATCTTTATTTAAGTAAAAAATTCTTTTATTAAAGTAAAGAAATATAAAAATAAAAACTCTTTTTTATTTTAATAAATCGATATATTTATTAATATTTTAAAGATATATAAAATTTATTTAAAAGAAATAAAAGAGTTTATTACTTATAAAGTAAAGATTTATAATAAGTTAAAGAGAAATAGGTTAAAAAGAAAAAGGGATATTAATTATTTAATATACTTTTTTAAAAAGGTTTACCTTTTATTTAAATAAATTAAAAAGATAAAGCTTAATTATAGAAATATAATATAAGTAAGTAAAATTTAATTTTAAAAAAAATATAATTATAAGTCTTTTAACCTTATATTTAAAAGAGATAAATATAAATATAAATATAAATATCTCTTTTAAATATTTCTTTTAAATATAAAGTTAAAAAACTTATAATTATATTTTTTTAAATTAAAGTTTATTTAACTATATTACGTTTTTATAAATAAGTTAATATATAATATATAAATAATAAAAGTTATTAATAAGTAGTTAAAGCTATTAAAAAGCTAAATAAGTTATATTATATAGCTTATAATATAAGAAAAAGTATTTTTTTATTTAATTTATTAATAAATAAACTTATTTTTTAACTTTATAAAATATTTTTTATTATATAATAGCTATAACTATACTTTATTTTCTTCTTTTTTAAAATAAAGATATTTAAAAACGAAAAAAAAGTATAAGTAATTAAGCGGGAATTAAACTTATAACTTTTATATTTTTTTATTATTACTTATACTTATTTTCGTTAAAATAAATATAGAAAAATTATATCGATTTTTAATATTTTATATTTATATATATATTTATTTAATTAATTAATTATTTTTATAATAATTTATTTCCCTTTTAAGTATAAGGTTAAAAGACTTATAATTATATTTTTTTTTTAAATTAAATTTTATTTAATTGTATTATATTTCTATAATTAAGCTTTATTTATTTAAATAAAAGATAAACCTTTTTAAAGAAGCGTAATAGATAATTAACCTCCCTTTTTCCATTTAACTTATTATTTATCCTTGCTTTATAAGCGATAAATTTATTTATTTTTTTAAAATAAATCTCGTATATCTTTAAGGTAATAATAAATATATTAATTTACTTAAATAAGAAAGGGTTTTTATCTTTACGCTCCTTCGCCTTAATAAGAAAACCTTTTATCTAGATAAAAATTTATTTATTATAAATAGAGTTTATTTCTATAGCTATAAAGCTATTAGATTTATATATCTAGATACTATACTTAGCAATAGAATATAATAGCCTTACTTAGGTTTTAAGCGTATATAAGTATTAGTTTAAGCTTAATTAGCAGTTATCTCGGTTTCGGTAGCGCGGCAGGCTAAATAATTGCTTTCGAGTGGTCTTATAATATAGCGGAAAAGGTTATAATAGGTATATATTTAAGCAGAGCTAGAACCTTAATTAGGGCAATAACAGCTTTTTAATATCGCCTATTTCGAGCAACTTATACCTAAGTCATATAGCGATAGCACTTTTATATATTAATAGTGCTTAACGGCGTTAGATTAGCTTACGGCCCGCAATAGCTTTAACCTCGATAGGCTAATAGCTTATTAAAAGCACCGGCGTAAATAGGCGCGGCCTAATATTACAGCTACTAGCGTAAAATAGCGGCTTCTAACTATAGACAGGCTTATAAAAGATTAATAAGTTATTATAAAAAGTCCTATATAGTAAAACCTATTATATTAATTTAAAAGATATATTATACCTTATCCTTCTCGGATACTTACTATTATTTTAGCTTAATAAGGGAATTTAAATAAATAAAATAGTTAATAATAATTTATTTTTAAATTATATTTATAACTTTTTACTTTTTATATATAAGCTAGCTTAGCTAAATATAGCTATAACTTATATATATTATATAAGCTTATTATTATAAAGCTATTATATTTTAAAGCCTTTTTTAAAAAACTTTTTAAAGTTAAAAACTTAATTTAATATAATAAAAACTTAAATTTATAACTTTTTAACTTTATTAAATAAAGCGTTTAACCGCTAATAAATTTATATAATTAAAATAAAATAATTTAATAAGTTTTTTAACTTTAAAACTATTTATATAAAAGTAGCTATTAAAGGTATATAAGCGTATAAAGGTAAATAAATATAAAATAATAAAGATAATAAATATAATAAAAGTGTTAAAGTTAAGCTAATTATTTAATTAAGTAAATTTAAGCTAAAAGCTAAAGTTAAAAAAATTAATTTAGCTTTTAAAAGTAAAAAGAAAAAGGAAAATTATAAAGATAAAAATAATTAATAAAAGCTATTAATAAATAATTAAAGCTATTAAAAAGTTAAATAAATTATATTATATAGCTTATAATATCCCTTTTAAGTATAAGGTTAAAAGATTTATAATTATATTTTTTTTTTAAATTAAATTTTATTTAACTATATTATATTTCTATAATTAGGCTTTATCTTTTTAATTTATTTAAATAAAAGGTAAACCTTTTTAAAAAAGCGTATTAAATAATTAATATCCTTATTTCCCTTTAGCTTATTTCCCTTTAACTTATTATAAATCTTTACTTTATAAGTAATAAACTTCTTTATTTCTTTTAAATAAATCTTATATATCTTTAAGGTATTAATAAATATATCGATTTATTAAAATAAAAAAGAGTTTTTATTTTTATACTTTTTTACCTTAATAAAAAAATCTTTTACTTAAGTAAAGATTTATTTATTATAAATAAAGTTTATTTCTATAGCTATTTATAGCAGAGCTATTAAATTTATATATCTAGATAATGAAATATAGTGGCTTTATCTAGTTATAATTTATTTTAACCGCAGCTATAAACTCGCTTAATGGATTTAAGGGTTTTAAGTGCGTATAAGTAATAGTTTAAGCTTAACTAATAATTATCTCGGTTTTAGCTAAATAATTATTTTCGAGTAGTTTTATAGAAAAGGTTATATTGTTTAGTTTTGCTAGATAAGTATATATTTAAGCAGAGCTAAAACCTATATATATCTTATAAGATAGTTAGGGCAATAGCGGCTTTTTAATATCGCTTATTTAAGCAACTTACTTAAGTTATATAGTAATAGCACTTTTATATAATGCTTAACAGCATTAAACTAGGTTACTCGCAACCTATAATAGCTTTAACCTTAATAATACCGGCTTCTCCCTATTCGTTATAATAGTATATATATAACTATAAGCTAATAATAGAATTAAAGCTTATTAATAGCACCGGTATAAATAAATTAGGCGCGGCTTAACGCTATAGCTATTAGCGTAAAATAGCGGCTTTTAACTATAAATAAGCTTATAAAAGCAGATTAATAAGTTATTATAAAAAGTTTTATATAATAAAACCTATTATATTAATTTAAAAGATATATTATACTTTATCCTTTTTAAATACTTATTATTATTCTAGCTTAATAAAGAAACTTAAATAAATAAAATAATTAATAACTTATAATATAAAAAGAAGTATTTCTTCACTTAATTTATTAATAAATAAATTAATCTTTTAACTTTATAAAATATTTCTTATTATAAGCTTTATTTCTTTAATTTATTTAAATAAAAAGTAAATTTTTTTTAAAAAATATATTAAATAATTAACTTTTTTTTTATTTTTAACTTATTATTAATTCTTATTTTATAAATAATAAACTT
>JALPVH010000111.1:0-165920 GCA_023242295.1 Diaporthe ilicicola | reverse complement strand
ATAAAGCATTAACTATATTTATTTAATATTTAAATTTAAAACTTTTAAAATACTCTTATTAAATATTTATTAAAATAAATTAATAAAAGATTAAATTATATATTAGCTTAATATTTATTATTATAAGCTTTATTAACTATTTTATTTTTTTAAGTTTCTTTATTAAGCTAGAATAATAATAAGTATTTAAAAAGAATAAAGTATAATATATTTTTTAAAATTAATATAGTTAGTTTTACTATATAAAACTTTTTATAATAACTTATTAATCTTTTATAAGCTTATCTATAGTTAAAAGCCGCTATTTCACGCTAATAGCTATAGTATTAAGCCGCGCCTATTTATATTAATATTATTAGCTCGTTAAGGTTAAACTTATTACGGGCCGTAAGCTAATTTAACGTTATTAAGCATTATATAAAAGTGCTATTACTATATAACTTAAGCCTTTAAATATAAGTTACTCGAAATAAATAATATTAAAAAGCTGCTATTACCTTAAAAGTTTTAGCTTTATTTAAATATATACTTATTTAGTAAAATTAAGCAACTATTATAACTTTATTTCGCTATATTATAAGACTATTTAAAAGCAAATATTTAACCTATTATATAAAACTAAGATAATAGTTAAGCTTAAATTATTACTTATATACGCTTAAAACCCTTAAATTAAATAAAGCTATTATATTTTATTATTTAAATATTTAAATTTAATAGCTTATAAATAGCTATAGAAATAAACTTTATTTATAATAAGTATATCTTTATTTAAGTAAAAGATTTTCTTATTAAAGTAAAGAAGTATAAAGATAAAAACCCTAATATATTTATTATTACTTTAAAGATATATAAGATTTATTTTAAAGAAATAAAGGAGTTTATTATTTAATAATTAAAAGTTAATACTTTAAAGAAGGAAAATAAGCTAAAAGGAAAAAAAGAGGTTAATTATTTAATATACTTCTTTAAAATAGTTTACCTTTTATCTAGATAAATTAAAGAAATAAAGCTTAATTATAAAAATATAATATAGTTAAATAAAATTTAATTTAAAAAAATATAATTATAGGTTTTTTAACCTTATACTTAAAAAGGGTTTATTATAAGCTTTATAATATTATTTTATTTAATTATATTTTTATATTATTTAATACTTTTTAATGGCTAATTAGCTAATTAGCTAATATTTTATATAATGTTTAATAGAAATAAATTATCTTTCTAATAAAAGTTAAATTAATAATAAAGCTAAGTTTTTCTTTAATATATAAATTAAATATTATTAAAATAACTATTACTTACTACTTATAACTTATAAAATATATATTTTAAAAGAAAGTAATAAGTGATATTAAAGAAAAACTTTTATAAAACTTTCTTATATAATTATAAATTAAAACTTTAAGCTTTTCTTTTATAAAGCTAATAAAAACTTAAAATATAGCTTTTAAAGCTATTAAGAATAAGTAAAATTACCTTATTATTATTATTACTTTAAAGAATATTTATTTAAAAGAGAAATATATATTTTAGCTATTTAATAACGATTTTATCGCTAATTTAATTATTATTTAAATAAATATAATATTATAAACTAACACTTTTAAACTTATAATTAAAACTATTAAGCTTTTAGCTTTTTCCTTTAAAAATAATATATAAATTAAAATATTTACTTATAGCAATAATAAAGTTTATTATTATAGCTTAAAATTAATTATAATTATTTTTAAAGGTTTACTTTATCTTTAAGTTTTTTTTTTAAAAAAAAAACTTATTAAAGTTTTAATTTAATTAGCATGAAATATATAATTAATAATTAATTAATTTGTTTTTAAAATAAATTAAACAGTTTTTAATAATAAAAGCTATATTTATATACTTAAAAATATTTTATTTAAATATTTAATTAATTTATTAATATATTTTAATAATAATAAACATTTAAAAAGTTAAATACTCTTTAATTTAAAAGAAATATAATTTATATAGCTATATAGTATTATTATAAATAAACTATACTTTAATATAAAGCGTGTATACGAGTGGTACGGGTGTACGGGAGTGGTGGGGGTGCCATAGTAGTGACAGCTTGCAGCGGGCTGAGCCCCCCGGAGAAGTAAAACTTAAATGTGCTGGGGATGATTGGCTAGGGTCATGTATTAAAACAAAACGTACAGCAAAAATTCCCTTGCTCGGGCATCGACCGTAACGGCGAAATTCTGTCGCGCATCAAAGCTGGGCGGGGACGTTCAATGTTGAGCACGACGCTGTTGTTGCTGATCAGCAGCTTCAGTGCCAGTTGCAGTTGCCACATGCAAGGAGGAACCGATAATCATGAATCACATCTACTTCACCGTACAGCTGAGGCACCGAGCTTGACATGTTGAGAAGGGTCCCCGCTCTCGCCATCATCTATATCGAACACATCAATAATACAGCTGCATACAATGTGAATTATGTGATCAATATCACTTCGCACTGCCTCGTGGCTTGGTTGTTCGGCCTTCGCGATTGAGAACTCTCCCTGCTGCTTGTCCGAATCTCGACATGGTCGACAGGAGCAACAGGGCCTCAGAACACCTTGATCGGCACAACTACCCGCACAACTACCCGCCACCCAGGGCTTGTGGACCCTCGGTCCAGGAAGCCACCCCACGGGTCTGCCGATATGGCAGGAATGGGCTTCGGATCAATGGGCCAGCCTTGATTCCCAGTGATGCCGGACGCACGCGAACAATCCGAGGACCAATTGCTTCACCGACGATCACTTGGGTGGGCTCCCAAGCCGTGTCTCGAAGATACGAAAGCTGTTTGTCAGGATAGTACTCGACGCCTCTACAGAAAGGTCACTGACCGCCAGAAAATGCGGCACGCCTTTGTCGTCGGCGGGTAATGCACTGACAGCTGTCTTTTGCCACCCGGGCAGATATCTCAAGTCATCTGTGTTGATTGGCCTCACCTGGCAGACAGTAACGCACACCATGGTATCAGGTCGTGTAAAGACCGACATGGGGGTCCCGAACCTGCTCACGCATCTCATTCATTGCACCAAGCTTGCCTTTACCTATCAGCGCGAAAACGCTATGGCTTGAAGGTTCAGCCGGCTTACTGCTTCTGCTGTCGTCTGGTCGTGGCTGGTAGCGCTGATCATTGTTTCAATACCATACCGGTCAAGGAACGGGCGGCATCAATTTACAGTGCCCAGGCGGTCTGAGATTGATATAAGCCTTGTCGACATCGAGGCCTGGATACAGTTTTGTAAAGCTAGATGCGTATTATCTGATATCTGAAAAGACAGGTATTAGGTGTCGACCTCGTATTTCTATTCTGGCCCCCTGTATTTGGCTCCATTCCCAACACTGACTGGGCACAGTGAGTGGATACCTAGGTACTCTGGTCCACAGCAATATGGTCCCAAAGATTAGCGACAGAGGCGAGATGGGCCTCTCAAGCACGCCTGACTTCCACAGCATTAGTTGCTCATCCCTGCAGGATGAGATCCTATCAGAAATCCCCGGGCGATTATTTGTGGCGATTTCTACATGTCGATGTAGTATGCAGGCGACTGCGGGCTAAACGGATCCGGCTTCCACCGACTTCCATCTTCCGACAGGTCAACGATTCGTTCCAATGATCGAGGGTGATCATCGACACCACTATCACCTGTGCTGTTGAAGAGAGTATATCAATTAAGCTGCTCATAATGCGCTTAGAAGGTGTGGCAATTACCAGCTGTGAGAAGGAGAACCGGAAAGAAAAGGGGCGGACTCGGGATACAATGGTGTTATGGACGGTTTGTGTGGTTCGACAGACACTCCGATGACAACAACGTCTTCATCGGATGTCGGCTGCTGTATGGGCCCATAGTCGGAGCCGTTATCCAAAAAAGGTCATGCACGCCTCTGCTGCTCTTTGAGAAGCAGCCACATTGATCGTAGTGGAAGTTGTAGCCGAAGCTTAATCGCGAATTTTGCAACAGAGCAGAGGTCTGGCTCGCTCGACTCGGCAAACAACCGAAGAGACAGGGCTTGGCGCTGGGCGAGGATCACTGAGTATGTATGGAGTCAACTGACTGGTTCTGATGCCGAGGCTTTCCATGGGTTCCCGCCACCGCCTCCAGAAATCCCCAATCGGTTCAAAATTCAAGGTTATTGTTCTTTCCATTCTGATCTTCTCTGCAGACTGCGGAGTGCCCAGCTCTGCATCCTGGCAGCCGCTGCATCCTCAACACCAGAGACCGAAGCTATCGACGCCACAACTACCATCTCCTGATGCCACTGAGACTAAACTGCCTCATGCGTCCTCCGATCAACGGCAGCGAGCGCCTTGCTGGCATCTGGTCATGGGCCGCGGCCAATGGCCTCGAGTGTTGCTCGTCTGCCCGCGACCTTTACGGCCACGCCCACCGTAACGCGACCTCTGTCTCAGCCACCCGGGGCTACCTCAACAGCGAGTGCGCGTCCAATCTCAAGGTGACATGCAGCAGGATGGGGCTGATCTAAACCCCATCCAGAAGCGAAGGGACGCATGGTGGGGACGGCCCAGCCACTCTTTGACAGGATCTGCAGGTGATAAATGACCCGGGCGATAAATGGGGAAGTTGATTCAAGCGTTTACATACGGCCCACCTGCCAATGCTTGGTATCTTCCAAGGTTCTCTGCACTCGCATGTAAGGCACATAATGAGGAGTAGGGTAGGGTGGCGATTGTTCGAAAACGTGGGGAACGGACTTGACTCTGCCCGGCAAAAATGAATCTGAAAGCTTCGTGTTTCTTTTTCGAGGGATGTAAATAACCCGTCGGTACCACCACTCCAAACATTTCGCAATACCTAGGTATGTACCTCGGGTGAGATGTGGAGTAATCGGTTGAGCCATGGAGCTTACCGCCATTTCTACAGCTTCAGTATTGGAAACTGGCTTCAATCTGGACGTATATTGATGATCGATACCAAACGCTTTGCGTTTATCAAAAGGGGCTTAAGGCTCCCGCGAGTGTCAGATGTGCCCCTGCTTGTCTGAATGATTCAGACATGGTACTCAGAATCGTTCACTTCATTCTGACATGATGGGAAAGTGACGTTGCGATTCAGAGACACTCGCACGCCTTTTCCATCTTCAGTGCGTGCTTACCGTGTTGCCACATCAGTCAATTGGTTCAAGTCGCCGATTCTGAACAGCTCTCGAGATCGACAAATTGCCTAAAACAGCCAACCGACACACATATACTGGCGTGCCGTACATCCACTGCTCCTGCTATCGGTCATCGCGGTCATCAAGGAGTGGCGTCTGATAGGATGAGCTGGGAGAAGGGGGACGCAGGGAGTAAGCGGCAGGTGGACCGAATGCACACACCGACCAGGAGCACTTGAGAGCTCTCCAACTTTCCAATTTGCAACCTTGGAATCCATAGCTCCACCAAGCATAGCTTTCGTGTCTGATCGACGTTGAGGCTCAACGGTTACGCCCGGCAGGCATACGCCAATGCTATGGGTTGTCGCTACCGGGACTTAGTCACACAACACCACATGTCGTACCATGGCAGTGCATAGCTGCACGGGCGGAGGGGCAGATGGAAGGGGGGCCTCTTGTCTGTCAAAAGCAGAGACACTTGCATATGTGTGGCGAGCCGATAAGTGATCAACAAGGACTAGTAGGGCCTAGAACTGCATCAGTTTGCTACTCCTGCAGTCAATCTACTCGTGGCTAAACCGTATCCAGACAGAACGAGGACAAGCAACCCCCCATCAATCGTACTGATCCAGGAGTTCAACGGGTGGCATTCCATCGGATGGCATTCCAGAATCCCATGCAGCAAGATGTGGATGTCGTCCACCAGTAGTACAGGGCATGTGATAAAATCTCGATCTACATACCCATGGTAAGGACTCGCAGAACGCGTATGCTTTGTGCTGGTCGTTGTGAGACAAAAGGGGGTGTCTTTAGCTGGAGGCTGCTTATCCAGGCTTTTCCGTCTGCCTCACTCGTCAAGCATATGCACGCCGACGGCAAACTCCATTTTCTGAATTCAAGGTAAGCAAGTGCGAATTGACTAACCCTGCGATAGTCCTAATGGTAAGAATCTTCCTGTTCCCTTGTCCCATTTTTCTTTTCTCAGCCCTCATATCATGGCCGAAGCCAGGCTTTTCCCGACTACCATTGAAGTCTTCCTTGAACAAGCCGACGGTCGTGCGCCCACAGATTCACAATACACTCTGGCATTTGTTGACTCCTTTGGACTGTCCAAGTCTAAAGAGAACACGAGAATCATTAATTGCGTCCTATCTTGAGATCGCTGTTCAAACAGAGTCTGAACTCCTCTCTCGAATGCTCACAGCCCAACATCGCTTACTACTCCGGACCGGCCTTCCCACCCGCACATAGTCCCTTAGCTCCAGGCTAGATCTTTGCAGATCCGCGTCTTTCCCGGCTGCTATGGCTTCGAGTATCGAGCCACCTTGGCGGTCGGTCAGAGGGTCTCCTTCGCCCAAGAATGTCCACTGTCTCTCTGGAGAGCTAGGAAACGTGGACAACAAGCGTCAAAACGTTGGCAACCCATTGTCACCTGAACGGAGTCCGAGTCCTCGTGTGCCGTCTGCGATTAGTGTCGACTCAGAATCGTCCGATGAATCTATCCCCAACACTCCACCCCGACCAACATTGTCTAATACGACTGGCCCACATGCACCCTTGGGTTTGAACACATTGAGAGGCAGGCCGGGTAACTTTGAAAAGCCTGTCCCCTCGGCTGTTTCCCCGACGATTCGAAATGTTCAGGGACAGAACACACAAACAAAGCAGTATCAGGGTGTCGAACCCAAGGCTCAGCGCAATTATTGGAGGGGAATCCACGACAGCCCTCGTGGTGTGCCTGTCCTGCCACCTTTTCCCCACCTTGCAGAAAAGAGCA
Organism: Diaporthe ilicicola; assembly: GCA_023242295.1. Taxonomy (NCBI): domain Eukaryota; kingdom Fungi; phylum Ascomycota; class Sordariomycetes; order Diaporthales; family Diaporthaceae; genus Diaporthe; species Diaporthe ilicicola. The sequence continues at coordinate 159,005 of JALPVH010000111.1, read as the reverse complement.
GAGAACATGATGTTATGGGAAATGGACGCGCACGAACCAGGCTTCCTTCTATTGATATTCCAAGCAATGGAACAAACTTGGGAATCCAGGGGAGGAGCCATATTTCTCACCAGGAATCTAACAATTCGTTTGGGACACTCTCGAGTAGTGTTAATGATGGCCTAAGAAGATCTTCCACGGGTTCAAGAGCGTCCTCAGGTTCAAGAACTTCTTCAACTTCCGAGGGAATGCGCTGGTCATCCTCGCCACCTACATCAATGCCGCCGCCTCCATTGCCCTTGCAAGCCAGCGTAGCCCACGCGGAGCCACTGCCCCGAATTCTCGAGAGAGCACCAGCATTCCCTCGGACTACGCCGCTCTCTGTGTCCGAGCTTATACACCGGGAAGCCAACGGCGCAGAGCCCACATCTTCGTCGGCCTCGAACGCCAGCACACATACTATGGGCCAAGAACATTCGCTCGCGCACGAGTTTATGGATACCATGATGTTACGAGACAGAATTGCGGACTACCAAGTACCGAGATTTCTCGAAACACTAAATCATCAGCTTTCGTACACTGGTCTTCTCCGCGAGGCCCGAGAAATCATCTACACCACCTTTGACCTGACGGAACCAGAACGCAACATCTTCGCCGTGCAGACCATGGGCATGTTGTCGATGGGAGAGCCCGCCAGAGAGATGAGGGCAGTCATCGCCCGGGCGGTCGTCGGGATGAGCCGGCGGGAAATGTCAGACTTCGAATGCGAGGTCGATCATATGCTCAACAATAGCATGTCGGAGAAGAACAACCCCGACCGCGAAGCCCTCATATGCGCTTCCCGCGCAGGCAAGTTCCCAGAGGACCAGCAGGCCGAGCTGATACGGCAGCTCAAGAACATCCCCCCCGCCGCGCTCCAGACTGGGCATCCGCACACGGCCGTTACGGGCAAGCAGATCAGGGGCCCGACTGAACTGCCGCCGATTCGAGATCGGGAGTCGAGGTTTCCTGATACACCCGGCCGGCGAGCTGGAGTGGCTGGCGCCAATGCCCGTAAAGATCCGATCAGGCCTCCTCCGACAATAAGCCTCAGGGAATTCCCGATATTTTCAAGCCACTAAAAACACATAGACTGCGACGCCTGCACTGGAACTGGGCCGAGAGGCAGTTCAAGTATGAAAGGGGACAAATCTCACCCATCAGCGGCGCCCTTGGGTCTCCGACACGGTCGCCTTGAAGGTGACTATACGGCACACGTACGGCAACATGAAGGTTACCAGCATAATGTTAGCTGGCCAGAATTTCACGAATAATGATGAACGATTCCGAGGTTGGAGAACATGGGCGGCTGTGCTCAAGAAGAAATACTGCTCCGGGGCTGTGATGGTCGCAGGTCATTGCCTGCAGTTTGTCATCTTTGCTTGATGTGTTTGTCAAGCCTGCCCTAGTAGTTGCTCCAGATAATACGGTATAATAGGAGTAATCAATATCTACCTAGGTAGACATCCAGGTAATTAGGCAGGCGAATGGTCATCTTGGTGCATCTACATGATGTGCACATGTTAAGCCCAGGGTTACACAGAAATTTTGAATGCCTCCGAACGGAGCACAACTTGCAAATTTGAATATGAGGTTTCCTCCAAGATAGACTTAGAAGCCACATTGATACCCTCCCCGTTTCGACATCTGGGCACCAGTTGACGGCTATGTGTCTGATCTTGCCTTGCCACACTTGAGCACCGATATTTACGTATTGCTTGGACCCTCGGAGTAACAATGGAAGAAAAACGACTGGCAGAAAGCTCAGAGACTTGCTGCGACAAATATGTCGACGGGCTACCAGCCGAATGCATTGGCCTATTCAACTTCTATGTGCATTCCTTCCGGTGGCCTACTCGTGGTGGATAGGGGTAGGAGGCCACCCCGGTATCGAGGCAAGCCTTCTGCATGCGAAGGCGATCTGGAATATCATTGTTGGGATCGTTGTCGATGCTTATCAATGCAACCCCATCGGAACAACAGAGGCTGGCATAACGCAACGCCGTACATCCGTAAAAGGGGTGGGTCCGCAATAAGATCGACGGACAACCAGACAACTTCGCACAACTGACCCAGCTACGAGACTTGGCGATATCTCCCTACTATCTCAATAGTTGCAAGATCGCTTTTTGAGTATTACCTGTTTAGATGGGAAAGATGCGAATCTGTCTTCGGCGTAGGGTCGTTCGGGGTGGATACTCCCGACGTCGGACGGAACCACTCGGTGTGTAAGCCTATCGGACGAGTCTGGGTAGGTTCAGGACAGTATGGAATATTGGAACATAACTAGACTCTGCCATACTGCCATGATCTCTTAATGAAGTGCAACGGTCCGGGACAGTGAGCCGTGAGTAAATCAAATCCTCGACATTGAAACTGTGTGAGGTCAAGTTTGAAATGTGACTAAAGTGATGCGTGGGAAAGCACGTTCGTGACAGCATCAAATTGAAACGGGAAGAGGTGCATGGTCTGTGTTTGGTGGTTTGGTTGGAGGATGACATCAAGAATAGACCAAAGACCAACACACCAAATGCCAGTCGTATTGGAACTCTGCTACTTCTCTTGACGAGATCTCGATAACCTTGTGAGATGCAGCAAGAATCGAAGCTATTAACCCAGTCTCCCGGTGCAGTCAAACGCAAGACGATGAGCGGTCGACCACATGGGCTCGACCGAGTGCAAATGCAGGTACAGATGCAGACGCAGGAACAGCATGGTGTGTGGCCCACAGTTTCGATCCCCAATGGTTCTACCCAAACGACGGCGCGAGTGGGTGTGAGTTGGCGCAAGTCGGCGGCGCTCAGGCACCCAGGCACCCAGGCACCCAACCAAAACCACACTAATCCCACATCAACACCCACACCGCCATCCACTCGCCCGCCTACAGCAATTCTTTGGCCTGACAGTTCAGCAGCTGCGCCATTCCTCTCGAGTCCCGCCACCAAGGCGACGACGGGCCGACAGAGTGGAAATTCCCCAAGCTTTCATCTCCGCCCCTCACGGCCGGCTCCACCCAGCAGACGGGAGCCCAGCCAACGCCCGTCAGCAGGATTGATCACCTTGAATCCAACCGTCCAGCCGTCCCACACTATTCAGCCATTCCGCCGGACCACGCGCAGTCTGTGCAGCGTCTTGGGCCTGCAATCCATTGACATTCGGGCCTTGCCGCACTTCGGTTAGTGAGGCAAACCGGCTTTCAGCGAGAGTGCAGGCGCAGCACGGGCCCTTGGGTCCTTCGGTGCCCCCTCAAGCCGCGGCACGAGGTGACGAAAGAAAGCGCTGGCTGGGCCTTGACAGCACCTACCTACCCACCTGCAATCTTCTCCACGACAGCAAGACCACAATGAACATTGCCGACAATCCGTCATCATCTAACCCAAGATGAACTCTTGGCCCGGAAGAACTCGACGGAACCTGCATTAAATAACAATCACAAAGGTGGACTGTTATGGTTTACGCCAGTGAAGATGGATCGGGACTACGCCTAGGCTAGGCGGGTTCCATTCTGCGGGACCTATTTTTGTCGTTAAAATTCACCATCTTTGGGCCGCGGGTGTTGGCTCATTTGGCGCGAGCCTGGATGCGACTCATTCGCCACCCTGCTGTCTGGTCCTCGACAGGATTGATCAATTAAAGTTACGAGCCCTGGCTGACGGGGTCTCGGTTGACCCGGCTAAACGGATGGTGCGGCCTGCCAACATGCCATGCTCACGCAGTCGGTCTGGCAGTCTGCCGCTGGGTTCCGTTTTGCTTGGATGCGATGTGATGACCGTTTGCCAAAGACTGGCCTTGGGGCGGACTGAAGGGCGCTTCGCGATCCAGCACCAGCTCTCGTTTTCGCTCCAGCGTCTGTTCGCCCCAAGCGAGACCTGTCATCTGACCAGCGGATATCCATCTAAGCTGTGGGATAAGCTTATTCAACACACACACGACGATCACTTGTTCGACACGCGCAACCACCCGAACGGTGCACGGGCTCAACCACATGGCCTTACACCTCCAGCACAACACTCCGTACGCAGTAGAGGCCGCCAGGGCGTCGACCGTCCAGCCCGTCTCAAGGCGTGATTTGCCAGCCATCTGGCGGCTGACCCGCTGGCCTCTTGTTTTACTCCATCATTCAATCAGACTGGACGATTTGACAGGCCCGCAGTGGAAATTGCAACGTCAAGCAGGGCAGACCTGCCAGCGGACAGGGAGGGTCCTACTCTTCCAATTTGCCCCTGAATCTTAGTGCACCAGCCCGGGCTGTGACTGGCCGAGTCATTTCTCACCAACGCGATGGATGACCCCTGAACACCCCCGCATAAGCAGATGCAGGCTTGGCAGGTACCGCCTGCGCTGGCGGCCACAATACGACGATGGCCTCCACCTGACTGATGATGAACGAGGCGTTGGTTGAGGCGCAAGGTCCAAATAAAAATGTCGCCCCCAGCGACACCGGCCTTCCTTCACGCCTCTTCTCTTCTTCCTCTTCACCCCCGAAGTAGAAACCGGTCTCGTGTAATCGCTCCCGGCCTCATTCACCAGTCACTCTTTTAAACGAATTACTACAATTCTGCCACTCTTTAATCTTCTGCTGCTTTCCAGTTCGCCTTGCCTACTCGTCTTCAATATCCAACAAATATAATTCATAAACAAAAAACCAACAGCCATAATGAAGGTCACTATCTCCGCCGCTACCCTCCTCGCCTGGGTCTCCGCCGCCCTGGCTCAGACCGCTGGCTTCGATGCCATCTCTCTCCCCGCCAAGGATGAGTCCGTCCCTGCTGGCTCTACCTACACCGTCAAGTGGGATTACTCTGCCACCTACGCTGGTACCGTCTCGATCCAGCTGCTCCAGGGCGCCGACCCCACCACTCTCCAGCTTGGACCTACCATTGCCAGTATGTCCTCTGACATCCAGCAACAAATCTTGCTATCAAGCCACTAACACCATATCTCTAGGCGGCCTCGACAACAGCGCCGGTTCCTACGCCTGGACCGTCGACTCCGCTCTCGGAGCTGATGCCACCTACGGCCTGAAGATCATCTACGACTCCAACCCTGAGGTGTTCCAGTACTCGTTCCCCTTCCAAATCGCCAAGGGTACCGTGTCCAGCGCCGCCCCGGCTACCACCGCCCCTGCCGCCGCTGGTGTCCCCGCCAACGAGAACAACGTCGAGTCCACCGTCTACTCGACCGAGATGGTCACCATCACCTCGTGCGCCGCCACCGTCACCGACTGCCCGGCACGCTCCACCGTCGTCAGCTCCACCCTGAAGCCCGTCACCTCCGGCGGCCCCTCGGCCCCCGCCCCCGTGGCTTCCGCTCCCAGCTCGGCCCCCGTCGCTCCCCAGCCCCAGACCACCCTGACCCCCGCCTACCCCGTTGGTAACTCCACCACCCCCGGCAACGGCGGCGCCGTCGGAACCGTCACCCTCAAGACCTCCGTCGCCGCCGGCACTGGCTCCATCCCCTCCGCCACCGCCACCGGCTCCGTCCCCGTCACCGCCAACGGTGCCGGCCACGTTACCGCCGGCTCTGTCGGTCTGCTTGCTGGTGTCATGGCCGCTGTCTTTGCTCTGTAAGGGGGGAGACGTGGGACTTGCGACGAGGCATTTTGGTTTATTCGATGATGGAGGATACGTTGAAACGTAATGTTTGGATACCCACCCTAGGTGCCCTCGCCAGGCAGCCAGATCAAATTTCAACGAAGACGAATTTTGGTGTGATCAGATTCCCAACTTCGTGATGTGTGTGTGCGTTTGTGTGATGCTATCATGAGTGACATGCCTGGTCTCGAGAGCCATCGTAACAGACCAGTGTGCGCGAGTCCCGGAGCCCAGAGCCATTCGGCCGGTTTCTAGTGTATCCACGTGTGAGCTTGGAAATAATCAAACAAACGGTAATGATTGCCCAGCCTGTGCAAAGTCTATGCAGCTGCCTGGGATGGGCCAAAATTTGCAGCTCTGTGCTGCGGTCACATATTATGATCCTCCTTGTCAAACTAGATTGTGTCGACATATGTACCCACGCTTTCTTGAAGGCCAGGCAAGCCCATGCAACTTGGCTCAGAACAAAATCCTACATGTTGCTTTCGTTGTGTATTCGTCGCCGAGGACCCATTGCCAGATTCTCCAACTGAAGCACAGGTTCTAAAGTTAGAGCAAAGGCAGGAGTGTTTCCGTATTCGCGCACATGTATCCATATGTACCTAGGCAACTTTCACCGGCACAGTTTCCGCCCGAGTTACGTCTTTAAAACTATCCGTTGTCTCAATAATCACAGGATAGAATATCAACATTTCGCATTTGTATGTCGTGGCCCTACCACGAGCCTCATATCCAGAGACTCCCATAATACAGCGAGGTGATTTGCTCATCTTTTCTTGCTTCCAATCTTCAAGAACGACGATACAAAGGATGAGAATCAGAAGCAAAGTATTTGACATGCAGTATCAAGTCCGATCAATCTTATCTGTCCAGATGACATTGAATAATCGATGACCCATTCCATCCCCTGGAAAAGCACCGGATCTAAAGAAGAATTGAATAACCCATTGACTTGCTCATGTGCCTTGCCTGATTGATGATCCATTTTGGAGAACGTGATAGTTCACATATCGGACTGGCGTCGCTTGGGATCAGTTAGATTCGCCCGACTCAACCAATATCAGGAGCACCAGCAGGCCATCCGCTGGCAATCGTCTTCAAGAGAGACTTGAACGACAGAAAGGCGCAATCGTCACACCATTGCCGCGTTCCTGATGAAATGGGTCGAACATCATGTCACACTCTCCCCCCACTGGCGACTTGTTGATGACACCCTCCGGGTAGGTTCTGCATTTTTTATCAGCAGTGCATCCGAAGCCGACAAGGATATACCCTTTCCATCCAGGACATTTCAGAGCTCGCACTTCATCCGCGAGGCAGAGTTGTTCCAATCCACCAGACACGAACTCATTCGTGGCTCTGGGGAAATGGAGAGCAATGACCTCGGAGGACCGTGGACAAATCTTGCCGGAACTCGGGAATGGCTTTCGTGAGGTCCCAGATGATGTGCGCTGGTAGGTGCTCGCGCAAGCCTGGTGGTATCTGAGGATTGTTTGGACATCGTTCATTGCAACTGACCCATTCTTCGAGGTTCAAGTGATGCAGTGCGGCTTGTCTCTCCGTATTTGTTGCGAAATTGGTTGGTGATGGACTCGACGACGGGATTGGAAGAGGAGGTTGGGAAGTTCCAAGGCTGTCCACATTAGACAGACAGGTTGGCGGTCATGACCAGGCGTGACTTGGAAATACCGGTCCTGCAGTCCTGGGCAGTGCCTTCCCCGTAAACACTCGACTACACTGAAGACGCATATGCCCTGGGTTGTAGTTAAGGAAGGAACGAGCACAGGCAGCGCCCCCCATGACCCCAGGTACCTAGGTACCTAGATGTCCAGGGACTGAGCTTCGAGTATCGCGTTCTGCAGAAATTACTCCCAGTGAAAAGATTCAGATAAGTCTTGACCACTTCCCCATGCCTTGCAATGCATTTGTCACTTTCCAGCCCTACGATCGGTAACTATCGCAAGTTGACGTCATCAGCGTAGTGGTACAAAAGGACTGCCCCCTAGAGCTCAAGACTGGCTTCGCCGCCGGCGAGTTTGCCACAATTTCTTTGCAAACTCGAACTCAACGCCAGCTATGTCTTCACCGATCGACCCCGAAGTGAGGAGCACCGTACACAAGGATGAGACCGTGAAGGAAGAGGACATCGCCTGGAGGACAGAGCACCCATATCAAAAACCCTCAGACAATGACGACTTCAAGGCAGAATGGGAGGGATCATGCCACTGCGGGAGCATCAAGTACGAGTTAGGAAGAGAGAAGCCGCTGTCCTCGAAGTATTGTCACTGTGTCGACTGCCAGAGGATGCACGCGGTGAGTGAGCACCGCGCGAAGCTGGGAGGCGGGCTGCGTTTCTGACATGCCGTCACAGGCCCCATTCCAGTGGGCAGCAATCTTTCACAAGTCCGACTTCCGCTTTCTCAACGGCGCCCAAGGCTTGAACTTCTACTCGCCCTCTCTGCGGCGGCCTCTGCACGATCTGCCCTGCAAGGTCTATTGCGAGACGTGCCATACCCCCATCATGGACGAGGGGAGGCGAATGGTCATGCTTTTCCCTGAGCTCCTCAAGGGCATCCACTCTCAGAGGGGGAAGGAGGCGTTCAAAGTAGGGGATCACATTTGCTGGGGTAGTCGGGTCGTGGATGAAGGCGTGTTCGATGGGGACGGCGTGAGAAAATGGAAAGGAATCGACAAGCAAAGTGAGCTCCTTGATGACGGCAAGGGTGGGAAGTGATATGTGAGGAACGAAGATGTTGTGATATTTGCTTAGGAAGGAGGCATATCTAAATATGAGAACTCATCCCAATGTTACTCCCACAGGCAGCGCGACGACCTGCTCGTTCGTCAGGTACCCACAAGCCTCCAACGTTGCTGTCATGTTCCCACCACCGGCAACGTCCTGGTTCTCAGTGAGACACAGCCCACTTGCGGCATTGATCAGGTTTCCCGACACGAAATAGTCCCACCTGTTCTCCTTCCCAGAAGCACATCCTGCCTCCCCGGTAAGAAGCTTTCCATGGCTGTCAACAGTCAGGCACTGGTAGGTGTTTGCCACACTGCTGACGTGCCCATCGGGCTTGACCTTCCAGACCTGATCAGGCGAGCCCCTGCACTTGTTCCAAGTCACCCCTTGAAGCGAATCAGTCAAGCAATTCAGCGAGTAGGTGTTGAAGATAAGCCCGGTTGGAAATGTGCGGATGGCGTCTCCAGCAGACGGATTCGAGAGGCGGAACACGGCCGTGCCGTGAGACGGAACAGCTATTGCCTTGACGCCGCCTGTGTCTAGTGATACAGACGATGTCTGGCTCGTCCACAGGTCCTTCACGTTGATTGAAGATGGCGTATGCAGCTCCTCAGAAAAGATGCCGATTCGATCCCATGTCACCTGCATGTCTCCGGAGACGTTTCCGCGGTTCAGAATTGTGACCAGGCGATCTCCGTTGTACAAGCTCTTCGTCAACACATCCCAGATTCCGTCCTGGCTGACCAGAGTCGCCTGCTGTACTAAAGGATCCTGATCAACAGCGATCAGGTCCCGGTTCGTGAGATATTCGACCTCGGCATCCGTGATATTCAGCAAATCCGTGCTGAGGATCAGGGGAGCCGAAAGACTGCACCACAAGGCAAAGTGGCTCTTCTTCTCGGTAAGAGTATAATCAAAATGGTCCACGTTGAGAAAGTCCGGGTCGTTGAAATAGCCGGGCCGCTGGAACCTCGCCAGCCGGACCTCCTGCCCGTAGTTGAACATGACCGAGTCCCAGCCCGTGATATCAGGCCAATAGTTGGTGCTATTCCACACCAGCGTGTCCCGCGAGTGCCTCGCCAGCTGCCCGTACTGCGGCACCCACTCCATGACGGCGTACCAGCTGGTGAGGTTGCTGGCTTCGGCGAAATATGCAGGGGCAGACTCGGAGAATATCATCTGCTTCGGCCACATGGCCGAGAGGATGCCGTGCCACTTCCCGTACACCCGCCTGTACGTCCCCTCGGTCGTTTCTGGCATGTTGCACCCGTCCAGCTTCAGGTACTCGAAGCCCCAGTCCACAAAGTCCTGCGCGTCGATCTCCTCGTACCCATACGCGCCTGGGTAGCCACCACAGGATTTGTTGCCCGCGTCTGTGTAGATTCCCGGGATGAAGCCCTTGGATTTTATGAAATCCGTAAGCCACGGCAGCCCGCGTGGGAACTTCGCCTCGTCCCATGCCATCGAGCCGTTTGGCAGGCGCTCCATCAGGGACCACTCGTCGTCGAGGTTCAGACGGTTGTAGCCCGCCGTCAGGAGACCTTTGGAGATCATGGCCTCTGCTGTATCGACGAAGAGGGACTCATTAAGCCCGCCCATGTACCTGGCCCAGTTATTGAACCCCATTGGTGGCAAGGGTGAGAGTACACCGGGAGGATTGAAGCCTGCCGTGGCGGGACCTGCAAGCAGGAGCTGGGCTATTGCGAGGAGAACCATGGTCATTGGATTACTTGCTGGGGCCGGTGCTGTCTGATTCCAGGGCGTGGTGATAGAGTCAACGGACAGGAAACGGGCAAGACTCTGAACTCCATTGGAAGTACTGAAAAGGTAGTAGCCTGGCTTGATGGCGCGTAAAGCCGCAGATGCGGCCTTGAGCAAATGCACCGTCATCTAATCTACCTAGCTGTGTTGCTCTCCTCGCGCGTCAAGCTAGCTGCTCGCCTGTTGAGCCGCTGATGCATATATTGAGTGCATACATGGACCCGACGCAAGCTCAGTGGTTCACAGTGTTGAAAGGGAGGGTCGGAGCTGGACTTGGAGCGGGGTCGACATCGTATTCCGGCCGGACAGAGCCTGGCGTCTCGGGCCCGCGGCGGGTCTGCCGGTTAGCAGCAGCAGCATCGTGCATGGGGCCAGGCTTGTAACGTTCCATGCATACGGCTGAAGACGAGATGCGCGTTCAGTTGTGCTGAGTGCAGTGATCTAGGGCGACGGTGCCTGGTGGAGCTCAAGCCACGGAGCGAGGATACCCTTTTTAAACCCCCGACCTGGGCGGACCAAATCCGCTGTGGTCTTCTCTCTGAGCAGGGGTGTCCTGTCCCAACTCTATGTCAACCTCACTCCATCTGACATCAGCCGTCACTAAGGGAAATCTCATCCGGCAGTCCTCAGTCTCATCCATTTCCACGAAGAGCAGCTTTGAATTCACAGTCACACCACTAGCTGCTCAGATCTCTCAATGGCCGCCTCTTCCCTCCTCGAACGACTCAACCGGGATGGTTTTGTCGTCATCCCGTCAGCCATCACGCCCGAACAGCTCACCAGCCTGCGCAAGGCCACCGCCGAAGTCACAACCCTGGCCAGGGAGGGAAAGTGGCCCTCCGTCCGCACACTCCCCAAGCAATTCCCACCATGGCCCAAGAACAGCCCAGAGGTAGCCAAGGCTGGCATCTGGGGAGTGCAAGGCATGATGCACCCAGATCTTCCCAACAGCTCTACTTTTGTGCAGGTGTACTTCAGCGACGCGATCGTCAACCCTACAAAGGAGCTGCTGCAGTGCAGCGACGACGAGCTCGTCATGGAGCTATTCAACCTGCTGGTGCGGCCGGACCAGGACTTCGAGCTGAGGTGGCACCGCGACGACATCCCCGCCACCGCCACGCCCGAGGAGGAGCTCGAGAGGCTGAACAAGCCCGCCTTCTCGGCGCAGTGGAACCTTGCGCTGTACGACGACGCCAGCCTGATCGCGGTGCCGGGAAGCCACACAAGGGCGAGGACGGGGTTTGAGAGGAGTGCGGACCCGTTCGAGAAGGAGATGCCCGGCCAGATGCGCGTCAACCTCCGGGCTGGCGATGTGGTGTTCTACAACAACAACATCCTGCATCGTGGAGTGTACAGCTCGGGCACCGAGAGGATGACGCTACATGGGAGCGCTGGGCACGTCGACGGCTCGACGCTGAGGGCGAGGAATGTGCTTCAACATGGGTTGAGGGATTGGATAGATCGGGTGGATTTCAGTGGGCTGGACGAGAAGACGCTCGCGCGGGCTCAGAAGATGAAGGCCAGCCTTGTGAAGCTGGGTCAGGAGGCTGGGGAGGTTGGGTATTCGCTAGACGGGTGAAAGAGTAACTGTCTGCAGAACATGGTGGGCCGAATCGGTTTGATTTGAGAAGAATATTCTCTTCTTGGTCATGGAAGGAGTGCACAAATATTATCATAAAGAGACTGTCAGTTTTCTAGGGCAGCCACGCAATGATATGTCTGCCGAAGGAGCAAGATGATTTCTACACATCCTGAGCACAACATCTGCCTGGCAAATGTAGTGGGCCAACAGTGCTTGCACATACGCAATCAAAAACCCATGTTTTATTCTTCCTTGTCCCTGAAAATTAAGGCAGCGACAGCTTGGACCTATGCCTTGGAGGTCTTGGGAGGTAGACAGTTCAGATACATCTGCTGCCTTTCATCTAATCTCCCACCTTTGGACTTTGCAGCACTTGACAAGCTACTTCCAATACAAACCAGCTGCGAGAGCCTTTCTGCAGTTGTAAGCCTTTTGATCAAGCCATCCCAAGTTTGCAAACCACCACTTTGTTCGTCCCACCAACTCCAGATTTCCACGTCGCAACTAATCGTCGACTTTCTAGCCACTCAAGTCTCCAGTTGCCCTGTCAACCTCCTTCCTTCTTATTCTCAACCGCTTCGCTTCTTCCCAACGGCCCTCGCAACTCCATCGCAACATACCCTGTCACGATGACTACACCTTCCCAAACGCCTGAGACGCCTGAGGCGTCCGAGACGTCGAAGCAGCAGACCACCAGCACTGGCTCATCCGCCTCAACAACTGACAAGACCAAGATGGAAGCTGTGAGCGTGAGCAAAGAACGTCTCGCTTGCGACCTTGCGTAGGTTTCAAATTATTAAAATCATAATCAGAGTAGTTGCTGACCAGATATTCCAAGACTGCTGGAGAATGGCGCCTTTACCGACTTCACAGTGATCTGTGGCGAAGAGGAGTGGAAGACGCACAGATCTATTCTCAACCGCTGCCCCTACTTCAGACCGATGATTTCTGAGGGCAGCGCTTTCAAGGTATGCCATCACGTGGAATGAACTCCTTGCTGAAGGCAATGACTCAGGCTTGTTATCCACCTCTAGGAAGCTCAAGAGTCCAGTGTCACTATCGAAGGCTTTGAGCCGTTTGAAATTGGCTGGTTGATCCGATACATCTATGGCCTGCGTAAGTCCCTGCCCGGGTGGCCAAGCTCGAGGAAGGATGAACGCTTTGACGCTTGCTGACAGACACCACTTCCTTCAGAAGTTGAATTTGAACAGCTTCGAGCAAGTGTTCCAAACAAGACTTACATGGAGACCTACGTCTTCATTTGGAGTCTCGGCGATTACTTTTGCATCTCAGAGCTTTGTCACACTGCCATCGGCCGTCTCGCCGCCCAATGCAAGAAGTACTTTATCGAATCTCGACGCATTTCTTCCGTACTTCCCGAGATCAGCTTCTTGCCTGAACTCGAAGGTGGCATTCGTGCAGCTTGGCGTGCAGACCGAGTTGCTGGGCCCGGACGGAAGCATCTTGTGTCTGTTTGCAGCGGCCTCCACCCGTACTTGCGGGATCATCAATCGTTCCTCAACCTCCTCGGAGAGCTCCCCGAGTTCAATTTTGATTTTGTCAAGGCTCTTCTGGGATGCCCCGGATTGCAGATGCCCAAGCACTACGAGAGACGGCGAGTCTTGTGCGCCAACTGTTCGTCCAGCGTATTTGACAGGACAAGGGGAGAAGGCAAACAATTTGTCGAGAGGGCCTTCGTCGTGGCCCCTACTGAGCTGAATATCTGTGGAGGAGGACACAAATTTTACTGCTCCAGAGAGTGCTACAACGCTTGTCAAGACAGCGCCTATCATTATCCAGAGGAACAGCTCGAGAAGGCATGAGCCACACATGGTACAGTGTGTTCCGCTCGACCAAAGCTTCTGCGCGCAAAACATCTCAGGTCAGATGGACTCATTACTTCCAGCGCAATCACGATCGCGTCTGGCTACTACGCACCATGCAATGACGTGTACGGGATCTTAGGACAACCGTTGTCGTCACAACTCCATTCCCTGTTCGGGCTGCTATTGCATTCAAAAGAGACAGTCCATTGATAGGAAGGACAATCGGGACACCAGAAAACATTGAAAACATGATTATGTGTATGAATGACATTTAAAATGATGTACCAAACGACTGGTGAACCACCAGGAAAGCTAGTCCAACCAGCACCTGAGGCTTAACAGTAGAATAGGATGAAGTGAATGGGGGGTAAAGGGGGAGGGGGGCACAAGTGGTTATGCTGCCAAGGCGTAGTGACGATATACTCCTCAGAAATTACTATACATCTGAGACATTGTTTTACTCGGATCCATTTGCCTCAAGAGGCGCTGGCCGAACATAGGACACCTCAATGTCGCCGTCCACGTTGGACTGCACACGGTATGTGGTGATGCCCTGACCCTCCTTGATCTCATCGTCCATCTCAAGGTAGTCGTCAATCACCTTGCCCTCGATCATCCTGTAGACCCCGCTGATGACGCTCCTCGCTCCAAGCTGATCCACGTACTCCTGCTGGGCGATAATGCGGCAGACAGAATAGTCGTTGGGGACCTGAAGGTCAATGTCGCCGACAAGCCGCTGTTTCCCCTCCTCATGAGTGACCACGACTGGTCTCGAGAGGTCCTTGCCCACCTCCGTCAGGTACTTGTGGGCCACGGCTGCCTGCTCTGCTTCCGAGAAGGTCAGGAATGGGACGAACTCGGTGATGCGGCCTGTCAGGGGTGCGCCGAAGGTCGAGATGGATTCTCTTCGAAGAGTCTTGCAGAGGCCCTCGACAAGCTGGCCCGGGGCAGTCGAGCCCGTGGATTGAAAGAGAGCTGCTTGGTTGTCCTTGCAGAATTCATGGATTGTGTCGTCGAAGGCATTGGTGGCAAGAATCCAGATTGCTTTGGAACAGTCGACGGTCGACTTGGCCTTCCTGTCCTCGTATTCACCTAGTAAGGCCGTCAGTCAGGCCGATTCACACAAGAAAACAGCATCCGATCTCTAGAGCTGGGGATCTTACCGTTTTGGAATGGAAGCAGCAGCGTCTGATGAACATCCTGGGTGGTCTTCTCGAACTCATCCAGGAAGACAATGCATCTCTTTCCAGCATTGCGGGCCAGGAAGCTGTTCAGCGGCGAGCCGTTCTCCCAGCCCTGGTACGGAGCTCTCGCACCAAACATCTCCTTCTCATCGCTCTTGTTCGTACAATCGACAATCTCCATCTCAAGGGAAACGAGCTCGCCAAGCTTCCGTGCGAGCTCTGTCTTGCCGTGGCCAGATGGGCCAGCGAAGACCATGACGAGGGGCGACTTCGACGGCTTCGCAAGATGACGAAGGAGTCTCTTGATCAGGAATTGTCCGGCTGGCGTTTGTCCGATGAGGAAGTAGGGAACTCCCAGGAGATTATCAGCGTCCTTGTAACGAGTCACCTGTTTTGCTCGGGTTCCATGAGACTTGAGAATGCTGGCCATGTGGAGATAGTACCGCTGCCTGTAGTTGATCCGGGAGGCGATCAGAGCTCGCGCCGAAGGAGTGCACCAAGACATGTTTTCAAGCGTCAACTCAGGCATCTCGTGGGTCGGTGGTCCGTCGGCGGCCAAATCTCGTGCAAGAGGGAAGTAGAAAGCTCTGGGAAGAACAGTCGGGTTGGCTCCAAGGCTGAGCAGTGTGGCGACTAGATCGGTGGTGTTGTTTCTGAATGAACCACCCAAAGCTATAGCGTAGGCAAGCAGTGGCACACCCTCAGACAGACCAAAAGAAGCCGTGGTGTTGACCTCGCCGCCATACTTGCACCACAGCCTGATGAGCTCGACGTTGCGTGTCTCCGCCACGTAGAATATAGCAGGAAAGCCTGCGACATTTGCGTTGATCTGCGATCGCACTGTCTCGGGACTGTAGAAAGCCAAATAGCTCCGGACTCTCGCACAGCCCTCGCCCTCTTGGATCGCCCCGGCCAGCTCATCGAGGGAGAACTCCCCACTGCCATCTTTGCCTCCGTTTGTGAGGGTATCGGGAGCGGGGATACGCGGGAGGATGAAGTTCCACTCCTCAGTGTCGTCTTCTTGACTCAGCATGGAGGCTTCCGATGGAGGGGTAGATTCATCTATGACATCGTCCGCCAACTGCTCTTCGTCCGACGATGGATGAAGGGGATGGCGCTTAGCCACATGGTGCTTCATAGGCCTGGGCGGCGGAGGAGCGACGTCGTTGTACCATTGGATTGCCGCTTCCACATCGTGGTTCTTGGCCAGGAGGAGACATCGAGCTCGGGTGATACTGATGCCAAGGGTCTGGGACACGTGCTGTTCGTCTATTTGATGGTCCATACTGGCCATGTTGGTTGATATGCTGTCGTAGAATGGGAAGCGATTGATGCGATTGACGGAATCGCGGATCCGTTGACAATCAGGAAGTCGACACAGGTAAGATTGTCATGCGCTTCGGTCAAGCCTCAGACGAAGTAGAGTAAACCAGAAATTTGAAATGATTCACTGATTCTTAGAATTGACTTGAAGTGAATCTGCCTTGGGGGCTTATCTGAGATAGTGGAAAAACATTGAAGGTCATGCAAACAAACTCGGTCGGCCTCCTGCAGGCTGCACCTCTTCCCTGAACTTCGTTTGCAAGTAAGACAAACGAAGATCCAATTCACTGTCGTTCAATTTCGCACCCAATGACTTGGTCCAATACCTCACGCTTTTGATGGAGGTCTGCGTCTTTCAGACTTTCCCAACAGCCAGCTACTTCACAACAATCTTGGGGGCCAGAGTGTCTCGCAAGATGCCAATCAATCAACCACCGCATCGCATCACGAGTTCATCAAGTTCAGCATACCCCGACAGTGGCATCACATCGGCACAACTCATATTTATCCTCCAACTGAAGTGTAAAAATGCCGTCCAAGGCTGATCCTTCGCGTAATCGCCCAACCGCTGGGCAAGGTGGCAGCACATCTGCGGCCTTTGCCTTCGCAACGGAGCCAACAGAGGTATCTCAGCATGATCGACCAGTCTCTCCAAGCAACGTCTCAAACCTCGATCCTGGATTGGTGGACTGTTCCCTGATGGCAGCGCCGACCACCATACCCAATTCATCTACCGCAACGAGCATACCCACAAGCGAAATCAAGGATGGAGAAGTCACCTCCATTGCGGTGGAAAACGCAACCGCTGAGATCGACAAGTTGGAGAACGAGGTAATTCACTTCATGAGCCTGTCATTGGAAGAGAGAGAGAAGTCGGAGGTGCTCTCTGGACGTCTCGCAACTGTGACGCAGCGGAAGGACGATCTTGAGCGACAGGTCGATGAAATTGATCAAAACCTCGGCCGGATCGGATTTCAGAGCAAACAGGATGGATGTCCAGAGATCGATTCCGGAGACGCCATCTCAAGAGTCAACGCAAAGATCACTAATCTCAGAGTCTCGGCTGAGAAGCGAGAGAACGACCTAAGTTCTTTGGCGTTGGACAACAGCCTGTACTCCAAGACCATCGCTCAATTGGAACAGCAACTCAGCACCGCAACGAAGCAAGTCTCGCAGCGGACCGAGGATAAAGTCTTTCTGGCAGAGGAACTGGAGCAGACCAAAGAGGCTCTTCGATCCGAGGAGAAGATCAATCATGAGCTACTGGGCGACATCAAGACGCTGGAGCAAGAATGTGACGAGCTCCGCATTTCGAGTGCTTGGAATGGCAAGCAATTGGCAGAAACGGAGCAGACGGTAGGAAATCTCAAAGATCTGGTCAACCAGAAGATCTCTGAGCTGGAAGCCGTCACGGAGGCAGGGAAGTTGGAGGCCAAGGCATTACGACACGAAATCGATTGCAAACAAAAGCATATCGAGAACCTGACCGCTGCGAGAAAGACTGGCACGCTAAAGCGTGAGATGTCTGAGCCTTCTCCCAAGGGAGAGATGAGAAAGAGACTTGCTCTGCAATTCTCAAGCAAAGGCGGCAGCGGTGGAAGCACGCCCTCTCAGCAAGTTGGCATGGCAGCTCAGAGCGAAAGCGAAAAGAGACATCAGAGACATGAGTACATTAATTCTCTCGAGGAGGAGTTGCAATCCCACCAGAAACGTCGTATCCGTGCTATCGCCATTGGCATCGACTTCAGCGCCAGTGCAGAGGGCGACCTCGCAGACGGAATCAAGCGCTTATACGCCCATCTCCTCAACGAGCTCAAGAAGTCGCCTTGCCAGACATACGTTATGACGGTAGTTCACGGGCCCGACTTGGCTGCAAGTGTGAGGTCCCAGTTCGGCGACACTTGGGAAACACACGAGAAGGTGCTGGAGGGCCAACGACCCAATGGATACCAGCAACATGTCGCATGCCTCCGAAAGATCAAGCAAGTTGCAGTGAGCACCGGCCTAGTCCTGGATCTACAGGTCATCTTGCTCGGAGACGGCGATACCGACGGCGACTCGACTGACGGATCGCAGGCTGTGCTGGCAGACTACTCTTCCAGCAACCCTACAGTCCACATTCACTCGGTCGTGGTGAAGACGGGCACAGCGGAGGAGTGGGAAGTGTACTGGAGCAATCAGGAAGATTGGCGCACATGGAACTACGCTAGTGGCACCGGAGGGAACATGATGGTCTGGTGGACCAACAATCCACTGCCCGACCTGCGCAGTCTTGTGTTTTGATCAAGGACTTGAGACTGCTGGTGAGACTGCCCCGGCTGAACGGAGTTTAAGAATGGAGGATCTTCGCCTGGGTATATCTAAAACCCCCATCAACAACAGTCGGCAGCCTCGAGGTGGAAGGAAAGTCCGGCAATTCCAAAAACTCCGGCTACTCGGCTTGCAAGCAGGTGCAGACTACATATAGGTACGATCGGGATAAGAGATGTTGGGTGCCACCTCCACTACTAGTCACATGTGTGGTGTACAACTCCCAAAACTCCAATTCTGCAGTAGAGACTCGGCGATCTCGAATATGGAACACTGTCTATAACTAGCTAAATGTCTAGGCGTTGCAAGATTACGCGGCATAACCTACCTCGGCATAACAGGACTTCTATAGAACTTTCCAAGTGCCATTGATGCTTTTGATGAATTCGAGTTCGACTTGCCTGCTGATCAAGTCATCAGCCCTGGACGCCTGGCTGAACAGCGCATTAAACGATCAAATTGCCCGTCAGTCTTGGCCCGGTATACTGCTCTTTATCAGCTTGATCATAATCAGGCACAAAAGGAGTCGAGTTCGACAATTTCCCTACGATATCCCTTTTTACGGCAAGCCTTGCCGATATAAGCCTTCATCCCACACCGAATGTTCGGTCTAACCACGGGTGGGAGATTGATGTTACCTTGGGACTGCATGTCGACCCACAGTAGGTATGTACTATTATCGCGCTATTGGCTCTGGGGACAAGCAATGAAACACATTCGTGCTGAAAAGAACGGATCGCCCATGGATCTCGTCGCAAATTCATTCCACGATCTCGGTACGCATCGATCGTCTGTTCACTCGAGGTGTCTGTCACTTGCTGTCTTCGGACCAAAGGGGGGGGGGGGGCACAATCCGTGTGGGGTCGGGCCCCCGGGTAGCCACGAGCTGATGGAGTATTCGAAAGCTGACGCAATTTGTCACGGTCATCGAAAAAAGCCAGAGTACGCACTCTTATCGTCAGAGAACAAAACCTCCGGAGTCTGGGAAGTCCACCCTGTCGGTGGCCGTCACACTCGGGTGGGCACGGTGACATGGCTCACGCTATGACACTGTGTTCCCTGTATTATGCTTATTTTAGATCTTAATAGGGGGCGTTTTCTGGCGTCAAACGGGCAACGATTGCGTCCACGTGCCTGTCCCGACAGGGCCGGGGGTTCAAAACTTTATACGTGTAGAGATGCATGTTCTTCCCACTCGCAGCACGATCTCGTCACCGGGCTTTCCATGTTGTTTCGCCATGGTGGGAGAAGAGTGATGTGACAAGAGGGCATCCCCAGGCGAGGCGATCTGCATCCGGGCTACATCAATCACGTCCCTGCCATAGTCCTCCCCTCAGTGTAACCCTTCCAAACATAGCCTTTTGCAGATCCCCACACATCGCTCCAGACCCCGGGAAGAAAACGTTGGCAATGGTGGTTCCTGACCAATCACCACCACTGCCGTTTCCGCGGAGGGGAGGAAGCTTGGGAGCCTCCTCTCACCGGGGACAGGATGAGGCTAGACCAGGCTTTGCCTAGCTTTGCCTAGCTTTGCGGGCAATAGCTCACCTCCCACGCGAGAAAGCCAGTTTGGGATGTACCGACGGTCGCGCTACCTAATTTGGGGCTCTGCGCCGCATCGGCATATGAGGATCGTCTCCACAGGCCTGCGGTCTCGCTCCTTTCACACAGGCACGACAGGCTCTTGCGGGCCAGGCCAGGGCGGCGAAGAGACGACTGGGGCCGACGAGATACTGTCGTGTGGCACGGGACGAACGGATGGTGTCACACACGATAACACCTCCCCGGTGTGCTGGGGATGCTGTTCGGGGGCGGAGGACAGACAGGGCCTGCATCCGAGATGGATCTAGTGTGTCAACTGTCAACTGCAGTGCTGATCGATCGAGAATCAATACGATGAATAAGAGCGAGCACGGCCGTCGTTTTTCTTCGACCCGCCCCGTCTTGTGGGACCCGAGAGATCTGCTGTGTCTCTTTCTACTTATCACAACTGCGTTCCATCCTGAGAGCGCAGCACACCGATCATCATGGCCTCTTCAGGCCAGTTGTCGCCAGAGATGGCGGCCCAGAACAAAGGTCCCGGGATCTTGGCCGCATGCTACACGGTCGAGGTCCTGGCCAGCTTCTTCGTCGCTGCTCGCCTGTTTGTGCGCGGCCGCATGATGGGCAAGTGGCAGGTTGACGACTGGCTCATCATTGTTTCTATGGTCTGTTGCCTGTCTCCATTCTGAGGCCAAAGGCCCCCCATCCGGATCATACTGGCTGACATGCTTTGATGTAGCTTTTTGGGTGGATTGCCGTTGCCTTCACGACTGCTGCCGTCGCCACCGGGAGTGGTAGGCACTTTGAGGTGCTGACGGAGAGTCAACACTCCAAGGCCGTCTTTTGGACTGTAATGGGCTTTGGGCCTGGAGTAATGTCGTTCGGAATACCGAAGCTTGCCGTTGTTGCTTTTCTCACACACATAATGAACCCGAGCAGGATCCACCGCATTATCATGTGGGCGATGGCGTGGTTGTGCGTCTTCAATTTGTTCATGTGTGTCGTCTTTCATTTCGCCCAGTGCTCACCGGCAGCATCACAATGGGACTTCTCACTTGAGAGACATTGCTGGAGTCCATGGATCCTAATATGGTGGGCGACCTGGTCTGGCTGTGAGCTCCAACATCCTTCTTCGGCTCCTCCCCAAGTGCCCGATCACTAACCCACTGAAACAGACTTTTCTGCCTTCCTTGATCTGTATTTTGCCGTATACCCATCGATCGTGCTTTACAAGCTTCAAATGAACCGCAAGAAGAAGACTGCCCTCTGCGTCGCCCTTGGGATCGGATCAATGTGCGTTTCCCATATGCCAGTGTACGCAACACACCTAAAGCCGCGATGATGTTAACAAAAGGCCTAGCTCCACCGTTGTCGCCGTATACAAGACCACCAGACTACCCTCGCTAGCCAGCGGGGACTTCACCTTCTCGACATCCGACCTCGTCGTCTTCACGATCGCCGAGGGCGGCACGATCATCATAGCAGCATGCATACCCGTCCTACAACCACTCCTGGAGATGATCACGGGCAAGCGCGGCTGGCTGAGCAGCGATAAAACGTCGGGCGGGCGGCCGTACCAGCAGCACTACGGCCGGGGCGGGCAGAGCTACATGGCGGAGAAGTCGGTGCGGTCCGAGTACGAGCCGCGGCGGAGGCGGCCGATGGAGGACGACGACGACGACCTCCTGATGACGAGTATGGAGCTCGAGAGGGCCCGGGCGGTCAAGGACGACTTCTGGGCCTCAGGTCAGCACCCGCCCGTGCCGCCCAAGGCGGCCCTGCCGAACACTCCCTCGCGAGCGTCTTCCAGGACGAGCATCCGGGCCAACACGAAGCTGGCAAACACGGCACGCGGAATCTTTGCGCGGCCTCGAAAGAGTGAGGATGCGAAGGCTGTCGCGCCTGTCATTACGAAAACGCAGAGTATAATGGTCGAGTACGAGCCTTACACAGGCAATGAAGGGGCGTGGCCTCTTCGACACCAGTCGTTTCCGATGGACGATGAAGGCTCTGACGGAGCGAATGCTGCTTCTGTTACTCAGCGCTCATCCTCGGGGAGTATGAAGTCGCAAAGGGGGTTGCGAAGCTTATAATCTCTGGTTAGAATAGTTCGTCCCCAGCTTGAATAGCTGCAGCGATTAATTGTACAACACATCACGTTACTAGTCGCCTCTTGCCCATTTGAAATGTTAGGAAGCTTCCGCCAAGTCAGCGCGGGTTAGGACTATCCTTCATAAGACTGTAAGAGATTTTCATTTAGACATTAAGTACGCTGAATGTCCAGATTATACGTGGACTCCCTCCCTCCCGTCTCATGCTTATCAGCCGGGTATCTGTGCTGCCAACCTAATCCTTTTCCAAGCCGAAACGCCTGCTGCCAACACACTCCGCTTTCAAACATTTTCACGACCGCTCAGGCATGGATAGCCTGCTGCACATGTGGATAGACCTGGACCATCTGATGATAAAGGTCACCGTGATCACGTATCATCACCTCAGGATCCCAGGCCGACGCCACAAAAATGGTGTCGATACCGCTGCTCAGCGGAGTGGTGAAGATGTTGCAGATCTGCAGGCCGATGAGGAACGCAAAGGCGACGATAACCACCGTGTACTGTCCATTTGAGTTGTAGGCCGGGTCCGTGAACTCGAGGTATAAGAACGCAAGCAGGGCGGTAGCAAAGCCAATGAAGGTTGCGCCAAATGAGAAGACTGGCCCAATTAGACATTCGTTGACGAGCGCATCGATGCCACGATCCTTGATCATCCTAAGAAGAGGGTTAGTGATCTTGGAACAGCCAAAATGTAAAGGTGCAGGGTGAGACATACTTCCAGGTATCCTTGGCTGATTGGAAGTAAGGACGGCCGTAGAGGGCAATGTGAGAGAAGGCATATCGATTGACAAATTCGATGACCCATTGAAGGACGGATATGAGACAGCTTAGGACACAGAAGAAGATGTATGCGATCATGTCTCCTGACTGTCCGCTCTGGTCACGCGCCGTCTGAGCCAGCATCCTGAGGAAATTCACAATGGCAACGATGAGACTGCCCAGGCTGATAGATCCGAAGCTGTAGGTCAAAGACCGCTTCAGTGCGCCGCGAGTCACCCCGGTGGGGTATGCGCGCGAGTTGAAATACCAGGATCCGTACACACCGGAGACGGTTGTGTGAATTGTGTTCTTCAGCCATTCAGAGAACCAGTATGAGCAAAATGTGATGAACACGATGAGACCGGTTACTTTGGCGTAGCTGCAGCCACCAGCCCCAGTGTCGCAGGCCGGATTACTGTTGCTGGGCGAAAATTTGACATAGACAGCCGTAAAAGTGACAGCAAACCAGGCTGCGAAGGCCGCACCAACGAGACCTCCGACAAAGCTGACCATGTAGACGTGACCGTGATGGTTGGCGACATTGATGACGGTACGCAGCATTAGCGCGCTGAACGGTATTCGGGGGATCCATGAGATAAAAGCGAATATGAGAAAGGCTACAAAGACCAGGAACACGATGCCTCCGGCGTAGTACTTCCTGTAAAGCATGTAGATGGCAGTTCCCAGGCCCCAGATGATGTTCAAGATGCCCGTTGCCCATATAAGTTGCTTGGGCAAGGCTCGGGCGAGGAGGACATAGCCATAGCTGAAGACGATGGCGACACAGAGGCAGAAGATGAATAACAAGAGGGTGTTGGTGTTGATACTAATGTCGCGGCTGTTGCCGTTGTAGATGCCGGTACCGGTAGAGCTTCGAGTGGCGGCTATGATGGGGGATAGGTCCTATGTCAGCTGCCATGGTTGTCAAGATGTTGCAGGATATGAAGATATATGGATTTACCGTAGCCTTGAATTGCGATGCCAGACACGACAACATAGCCAGCCATAGTCAGTACAAACAGGATACCCGCCCATATGTCATTGTACTTGGGCTGCTCGATCTTGAAGGCCTGCTCGAAGGGGATCTTCTCGTTGCCATAGCCGCCATTGTCGGGCGGAGGTGGTGGTGCCTGAGAGTAGCCATACTGCTGTTCTTGTGGAGGAGGCGGCCCGTATCCTTGGGTAGGATATTGCTGCTGTTGAGCATACTCCTGAGGCGGATATCCCTGGGGAGGGGGATACCCTTGAGGAGGATACCCTTGCTGCTGCTGCATTATGATGGTATGGAGCCGTTGATCGACGGAATAATGCGATGAGATGGAGGCGGTTGGGATTCAACGCGCCTGCGTAGCGGGCGATGCCTCAAAAACGGGCAGCTCGATGGTGTTGTGGAAGAGTAAAAAATGCGATCCAGGTGGAATGTGTTTGTTTTGTTCTGGGCGCGGGCCAAGACGGTGGGGAGATTTGGTGTGACCTCATCTAGAACATTGGGAGGGAACCACAGCTACCCGGCCCCAAGACAGCAAGAGCGAACCACCAGCAGAACTAAAGGGGGAAAGGTAGGTGGGATTTATCTTAAACGTTTAGATATCCTTCGGCTAGGCCTACGGCCTAGCCGTCATATACATAATATAGGAGGCGCAGCCTTCCTACCTATTCTAGATAGAGAGGCTGTATTAATAAATTAATTATTATAGCTTTAAATATTAAGCGGAGAATATATATAACTTAATATAGACTCCCTATCTAAAATAGGTAAGGAGGCTATACCTGCTAATAAAAATTATAGCTAAAGTAATTATTAAGCTAGCTTTAAATATATATAAAGAATATTTAAAATTAAAATATAGAAAATCTAAAATAAAGGTATAAAGCTATATAGAAAGAAAAGTAATACCTTAAAAATATTTATTAACTATATAATAATTATTATTTTTTATATATTATAAATAGCTATTTAAATTCCGGTTTTAAATAAAGATTTATATAGAATTAATTTTATAATTTTTAAATATAATTTAATAAAATTAGATATATCTAATCGAGAAATATAATAAGGGTATAAAAGCCTTATTATTAATTACTTATATCTTTCTTTTAAATTATAATATTTATAAGTATTATATCTTTATATAATACTTTTTATTAATTAATAAAATTTAAATAATAATAATCTTTTTAATATAAGGCTATAATATTAAGAAATATAAATATATAATTAGATATTAATTTATAATATTAATAAATAAATCTAGCTAAAATCTTATTTAAATAAGCTATAACTATAATAAAGTATATAATTAAATACTTTTTAGCTTATTATAAATAAATAAAATTTATAATAGCGCTATTAAGAGATATAAATATAATGCTTATTATTATTATTAGGTATAGGAAAAGTATATTTTAATATATATTTATTAAGCTATAAGATAAAATTATTATTTATTTTATACCTTTAATAAAGCTTAAAAAAAAATAGGTTAAAGATATTATAGCTAATATATTTAACTTTTATTTTATTTAAATTAATATTAATTCTTATTTAAAGGTAAGTTTATTTAATAATTTACTTAATAATATAAACTCCTTATTATATTTAAATAAAAAGCCTGCCTTTAAATATATTATTAATATAAAAATAAAATCTTATAATTTAGAATTAAATAAAAAAAGAAGAATTTATTTATATTATTATAAAGCTTAAATAAGGTTTAAATTATAGGTTTTTAAAGCTTTATTATAAGCCGGCCTTTAATAGCTTAATTAATATTATTATTATTAATAAGGTATATATAATAGCTATATAAGAAAAGAAGTTTTAACCTATCTTTTTCTTTATTTATTAAGTTAAAGTATTAATATCTTAATATATACCCTTATTTACTTATATAGCTATATTTAACTATATTTATTAGATATATATATTAAAGTATATAGGGCTAAATATTAATAATATAAAGATAATTCGGATATTAATTAATTATCTTAAGCTATTAATTATTATATAACCTTTTTTTTTATAAATATTTTAAAGACTTTTAATATTTTTACTTTTTATTAAATAGCGTAAATCTAATAAATCTATTATTTATATTAAAATCTTTTATTTATATTAATAATAAAATATAACTTTTAATAGCTTAAAATTTATTAATTAAAGAATTAAAGAAAGGATATAGCTTTTAAGGTTAATAAGCTATAGATTTTATAGAGCGGTTTAATATAAATATTTAAAAGCTAGATTAGAATTATATCTTTAAAAAGTTTAAAAAGCTTAATTCTTAATATTATATTATATTATTAACTATTTTATTTAGCGTTAAATTTAATATTATTAATATTTATAGGGTTATATAATTTAACTTATTATATAACTTAGAAATATTTAATTTTTAATAATATAGCGGATATAATATAAGAAATAAGTAAAGGTAAAAGTAATTTATTATATTTATCCCCTATTACTAATTTAACTATTTAGGCTTAAAAGATTAGTAATTATAATAAGTTTAAAAATCCTTATATTCCGGGATTATTAACTATTTAAGAATATATAAACCTATTTAGCTTAATTATCTTTAAAAGATAATATTATCTATTAATAATATTATAAATAAATAAGCAGATTATAAGATAGCTAATATAAAGAGTATTATAAGTATTACTTCTTAAGTTAGTAATATATTTAAAGATATAATAAATTTTTCGGCTTAGTTAAAGGATATTTAATATTCTCCCTTTAAGTTTTAAGATATTTAAAACCTTAAGCTAAAGAAATAAAGGTAGTTAGAGATTAAATTATATAAATAGCTAGATCCCGAATATAAGGTATTCTTAAACTTTAACTGCTTTTATATATATATTATAAAATTTTTTTAAAAGCTTAACTCTATTAATCTTAAGTATAAGTAGCCTATAAAGCTATTTCTTTACTATAATAGTTAAGCTTATAAAGAATATAGTATTTTAAAATATATATTATTATTAAATATTAATTAATCTAATAAAAGTAAAAAGCTATATATTAATATAATTAATAGCCTAGCTTTTAAGTTGCTATCTATTTAATATATTAAAGAAGCTTAATACCTAATTCCTTTTACCTGTTATTATTCTATAGTAATAGATATAATATTTATAAAGAATAAACTATAATAAAATATTAACCGCTTATATATTAAAGCTAGGAAAAATAAAGCCTAGCTTAAAAAGGTTAAACTAATTATAGATAATATTAAATAATTTATAAAAAAGGTAAAAGCCCTATAAGAGTAAAAGTTTATTTATAAAAAGGGTAATATACTATTTAATCTGCTAGAAATCTAAATATTGCTAATTTAAAAAAAGGTAAACGCTATTATAATAGCTAAATCTAATAAACAACTTATTATAAAAAACTTAAGAACCTTATATTTTATAAAGCGGCTAATATAAGATAAATAAATAATATAAAATATTTATAAGCTTAATATAATTATTTTTATAAAGGTATATAAGCTTTCTATTTTAGCTTAATAGGGTATTTATACTATTATATCTTTATAGTATAAAACTTATAGCCTTTACGCTTATTATTTTTTTTAAAAGGGCTATATAATGCATAATATACGGGCGGTAAGGGCTGCCGATAGATAGCCGAAGCCGCCGGAGGGCCAAATAGGCTATAGTGTATAGCCTACGGTATAAGAAGAAGCACTTCCCTACCTAGTTTACTAGCAAATAAACTTATCCTTTAACCTTATAAAATATTTCCCATTATATAGTAGCTATAACTGCACCCTATTTTCTTCTTTTTTAAAATAGAGATATTTAAAAATAAGAAAAAAGTATAAGTTACTAAGCAGGAATTAAACTTACAGCCTTTATATTTCTTTTATTATTATATACGCTTATTTACGTTACGGTAAAAATAGAAAGATTACGTCGATTTTAAGCATTCCGAGTATATATGTATACCTACTCGGCTAATTAGTTATTTCCGTAATTATTTATTTTTAAACTATACTTATAGCCTTTCGCTTCTTATATATAGGCTAGTTTAGCTAAATATAGCTATAGCTTATATTTACAATATAGGCTTACCGCTATAGGGCCGCTAAGCCCTAAAGAACCCTCCTTTAAAGCACCCTTTTCTAAAGTACCTTCCGAAAAGCCCTCCGAAGCTAAAAACTTAATTTAGCAGTAGTATAATAAGGGCTTAAACCTATAGCCCTTCCGCTTTATTAAATAAAGCGCCTATCTGCTAACAGGTTTATATAGTCGATTCGGAATAGTTAAATAGGGTTTTTAGCTTTAAAGCTACCCGTGCGAAAGTGGCTATTAAGGATATATAGGCGTATAAGGGCAAATAGGTGCTAAATAAGGGTGATAAGTATAGCGATAGCTATAAGTATAGCGAGGGCAACAGGTATATTAAGGGCGTTAACGTTAAGGTTAAGCTAATTGCCTAATCGGGCAATTTTAAGCTAAAAGCTAAGGTTAAGGAAGCTAACTTAGCTTTTAAAGGTAAGGAAAAAAGGGAAGATTATAGGGATAAAAGTAACGGGGGCGATTGGTTTAATAAATATTAGGTGTAGTAGGTATAGATACTTATTAAAATAAAGGGTATATAGCCTATTAGGATAATCCCTAACTTATATTTTTAAGGGTAGGGGTTTAATCTCTAGGGATAGGGTTTCTTTTTTACTACCGGGAGTAATTAATATATAATATACGGGCGGTAAGGGCTGCCGATAGGTAGCTAAAGCCGCCGGAGGGCCGAATAGGCTATAATATATAGCCTATAGTATAAGAAGGAGTACTTCCCCACCTAGTTTACTAGCGAATAGACTTATCCTTCGACCTTATAAAATATTTCCTATTACTATATAATAATAGTAATAGCAATAATAGTAATAATAATAATAATAATAAGTTTATAAGGCTATTTTATTATAAAATTAACTTTTTTAATATTAAACTAATTTATTTAAGTAATATCTTATAATTTTTAAGTTAGTAAAAGGAATATTAATAATAAAGCGGTTAATAGCGGCCTTAATATACGCCCTTATAACTATAATATAAGTTTACTAAAATAATCGGTAAACTTTTTACTTAAAATAAATAAAAAGTTTGCTAATTAGCTTAAAAATATATATTATATCGATTCTTATCTTATTATTAATTTACTTTAACCTTAATTTATAATACTTATATAGAATTATATTAAGGCGTATATTTCCGCTATAGCGGTGCGTTATCTAATAATAAGGCTAGATAATTAGCTTATTAAGAAGCTATTAAATTTGCCGGTAATTAATAAGCTTATTAATAGCGATTATCGCTATATAAATAGTGCTGCTTTTATATTAGGCTCGGCCTTTAATACTTTACTTATTAATAAAAACCTAATTACGGTCCTTTATTAAATTACTGGTATATTTAACGTAGCTTATAATAAGTATTATAAGTAATATAGCCTTTAATAAGGTTATATAAGGGCTTTAACCGTTAATAATATACCTTTAATAATAGAAGATGCTTATATAAACTATATATATAATAGTTAGGCTAGCATATACCGTACTACTTTATAGCCGGCTATTAATATACTAGCACCCTAATTTATATAGCTTGCCTAGCCTTTTTTCTTAAATTAAAGGGTAATTAATATAGAGGGAAATAAATAGGTAAAGGATAATACTATTATTAGTATTAATAATAAGGGAATATAGTTATTAAACCCTTTCTTTAACCGAAATCTATCTTCTAAGTTTAATAGTAGTTAAAAGCCGCTATTAGATTTTAATAATAATAAGGGAATAAATATAGATAAAGATAAAGTTAATCCGGAGGCGCCTTAATACCTAAAAGGGGAAAAGAACTTTTAATACTTCTTTTAAAAGGCTTAAAAGTAGCAGAATATTATTATATTATATCTTACTTACTATTATTAAAAAGATAAAGCTACTTAAAAGTAAAACTATTAGGGAAAGCTTTAATAAAGAATATAAGATAAAAAGGGTAAATTACCTTATCTTCCCGCTATTATATATTATAAATAAGAAGATAATAATTTATTAAATAACCGGCTGCCTACCCTTTTATATAATAATCGGGCTTTACGCTTTAATTTATATTTTTAATAGGATAAAAAGGAGCTATAAATACTACCTGCTATTTAGATAATGTAAAATAGATATATAAATTCTATTTTTTTTTTTTTACCTATTTAATTAGGGCTATTACCGGGCCCTATT
Source organism: Diaporthe ilicicola (assembly GCA_023242295.1). NCBI lineage: Eukaryota > Fungi > Ascomycota > Sordariomycetes > Diaporthales > Diaporthaceae > Diaporthe > Diaporthe ilicicola. The sequence continues at coordinate 129,005 of JALPVH010000111.1, read as the reverse complement.
AAATAGTAGTAATTATTATAATATCCGGCTTACTAGGTATATAAAGATTAAAAGCTATTAAACTTAAACCCTTACCCTTCCTATTTTAAATTTTTCGGTTATATTATATTAAACTATTACGTTATCTACTTATAAAATAAAGGTAATAGTTTAAATTATAGGTAGTTATTTAGGCTAGGTAGCTTATATATTAACTTAAGATTATACCTTTATAAAGTTAAGATAATTTATAATAATTTATTATATAAATATTCCGATATAATAAATATAACTTCTTATAATAATCGCTTTTACTATATAAACTTTTATTTTTAAATATATATATAAACTTATACTTCTACTATTTATTATATATTAAATAAATAAGAATTTAAACCCTAGAATTACCTAGCCGGTATTAGCTAGCTATTTAAAGTAATTAACCCTAATTAATATTATATAGGATATAAAACTATAATAGTAATAGCTACTAAGGTTAGGTTATTAGTTAAAGTTATTAAGGTTATATAAAGGTATAAGAGAAAGTTATAGTTATCGGAAAAGGGTTAAACGGAAGTTAGTTAAATATAGAATTAAGCGGTATATATAATGGAAAATATATAAAAGGCTAACTAGCTATTAATATAAAAATATTTATTAAAATATAAGCTAGTAATTTATTTACTTAAGGGATAATAGTAACCCTTATAAGCCGGATATTATACCGGTATAACCTTTATTGCCTAGCTATATTATATAAAGAAATATCGGTATAAGGTTTACTTTTAAGAGTTTACTTTATTAAAGTAAAACGGGTACCGGGGTATAATATAATAAAATATTATAGCTTTAAATAAAGGTTAATTAAACTTTTACTTTCTCTTTTTATTATATATTAAGTTAATCTTTATTTAATCCTTTAAATATATAGTTTATCCCTTAAGCAGTCTTTTATTTTAATAGCTTATTACGTTTAATATATCCTTTAACCTTAATAGTTAATTTATTAGAATTAATTAGATTATCTAGCGTTTTATTTAATATAGCCTTTATAAAAGCATTTATTAGATTACTTATTTTATTAATTTAACTAATTTTATAGATCTTTTATTGCTTATAAGCTTATTAAAATGCTATTAAATCGATTATTAATTACTTCCCTTTAATATTTATATTATTAGAGAAGATATAGTAGGTATATATTAACTAGCAGACTTTCTATTAAATTTAAATAAAAAGTCTGCTAATTAGTATATAAAATGCTTATCTTTAAATATATATAGTTTAGTAGATTTCTTATTAAACTTAAATAAGAAGTTTATTAAGCTATATAATTAAAAATTAAGTTAAAGATTATTCTATAAGAAATAGATATTCTATTTAACCTTTATTAAATTATTTATATAGATATTCTATATATTATTATTATTAATAGTATATAAATAATCACTATTACTAATAACGCTTAAGAAATTCTCGCTATTTACCGCTTTCTTTTTAAAAGTAAGTACTATCTATATAATATAACCTTTCCTAGGCTTAAGATATATATTATTTTATATAGGCAAATATTAAAAAAGTGCTTCTTATCCTCTTATTTATATATTAGAAAAGTTAAATCCTTAATAGCCTAATATTTACTTTATAGCATTATTAAGATAAAGCTTTTACCTATATTTAAGAATATTAGATATAGAATTACTAAATATATAAATACCTTTTTAATATATACTAAAAAACTATTTAACTGCCTTTTAAATAACTAATACCTATAGACTATATTATATAAGCCTTATAAAGGTAGCTTAAATATTATAGGTTAAGTTTTTATTATACTTTATATTTATAATATAAAAGCAGTTAATATATTTGCTAGCTTAATTAATAGGCTTAAACCTATATCTAGCAATAATATATTTAATTAAACTAGCCTTTAAAATATTATCCTAAACTTTTTTATTAAGCGTTACTTTCTTACTTATAAGCTAAACTATATTAAGTATCTCCGGCTTATAATTATATAACTTATTATCCTAAAAAAATATTAATAGCTAAAAAATAATATCTCGGATTAAACTATAATTACTTTACCGGTTAGCCTTATTAAATATTAATAGTATTTCGATATATATTATATATCGATATTAGCTATAAAATTTAATATTAATAGCTTTATTATTTTTATAATTACTAATCTATCTCTTTATATTAAAGATTAAATAATAAATTTTATAGAAAATCTTATTTAAAATATTATTAAAAATCTCCTTTATTACTTAGCAAAGTTTTAAATACCTAAACCTATTATTATTCTTATTAGCTAATAAGCTATATTTAATAAAAGTATTAGTAATAAAGGTAATAAATTAAATATTAAAACTATAATAAAAAAGAGATATAACCTTATAATACTTAATATCTTTTTTATTAATAAATTTAATTCGGATAAGGGATAAAATATTATAAAGAATTATCTTAAAGGATTTAATTACTAAGTCCCTTATATTATAATAGTTATAAAAAAGTAACTCGATATAATTAAGCTCGATATAAAAGCTTATTAAAAAGGCTTCTATTTATTTCTAAGCCTTATAGGTATTCTTAAATTCTTATTAGCTGCTTTTAATATATCGAATATAGCTAGTAATTTTATAATTACTATAAAAAAAAAATATATATTATATAAAAGTTATTATTAAAATATAAACGCTTTCTAAATAACTTATTATATATATTATAAATACTAGATATTTTACCGTTATCTTTATATATTATATCTATTTAAAAAAATAAGATATAATAAAAATTTATTTTAATATATTTTATTATAAATAATAAAGAAGCTAGGTTTTTATTATCTTTTTTAAAAAGTTTATAAATAAAATATAAAATAAGCTATTTAGATAATTTATTAAGGCTTTCGAAATGCTAAAAAAGGTACTTTTAAATTATTAGTAATATAAACTTCTATTATAAGTTAAAGTTTATTTATTAGATATATTTACCTTTCTACCTAGATATATTAAAGTAAATTATAGTTATAAGGTTAATAAATTAGTTTTATTTTCTATTAATAAAATTTTAAACCTTATTAAGAAAGTTAAAATTATTATATTAAACTACTATTTTAAGGTTATATATATATTACTAAAGATTATTCTTTACTTACTTTTATATATAGTTTAATAACTTATATATAGTTTAGTATAAGGAATAAATATTTATATCTATAAATATTAATTATAAAAGCTTAAACTTATTAATTATTATCTTAATAAACTTCTTATTTAATTAAAATAGGGAGTTTATATAATATTAAAAGGGTATTTTATTTAAGCCTTAAACATTTTATTTAAGCTTTAATTAAAATAGCTAAGCAATACTTTTAATATATAGTAAAAAAAAAAAATATTTATATCTATTTTAATTAGCTAGAATATTAAAAATAGTAAACTTTTTATCTAATTAAAATAAAAAGCTTATATATAAGGAACTTACTAATAAAAGTATTAATAATATAAATTTAAATATTATTTAAAATAAGATATACTTTAAAAAGCTTATATAAAAAGAAGCTTTACTTATATATAAAGCTATATATTAAATAAGATATAATTATATAGATTTATAGGCTTTTCCTTTTATTAGCAGCTATATTAATAATTTTCCTATAGCTAGTTTATTAATTTTATAAAAGCTATAATAATAGTAATAATAATATAAGCGCTTTTTCTTTTAAAATTATTTATATCCGGTTAATATTATATTATAGATAATTAATATTTAAAGCTAATTTAATAATTGCCTTTATAGCTTTAGATATAGTAGGGAGGTTATTATTATTAAATAAATTAAAGGTTAAAAATAAACCCTTTTTTATAAACGCTAATATCTCTTTTTTTATCGATAAAATAGGGTTAATATCTTTATTATCTTCCCTTAAGCTATAAATTATAATACTAAAAGCTTAAAAGGATTTATAAATAATAAAATCTTTTAAAGCTTCGATAAAGTAATATATTTTATATAATTTAAATATTTATTTAATAAGAAAATTCCAGAGATTATATACCTATTACCTACTACTATTTATATTTTCTTATATAATATAGCGCAGCTTTTTTTAAAGTTTTATTATTTTTATAAGAATATTATTAAAGATTTTTTTATATAATATCTTTTTATTAATAAAATTTATATTATTATTAAATAAGCTTTCGAAGAAACTTTATAATATTATAGATTTAAGGTTGGAATTAGGCTATATAGTATTCTTTATACCGGATCTAATATTTCTATAGCTTTATTATATTATTTAGCTTATCTTAAATAAGATTAGTATATTTAAAGAAAGGTTAAATAACTTAGATATATTATTATATAGGTAATTAAGTTTAAGTAAAGTTATTAAATATTAATACGCTATATTTAAGATTATATATATTAGGCTATTAGGGTTATTAAAATAAAGGTTAGCTATAGCTTTTTAATATATATAGCTTAAGAAGTAGTAAGAATAATATTAAAATAATTATTAAGGCTAATAAACTTTAAAATAGGTATTAATATTTAATAAACGGCGATATTAATAGTAATACGGGTAAAATAAGTTTTTATATATAGCTAATTATCCCTTTATTATAATAATTATTACGTTTTAGTTATAGATCTCCGTCGCCTATATAATGCCCCTCCCTTCCCAGCTATACTTATATTAGGCTTAATAGATTCCCTACTATAATTAAATAGGGAGTCTGCATTAAATCATACGGGCTTAAGAAGGTTTGTATATTAGAGATAAGGTGGGATGTGATAAGAATATATAGGGATCAGCAGCCGGGACTCCACCAAACTTTGTTTTTAGCGATGTCGCTAAGGCTGAAACGGGTCTGGTGGGGTGTGGCCCTAGCTCCTGCTGCCATACGTACACCTCCGACCCAATCGGCCTGCAACCAGGCCCGGGCGGTTGTCTGCCAGCTGGACCTGCTCACCTGCTGCAATGACGCACAAGGAGAAGACGTGGCTGTGGACACCAAGATGAGGGTCTCCGGAAGAGCGCGCCGTCTTGGCGACATGTTTTGCGGGCGGCTGAGGCTCGGCGTTCGACTTGCCATGTCTGCTAGTGGGTCCATGGCCCCAACACAGAACATTGGGCGAGCTCAGGGGGTGGGCTCGGGGAATGAGGGGTCGCGATAGAGACAGACCAGATTCTCACGGCACTCAGGCACACTATCAAAGTTTGGTCATGGCCTTGCTCTCGAGTACGATTGGGCAATGGATTCCGCGTCTATGGTCTAGGCCAGTTTTCGTCCGCAGCCGGCCTGCACTAGACGAATGATTCCATCTCCATCACATGGAATCCATGAAGGCCGCAACTATTGGGCTCGTGCTTTCATGACAGCCCTTGCCAATCCCTGCCAGGAGACCCTGACAAACTGACCAAGGTTGCGCCGCACATGTAATCTGTAGACTACATGGACCTGGTATGCTTCTTGTGCCGTCATTTTCACCCTACACTTCGACTCAAGACCGGTACAGTACTGATAGCAGCAGTAACCGCTGAATACTGGTTAACGTGCGTCAGCCGCATGATTCTCGCCTTGCACTATGGTCCGGCGAACAACCCAGAAACAGGCACAGGAGGCCTCGGGTTCGGCTCACAAGAGGTCACACTCGGAGAGCTTTCTTCTGCCCCTCTGGGCTCGGTTGGACACAGGACACGGGTTCACCACCTAGGCAGAAGTCCACTTCAAGGGAAATCGATGAGTTCGGTGAGTTCGGCTTGTCGTGTCTACATCCAAATTGACGGTGCGGGGTTCACCGTCGTAGTTCCAAGTGGCATTGACAGTGTGGCCCAACGACTGCCCGTTTTGTCATTACGACGCTCTCAAACGTTTGCCTCACGACAGACCAACATGCGGCATGGTCATGGTTTTACGGTGTCGATCACTTAATTGAGATACACTGCTGAGTTCCTCTAGATTTGGCAGGCGATACCACGCAGCCAAGGGCACCCAAGGCATGCGTGGCATACTCTAGCTGTCCATCGGAGATAGGGAGGCTATCACACCTCCTGGAGTCTCGTATCTTCCAAAAACGGGCAGTACCAACGCGCTGCAGCAGTAGCTCGCGCCATGGTTTCATTCATTTTTAGAGCATTCACAGCTTACTCTTCTCTTCAGGAGATTTGACCTCGACAAGGAGTTTTCCTGCAGAAGTTAGTGTCCGAACGAGAACACAGCCGAGAAGAGGACAACGCCCTACCGATATTCCCTCCCTTGAACAGGTCCACGAGGGCTTGCTCAGCTACCTTGAGGCCTCCCTTCACGACAGTCTCTTGTCGCTTGATTTTCCCCTCTGCGAGCCACTGAGCCAGCTGCTTTCGAGCTGCCGGGTACTCCTTGACAAAGTCGAACACGATGAAGCCTTCCATGCGTATCCTTTGTGTGATGACTCTGGATATTTGCTACGCCACATATTAGTGCCGGGACGGAATTTAAGTATGGTAACCACCACCTTGACGTACCCGTGGGCCCTTCGGGTCTGTCGAGTTGTATTGGGAGATAGCGCCGCACATGATGAATCGTGCATTCTTATTTGCCCGAGCCAGGGCCGTGTCGAGAATCTCTCCCCCAACTGCACGCCGAACCATTAGTCAAAGCCGAACGGATCAAATCACCAAAGCCTGCTCTCCAGGATGGACTTACCGTTGTCGAAATAGACATCAATGAACTTCGGCGTCGCCGCCTTAAACTTCTTCCTGAAGTCAGGATCCTTATAGTTTAGGCATACATCCAACCCGAGCTCCTTCTCCAGCCACGCACACTTCTCATCTGACCCAGCCAGGCCGACGACCCTGCCACCCGAAATCTTAGCCAACTGCGCAGCAACACTGCCGGTTGCGCCGGCCGCGCCCGAGACGACGACCGTCTCCCCGGGCTTGACGTGCCCGATCGTGGTCATGCCGAAGTAGGCGGTCAGGCCCGTCATCCCCAGCACGCCCTGCAGGTCTGTCACCTTGCCGTTCTTGGGCAGCGGGATGTCCGACGCCGTCTGGAACAGCTTGGGCCCCACGATGGCGACCTCCTGCCAGCCCGTGGTGGCGGTGACGAGGTCCCCCTCCGCGGCGCGCGGCGACCGCGACGCGAGCACGCGCGCGATGGAGTTCCCGCGCATCACCTCGCCGATCTGCACCGGCGGTATGTAGCTGCGCACGTCGTCCAGGTACCCCCGCATCGCCGGGTCCAAAGAGAGGTACAAGGTCTCCACGAGCACCTCGCCGTCCTTGAGGTCCGATGCCTTGGGCGCTGGCCCTCGTTTCTGGTGGAAGGTCTTGCCGGGCACGATGTCGCCCTTGGGCCGCTCGGCCAGGACTACCGAGGTGTTTTGGCGGCTCATGATGTCGGAAATACCCATCTGACTGTGTATGAGCAGTTTGAAGTTGAGCTTGACGGAGCGGCCGTGCCGGGGATGATGTTGAATCTTGTTAACCTTGGGACCTGCAAAAGGGGGTTGACTGTTTAGTGAACGGCGGCCAAGACCTCGGCCCTGGGAGCCGAGGTTGTCGGTGGATCGTCCCTCCGGGACCCCGACCCCTAAATCGACATCCTTGGAGCAACTTATACTAGGCAGGCACACACGGTCTTTCGAATCTTGTCCATTCTCTTGACTTTCTGATTTGTTCGAGGCAAGTGGCTGTCCGTCGAGCAGACTGCCGTCAAGCCGTGAACTCATGCCAACTTCGTAATTACGAATCAGAACTCGAGCCATGAGAGTGCGACAAAATAATTGAGGACTATAGCAGAACACAGTCAAACAGCATATGACAAAATTGACATGCCACCTTTGGGCTCAATCTTTTCACCTTGTTATTTTCTGCCTGTATTTCGAGTTCGCGAAACTGGGTGAAAATCCAGACAACAACTCTCTTATACCGACAGTACAAAAGTTCATTTTTGAAACGAGACAAGCCAATACGTCGGCGTTTCTCATTCGCTTTTGTTTTTCTTTTCTACTAACATGCCTCCTTGAGAAAAGTTGCTAAATATTCAGGCCCCTGCACATGTTATTCCTTGGTTGGCTGCCCGGCTCATCCACTCCAGCACACCTTGAGACCATTAGGACAGCTTCGTCTGTCGGGAAGAGACTCCAGCTAAAGTGTTGGCAATCAGAAAGTCGCAGTCACTTGAGATTCGCAAGATACCTAAATCATTGGGCGCGTCGCTTCGAGAGTTGGCGCGCATAATTAACCGATGATAACTGCGAGTCTGTCCAGAGGTCTTGTGCGCTCGCCTTTGCCGTGCCAACAGCGGTGTTAATATCCCTCTACTTTCTTTCCATGCTCGGTATCCATACTTTTGATCTTTAAATTTGTTGAGTAATTGCCCCGTTGCTGCGATCTGTCGGATCAAGCCGCCAGCATAACCCTCACATGCTCCAGCGCATCCCTCTCAACCTCTTCGGTAGGCCGGTCGACATTGACAGTGAACACATCGTTCTCGTCCAATTCGGGGGGCTCCAGGCTCTCGAACTGCGAATGGACCAGGTTGCTTCCTGCAAAATGTCCCTTGCGCGCCGCGGCCCGCGTCGTAAGGACGTCCTCGGGGGCATCAAGAAAGACGAAACGAACGCGCAGGTTACGCGCCTGTTCCGACCCCTCGCGCAGGATGTCGCGGTAATGGCGCTTCAGTGCTGAACAAGTCATGACGAGATGCAGTGATGTCGCCCCTGGGGGGTGCGTGTTCTCATGGTCGCGAAGAGCCTCGAGCCAGCCCTGGCGGTCCTCGTCGGTTAGGGCCTGCCCATGGTGCATCTTTTCAACATTGGCCTTTGGGTGGAACTACCAGCACGGAGTTAGCTCGGGGCTTGTCAGTAGGAAACTTCGGAGAGGCCTCTGTATATCGTACGTCGTCGCCCTCGAGGAAGGTGAGGTTCAAGTTGTCGGCCACATGTTTTGCGACGGTCGACTTGCCGCATGCCGTAGCGCCTGTGAAGAAGATGACGTACCGTGGCCGCTCTACCGTTGGCTTTTGATGCTCACTCATTGTGCTATAGTAGGTAGTTCTTGCATCTGGAATTGGTTGGAAGACGTGAAACTGGAACCAAGCAAGACTCTGTTGACTGCAGTGACTTCCAAGGTTCTGAGGACATGGCCCATGACGTAGGTACTTACAGGTCCCGGACCGCCCGGGTGGGGCCTGTGGTTGTGGCTCACGCTGGCCTGGCTGGTCCAGGGCAACTGGTGTCTCGCATGAAGGAGCATAGCCAAGATAGAGGGAATTACTGTCATATGCAGTAGTGAATGTATCTACAGGTACTGTAAGCCTTTCCGCACACAGCAGTGTTACAGCAACTGCTCCCCCACCATTGATGGCTCAAATGCTCCGTACGGAAACCTGCAGTCAGGTGCCAAGACGGGTCTGGCCGCTGACATGCATGCACTGCAGTTGCCAAGCTGAGATCGGGTGGGTCCTGGACTGCTTTGCATCGCTGCGGCAGACTGGACAGCTTCGATGTGACCTCCACGAGCAGCATGAAGATCAGCTCTAGACCTGACTTCAGATCGATCCATGCAGGACCTGGCAGGCAAGTTCCCAAGTTTCAATTAGCCTGTGCCTGGCTGTTTCGGTGACTACAAATTTCCCCCCAAAGTTGGTTGATTGGCAAGGACAGCCTGACAACAGGCGAAGATGACGTGGTGGCTGACATCATGGCAACGTCGGGCCCTCTCAACACTCGTTCGTCACAGTCGCCCATTGATGTGCGGGCCCGGTTACACTAGTTCTAGACGGAGGCCAGGAACCTGTGCCCCTGGTGCTACGAACCCTTGACCCCACCCGACATTCACATCTCCGGACACATTCATCTATATAAGCTCGTAAAGCTTGGCGTTCTTGAATCCTTACCTCAATCTAATCCATCTGCATCTCGAAGGTGACCTAAATAAAGAAACGGTCACACATTGACAACTGAACATCCCCCTCATCTTACTAAAGGAGCCATCTTACAACCCACCACCGCAATCATGGTCTGGCAGCACGGAGACGAACATGAGATCCCAGATCACCACAAGGTCCACAGGTAAACCGTTCTCTCCCTTCTCTGCTTCACCTTACAGGCTTGATTGCTTACTCCTTCCAGGCCCGGCGGCTGGCTACCTGCGGATAGCCGTGTTCACAAGGAATGGCTGAACAAGCAGGCCAACCACGTCGACAAGAACCCCAAGGAGCTCATTCCTGTGCTGCAGGAGTTCAAGACCTTCATCGAGACCAACCCACGTATTCGCATGCTGTTCACACAGATGTGGGATGAGCTCCCCATGAAGAGGCCCTACAACAAAGACCCGACAGGCCACAAGGCCATCAGGGACTACGGGCACATGCTTGCAGTCCTAAACCACGTCTTCTCCCGTGCTCCGGAGTGGACTGATGCCGCGGAGAGTGTGGGCATGGTTGGTGTGCCGATGTGCGCCATCTTTGACTACGCTATGGCGACACCCAGCGGTCATGCGGCTTTTCTGGATGCCGAGGTGAACAAGATGCTGAAGAAGGTTTTGAATGAATGGGGCAAGTTCCTTCAGGTGGGTTCCGAAACACTTCGTCTCTTGCCCTGAGGCCATTTCAAATGTACTGAACATGTACTCAGAGCCCCGAATCCGCTGAAGTCCTCGGCGATCACCGCCTCGGCTGGTTCGGAGAACACGGCAGAAGAGATCTCATGCAGGTCGCCAATGCGCCTCTGAAGACCAACCACAAGTTTGAAGACATGTACATCTGTGAGCCAAACAAGGACAAGTACGGATTCACCTCCTGGGACGACTTCTTCACCCGCAGACTGCAAGAGAACGCCCGTCCGGTGGCATCCCCCGACGACGACAACGTCATCGCCAATTGCTGCGAGTCGCGGCCTTACGCAGTCCAGCATAACGCCAAATTGCGTGACAAGTTCTGGATCAAGGGGCAGCCCTACTCCATCGCCGATATGCTGGCGAGTGACCCCCTGGCGCAGCAGTTCAAGAACGGGACTGTCTACCAGGCCTTCCTCTCAGCCCTTTCGTACCACAGGTGGCACTCGCCCGTCTCCGGGACCGTCAAGAAGGCGTACCTCGTCGACGGGACATACTTCAGCGAGCCGTTGTTCGACGGTGGCGACCTGCACAGCGCCGACGAGCAGGCCCAGATCAAGCAGGGTATCTCGGCTGCGCAGGGGTACCTTTCGGCCCTGGCTGCGAGGGCGGTCATATTCATCGAGGCCGATAACCCTGCGATTGGACTGATGGCTTTCATTGGAATTGGTATGGATGAAGTCAGCACGTGTGAGATTACGGTCAAGGAGGGCCAGCATGTCAAGAAGGGCGAGCAGACCGGAATGTTCCACTTTGGCGGGTCGACACACTGCTTGATTTTCAGGGAAGGCGTCAACGTCGAGGGTTTTCCGGAGCCAGGTCGTAAGGAGAATGTGCCTGTGAGGAGCCAGGTGGCTGTTGTCAAAAATTAGATGAGTACCTTCGTGCTATGTAGTCCTGGAATATCAAAAGCGTGTGTTGTTTTGCAAAGTGGACCTATTGTTCCCACAGCCAGTTACGCTTTAAACGTACCTTATTCATTCCTCGCGACGAAGACTTTTCCTTATTCTCGTACGGAAGGCAATCAACATTGAAGACTTGTGACTAACCCGTGGAAAAGAAAAGCCCAACCACGAGGAGGCCGGTTGGGGTTGGACCCTAGAGTGACAATTTTCGTCATGTACATGCAGGTAGGTACCAGTACCGCTATTTGGGACTACAAATAAGCCGTTCGAATGCGGCTTATAAACAGTTCATATAGTTAAGCCGCTTAAACCAGTGTACGGCAAATTTACCGCTGAGTTTGTTTAAGCGGTTTAAAAAAATAAGCGGCTTATTCCTTATCGAGCGGTTTATTCTTATCGAGCGGTTTATTCCTTCAGCATTAAAAGCTAAAAGGGGCGGGCCCGTACCCCCTAGGGATATAGGCCTCTCGTTACCCACCCAACTATTTATCGGCGATTTACTGGCTTGACTATATGTACTGCTACTAGCTAGGGTCTACGGAGATTACGGATTTAGATGGGCGCGCACAGACAGGGCTTGGCAGACTGCTTGATAACCTTGAAGGGCAATCTTCTCCTCCGATAGCTCCGAAAGGAACAAACCGCTCGATAAGAATAAGCCGCTTCTAAACCGCTTAATATTCCAAACGGCTTATATATTTATAAACGTTTAGGAAATTAAGCTATATATATCTATAAAACGTTTATTGCTTCTAACGTTTATATATTTAAACGTTTAATCTATTAAGCTGTAAGTTTACGGCTTATTTCTTTTAAGCCGTACGCAAACCGCTTGAAATTTGATAGGACCGACGGTACTGACCATGGCTGTACAAAGTAGGTCTTAATTTCGAGGTCGTCAGGCGTTGGGCCGCGAGCGGAGGATCTTGATGGATTACTGGCCCCTTTCTGTTGCCACCGAGCAACGCTGGTAATTAGTCACTTATGGAGGAAGTGTCTACCTACGAACCATCGCCAACGTGTACTATATCGACTCAATCAGGCCATGATAATTGGAACAAAACTTCAGGGCCATGTGAATCTTCCCAATACCCTAGGTAGGACTGGCGACCATGAATCAGTGATTTCAGTGTTGGCACGCGAAATCCACTCGGTGGTAGCAATGCTGGTCTAGCTCAAGTTGCAAGTCGACACAATGCGTGCATAACTGTCTAATTGTATTCATACTATGTCCATACTACCAGGCGTGACATTCTCCAGAAAGTGACTGGATATCTGGAGAACTCACTGAAGAACACGCGAACATTTGGAGTGACTTCAGAAGCGTCTGCTAGTACAGGCTTTACATTCATCATCCTAAATCGTGACAATCGCCTTGAAGCGGTGGTATAAATTTTGAGAACTTTCTTTGAGAATTCTCTTGGTTTCTCTTGTTCTATTCCAGCATATCAAGACATACAGAAATCTACTCCATCCATTCCAGCAACCTGAAGCAACGCACTAGATAGCATACCAACAGACGGTCGAGTGGTAGGTGCAGACTCATGATGAACGGGGCCTATTGAGGTTATACTCAATGGCCTGATGCAGATCTATCAGTCCACGCTCGAGATGACGAAGTCAAGCAAGAAAGATCACGTGTCGAATTTCGAGAAGAAGATGGCTCGGTCGATGGTCACATACATGGCTGGGTCCTCCGCAGGCAAAAAGGGCTCAAAGGCCGCCTGCTACCAGGACGAACACAGACAGCCACCAAGCAGCGATTCCACCCATCGCGTTCACGAAGCAGCAAAGTATTTTGCAGGACCGCCTCATTCGCCGAGTAAACGACCGAGTTTCAGTAAACATCACAGTCACCATAAGTCCTCCCGATCCAAATACGCCAAGATGCCGCCTATCTTTCCCATGCCTCCGCCGCCGCCGCCACGAGAACATCCATACATATATGTGTAGAACACACATTTTAGGGACTAACTCGACAGCTTTGTCGTCCAAGACAGTAGGAGATTCAGGCGCAGATGGTTTGTCCTACCTGAGGTTCACCAAAATGGAAATTACATACTGACACGATTGATCACTAGGGACCACCCTTTACAGTCGAAGTTTCTTCCCAGGCAGACTCACCGAAAGGCTTACCTCAGGGGCAAGGTCTGGCATGCGCATCTAATGATATGTGGGGCAGATCTGCGTGCGGACGACAGGCTGACCATCGCCATTGCGACGATCAGGCGTGGTTCTGAGGACTGAGCGATTCATTTTTATCCTTTAATAGGCTTTCAACGGGCAGCGGGACGGCAACAATGGCGTGTGAAGACCATCAGAGACGGCCTGATCATTGCATCTCTGGTACTTCTTTCCCCCCTTTTCACAGCCATAGCTGCTGCAGAGAATATCTTGCCCCGAAAAGCCACGGCACCTGTGAATGTGATTCCCAGGCACCTGTGTTTTGCGCATTGATCCGAGCCGGCTCGGGTTCATTGAACCAAGAGAAGAAGAAACAAAGGACATGGCGTTTCTCTGGGCTCCGTTGATAGTGGACTCACGCAAATTTCTACCAAACGCTCCCGTGAACATCTCGCCGTCTCGGTCCTGTTACACTGCTGATATTGACTCCCTCCACCAACAAGGCTTGGCCGATTCTTTGTGAAAGGTCTTGCAAATTCGTACTGGTCACGACATTGGCCGGAGGCATATATCCCGGTGGGAATTGCTCGTTCTCTGTAGAGTTGACGTTAGAAATATACCCTAGGGTATTTTCACCCTGGAGGTGGGAAATGTAGCTTGAAATCTAACCGAAGAAGAACTGCACGGGGGCCTTGGGCGCAACACCAGTCTGAACGTCCCCGAAGACCATGATGAACGCAGCAGACTCGCCAGTGGTGAATGCCTGAGCGAGCCGCGAGAGGCCGAACTGGGGATTTGTTGCGTTGGACGTGCGGATGCGAGCGGCCCGGCCTCTGGCGGACGCATTGACGTTGATGGTGTCTTCCGTCCACTGTGCGAGCGTCTCGTCGAAGATTGTCTGGTTGAACGGGTTTGGGTCGCCGAAGAAGGCGTCCTGACGGCTGTTTCTCAACTTAGCAGAGGCTCTCGTCCAGCTAGTGACAATGGATATTCTACCTCAGGCTAGCGTCGTGCTCCAAGATGTTGTGGCGGCCGAGATCAGGCAGGGAAAATGTGGTGTTGTCCTTGCTCGGGTTCGTCGCTACTGCTGCCCGGAAAAGCAGCGCGGAGATGCTCTCGTCCTGGTTCACTCCCTGGCGCATGGCGGTGACAAGGTCGGCCTGCGTGATGTTCTTCCCACTTCGTGGTAGTAGACCATGGTTGGCCAAGGTGTTGAGACCCGGGCATGGACCTCGGACTAGTTAAATCGTGAGCGATGAGTGGCCCTACGCTCTCCCATAACATATGCTTACTGTCATCAGGCCCAGGAGGGGCGAATGGAGGTATCTGGGCTGCGACGAGCCCAGCGAATAGGACGGTCAACTTCATGTCGGCAGGAGGAATGTCCACGTTCTGGCTCCGGATTTGGTATTGCGGTGATGATCAGATGTCCCGAGCCTGTCGATATATACTCCACCGGTTGGACGTCTGACAAAGATATTAACTAGGCCGCAGGGAGATTACCGTAATTAAGTGCGAATAAGGTTAAAGTGGCGCAGGAGAAAGCGAAGGTAACTGTTGGTAGGGCTTGCAACGTATATACGTGGTGATAGCAAAATGGGTTGGATTCTGGGTATTGTTATTAACTAGAATCTATTATGGTAGGGGCTAGCTGGTGACGAGCCTTAAGGGGGCCCGTTAAGTTACGTGCTAATCCTTTAACGTAACTGCCGATATTAGCAGTCTTTCTAAAATTATAGATCTACCCGACCCTTATATAAATAGCCTTATTAAAATTATTGCGTATTAAAACTTTTCTTATTCCTATATCCCCGTTAAGCGAAGGTTGTAAGCAATATATGTCTACTATTATAGGTCTTCCTATATCCTATATTACTTAGAACGAGTATTATATTAATCTATATTCTCTATCCCTAAGAATTAATCTTATTATGTTCCTCCGACGAATATGGGACGGTTATTGTAATAAGATGCTTATTATAAAAACAGAGGTTGTAAAAACTTAGTTTAATTAAAAAACGAAAGTTATAGAACTTAATGTAATTATAAAACAAAGGTAAACGAAAGTCGTTCTATTTAAAAACTAAAAAAAATCGTAAACCTCGCCGTATTATGTTTTTAAAGTACGGTTGTTATATTAAAAACCGCTATTAGCATTCTACTTATTATCCAATTCGGTTTTGTTTTTCCTGCCCTTCTTTACCTTTTAAGAAGTTGGGGTAGTTTTATAAGCTCGCTTACTTACCGGGGATAAAGTCGGAGTTTTAGGCTTAGGTTCCGATACCTTTAGGTTTAGGAATCCTATAGTTTTATTTATATAGTTATAAATATTCTTAGTATATACCTTTAAAGGTAACTTAGCAGCTTTAGCTTTACCTTTACCTTTCTTCGGTAGTATTTTAGGTTTTTATATTTATAGGGCTACGATATCTATTATATACTAATTATAGATATATAGAACTTTATTTTACTTTATAAGGGATTGGATTTAGGCAAGTATTATAACCTACTTATTAGTAACCTTATTATTATCTTTATAATGCTAATCTTAAAGCTTCTTAAGGATCGATAGGCCGTTATTAAATACTGTGATAACAATAATTATAGCCTTTATATATATATTAAAAGTAAACTTTCGATATTCGCCTTTACTATTCTTTACTCTTTTAACTATTAACCTTAAATTTTTAATAATATTATTTAATAAATACTGCTTATCCTAATTATTAATATTATTAATAATCTCTTTTATCTTAGCCTTAATTTTATTATTTAAAAGTAGTATATTAATCTAGTCCTTAGCTTATTTCTTATATATTATAATATTAGCAATTTAACTTAGTTTTCTAAGCCTTATATAAGGCTTATATCCCTTTTCTTCTTTACTATTACTTCTATTATTAGGGGTAATAATAGTTATTAATCCTTTACGCTTTTTAATAATCTTTATATAAGCCTTGCTATTAATATCGGTACTAGGGCTAATTGCAACGGCTTTATTATATAAGTTTTTAGGCTCGACGATAGTTATAGAGACTTTATTTTATATATTATTGGCAGTATTAGGGGCTTTATTTTGTATTTCTTTGGTAGTTGGAGCCTTTATAACGGTTATAATAGCCTTATTTCGTATATTCTTTGCAATTAGGGGCTTTATAGTAGTTATAAAGTCTTTATCTTATATACCTTCCGCGGTTATAGGCTTTATAGCGGTTATAGCATCTTTATTCTATATATTTTTAGCTATTATAGGTTTAACGGCGGTTGTATACTCTTTATTTTAAACGGCCGCGTTATTAGCGTTAATTATAATTTAAAGGTTATCGATAACCTCTTACTTCTTTATTATTTAAAGGTTATTAATAATATTTTGCTTTTATTCTTTTATTATAGGTATATTGCTTATTATATTCTTATTGTTAGATTCGAGTTTCTATTTAATTTTAAGGTTAACAAAGTTTATAGGGGCTTTATTGCTAGACTTGTCGAAGGATTTATTAGACGCTATATCTTTATTGTTAAAGTTATCGGTTTTATCTTAGTTATTACTAGCTTAAATAGCGGTCGTATTATTATTAATAGGGGTAAAAGAAGATATCTTTTCTATATTAAAGTAATAGTTATCGGTAAACGATAGTTATATTAGCGTAATATTTAATATTAAAGTAATTAGCAAGGAAGTTTATAGGTTATTAGGCGCTTATAAAACTTAGAAAGTTAAGTTTATAATATAATAAATGTTATATTAATATAATAAGCAATCTTAAAAATTTGAAAAGTTAATTTTATAATATAGTTAATAATATTAAGATCTTAGGCAGTCTAGTTTATAGTGCCATAAGATTTATAGGGGTTCGGTATTCGAAAATATTAGAAATAGAAGTTTATATATATAGGTTTAAATAATTTAAGTAAGGATACGTTTATAATAGTTAGCTATATTGTTATGGTATATTGCCCTTAAGGAAGGTTATTAAATAATTAGAAAGTTAAAGTAATCTTGCAATTATAATTAAGTTAGATTGTTGCTATAGGTTATAGAGGTTTAAAAGTCTATGGAGTGGTAAAGGGAAAGTTAAAAGTAGCAGGTCTAGAAATTATAGTATTATAAATTAGTAGGTTAAATATAGGTTATAGGTTATAAGTGCCTAAATGGCAGTTGCAGTTTATAAAGAAAAAAAAGTTATAATTTTTCCACAAAACTATCCATATAAATATAAAGCTTATTATAGTCGATAAGTTATTAAAATATTATATTCGGCGATAATTTAATTATTGCATTAATAGGATTATCTTTTCTATCGATTTAATAAATTTTATCGATATCTTATAACTTATATACTTATCGTAATAACATAATGTTAATTATAAGTTTCTTTTCTTTTATTATATCTAGTTTTATTAAATATTTATATAAAGAGTATAAGTCTATATAGATAACTATAGATATATTATTTAATAATAATTATCTTATAATAATCTTAAGGGATATTGCTAGTAAGATTCCGATATTAATATTATTAACTATTTTATAAACCTTGCTTATAAATATATTCCTTATAACTTTTTTATATTTTATAGATAATTAATAGATAATATTTCTGGTTATTAGAAAACTTTAGCGATTATTTAGGTAGTTCTTATTTATAATAACGATAATATAGCCTAATTATAATATTAAATCCTTATTATTTATAAATAATCTATTTATAAAGATGAAAATCTTTATTATAGAGAGGTCTAGCGGTATATATATTAGTCCTTATAATTAATATTTTATCTGCTATAATAGTTATTTATTAATTTATTTATAATTATTCTTCTCGGATTTTTATATTTAGGCCGCTATAGAAAGATCGAATAATATTTTAAGTTAATAAATTAAAGTAATATATACTCTTTATACTCTTTATTTAAGGTATTATTATATTTGGTTAATAGCCGTTATATTAATAATAGCTAACTTTATACCTTAACCTTTTTATTAAATAGTTATAGATATATTAGTATTTAGGGTTAAATAAGCGCTGTTAAAGTTTATAGGGTATTTAGGAGTTAATTAGGTTTTTAGTTTTATACGGAATTTAGCGGCTTAGAGTTTTATTTCTTTTTTTTTAGTAAATTTAAATATTATTAGTATAAGTGTATTATTAGTTTATATACCTATAAGGCCGAAATATTCTTTGGATTTAGTAATTAAAAGGTAAGGATTATAAGTTAAGCATTTTATATTAAGTTTCTATTTATAGTATTTTTAGTATATATTAAATTAATAAATGCTAGCTTCTATAATATTATAAAGTAGGTAAACTATTTTAATAATTATATTTCTTAGGTACCGTTATTTTAATTATTAAGGTAGCTATACGATAATTGTTCTTATTAGCTTAAACTTTACTTATAGGTATACCTGGGTAATATCTTTTAATATAAGTAATATATTCTTTTATTATAAAAGTAATAGTATAATTAAAAGGATTAACCTTTAACTTATATATTAAATTATAGATAACTGGGTAAAAATAAAATTCTTTTTATTATTATTATATCTTTAGATTATAAGCCTTAACTTCTTATATAGCTTATTATTTTTACCTTTAATCTTATATATTATATAAGATTTAAAGAGTTAATGATACCTATAAGTCTTACGGTTAAAACGTTTAAATTTAAAGACTTCTTTCCTAATAAGGTTAATTACTTCTAACTAGTTTAAATATTTAAAGGGTAAACTAAGTATTATAATAACTCTATCTTACTAAAGTTTAAATATTAATTTAGCATTATTTATTTCTTTATATATTATATAGGCTATTATAATATAGTTTTTAATTTCCGGAGATTACGGCTGCGATAACGGTTATTATATTAGGTTTTTTAATTATAATAATAGTTATTCGGGCTTCTTAATATTGCGATAGTATAGCTGAATTATTATTAATCGGAAGGTTATTAGGCCTTTAGGTATATTTAATATAGTATTATAACTATTAACTAAGATAATCTTATAAGGGCCTTTTTAGCCTTTTTTCTCTCTTTAGATGCGGACCTTACTTTATAGCGGTAGGTTTATTTCGATAATAGGGCTATTTTAGGTATTTAAAGCATTATAAATTTATCTCTTTACTATTATCTTTCTTAATACCTTTATTGCCTTTAAAACTGCTTTAGCTTATTTTATAGTTAGCGGTAAAAGCGGCGAGTTATATAATACTTATAGGTATACTTTAAATATAAGTAATATTAGGATTAGATTATCCGGGCCTATTATATTATTAACGGCCTTAATAGCTATTTGTAAAATAGCATTATTATTTATATTGTTATAGAGTTTTATATATAGAATATTATATATTTACTTTAATAGTTAATAATATCTTTTAACTTTTCTAATAGATTAATATATCTTTATTAAAACTTATTTATAGATAATTTCTATTATTTATGCTTTTACTTAAAATTCGGCTAATATAAAGTTTATATTAGTATTATATAAAATAATATTTAAAGGGCCTTAATAGGTATTAATCTATAATTTCTTAAGTATTTGCTAAATAATCTTAGTTATTATTAAAGTTAGAAATTATATACCTTGGAATATTATGGCCTAATCTATAATATAAAGTACTAGGTATTTGCCTAGGTATATAATATTAACTAAAATTTTATAGTTAAATTTCTAGTTATCTTATAATATAAATTTAAACTGGCGTAATATAGGATTATTTAATTAATATTAGTAATAAACCTTAGCGATTGCTTTTATAATGTTTTTATCGATATTTATATATCTAGCTTTCTTAAATATACGGCATAGTCGGTTAATTACGGGATAGCTAAATTTTTTATATAGATGTTATATTTTAGGTTTTATAAGGAAGAAAGCGGTACTTATCTTATTATCTAGAAAAAACTATAAGTATTTCTACTTTTATATAATAGATATAATAGTTATTTAACTATCCGCTTAATTATTTATTAGTTAGTTAATTATATTATTATAATAGATGCCGAATCGATTTATATCTTTTAAAGAAAGTAAGAATAATATAGGCGTCTTTATTATATAAAAAGTTATATCTTTAATTGGTATCTTTAAATCTATAGCTTTAATAAACTTAAGTATATTATTATTGCTAAACCTTACCTTAGTATAGCTTATTCTAGATTTATCTATTATATATATCGGGTTTTATCTTTATAGGGTAAGAAATTAATTATATTCTATTATTAATACTTTTAAAGCTTTTATATTAAATAAGATGCCTTAGAATTATATTTTTAAATATTTATCTTTTAATATAAATTAGTTTATTAGGATGTCGGTTATATAGTAATAATAGATATTATTACTTATTAACCGATATATAAATATATTATTAGTTAGGAAATTAACTTCTTTTTTACCGTATTAATTATTATCCGGTTTCTCTATATTTTTATAAAGATCCCTATTATCTTTTTCCTTTTCTTTACTATTAATTTTATATCCTTTAAAATTAGTTAAGAATATAGTAAAATTATCGATTTTATAACTATTGTATTTACATTAGGTTAAATAGTTTTATTTTATTAATCGCCGTTTTTTTATAGGATATTTTATCGATTAGTATCCCTTTTTTTTATAAATAAAATATTTCTTTTTCTATTATTATTTACTATTATATTCTTTACGGCTAGAATTAAAACCTTATTATCGGTATCTATATTTACCTTGTTAAGTTAGAAATAATAGTTATCCTTTTCTATTTTAATTATTATATCGGCGGTCGATATAATATTAGTTTTAGATATAAATACTAGTAGTTTAGTTAAGTTATATCTTAATTATTAATCTAAGATTTATAAATAGTTCTTTATAAAGTTAGGCCGGTTTAAATAATATTATCTCTAGTTCCTATATACTATAGTACGTTTTAATAACGGTTATATAAAGGTTATCTTCCTTAGCGTACTTAGGGCCGAAAGCTTATTAGTAAAGTTATAGTTTATCGAGTATAATTTAAAGAACTTTATATAGGTTTTTATCGGGATTTTATTATCTAACTTAATTAAATATTATTATTATCCAATCTATATAGTAATAATAGTGGTTAACCTTTATATCGAAGTAGGTTTTAATCTTTATATAGGTTGTTATAAATGTATTAATTTTATTTATATAATAGAGATAATAATATTCTATACGGTTTTTAAGCATTTAAGGAAATACTATATAAAATTAACTTGGATAGATTTTAGCATAAAAATAGATATTAAAGAATATCTTTATTTTATTATTTAATAGGTTATACGGGTTTCCGGTATACTTTTATTTTCGCTTAAAGGTTTTAATAAACTATATTAACTTAATAGGGTTAAGCCGTTAATTTTCTATATATTAAGGGGGCAGATATATATACGGGTTATACTTAAGTATAAGTAGTTATACTAAATATTAGTTAAATTACTATAGTTATGCCGGGTATAGTAAATTTCGCTAATTTTAACTAAATTAGGATAATACCGGCGTTTTAATTAATAGCTATAAGATATTAGGCTATAATAAAGGTTATCCGGAAGGTGGAGATAGGGATAGATTATTATTTATAAAGTTAAGTAGCGGTAATACATCCGGTGGTATAAAAGGTTTAAGTAATCTAGGAGGTCCAGGGGGATTCGGTATATTTTTAGCGATAAAGGGCAGTTAAAGTCGGTATAAAAGTTTATTATAAACCTTATTTATCTTTAATTTAGAAAGGAGGGTAATATTATAAAGTTTATTTATATCCTAAGATAATCTATCTTCTACTTATATTAATTAATATAACTGTGGTACCGTAAGCAGATTATTCTGTCCTATATATACGCCTTTTATATATAGGAAGATCTTTAATATTTGCCTATAGGATACCGGTAATCTAGTAAATATTTCCTATATCTATTAATTATAATCCTTCCGGTATATATAGAATAAGTTATTATTAAAAAGTGCTTATTAAGTATAGCTTAAAAGTATATTAGCTAGGTATATAATAAGGTATACTGTTAGTTTATTTTTATTAGGTAATGTAAACTATAATTTAGTGTTAATAAGTCCTTTATATATTAAGTTCAGAAAAGTGGTTTTAAGCAGATCTTTTAACCTATAGCCTCCTATAAGGTTTAAGTTATTCTAGTCTTTTAATACGTTACCAGCTATAGTTAACTAAATAAGTATTATTTCTTAATATTTAGATCGATATTTATATAATTTTCCTGTTTTAAGGTAGAATACTAAGCAGTAATAATACTTGTTTAAGTTTATATTTCGTTAGGAAATAGGTTTATAGGGTAATAATAGATTAATATAAGGGTGATAAAGTTTGTTTTATTAAGTGTTTAAAAGTAATAATAGTTATATAAATCGATATAGGAATGGTTTAACCGATATAAGGGGGGTTATATATTATTTTTGCCAAGTATTAGGCAGAAACGATAGTTATACCTTAATAGTTAAATTAATAGAATAGAAGTTAATAGTAATATATAGATTAATAGTTTAATAATAGTTTATATAAACGAAATATTAAGGGCCTAGGCAGCAGTAGGTGGAGTTATTAATATATAATTACGTAATTGCTTTTTTTAAATTTAAAGGTTTTAAGGTCTTAAGGGAATTCTTAAGCGTATATAACGCGTATTTTGTGATATCTTTAATAAATATACAACCCTAGGTTATAGGGAAGGTTAAGAATTAGTTTAATTTTTATAGAAGTTATTTAGGGAGTTTAATTTCTTAGAGAAGCCTATTATAACAACTTTTGCTATATAGCATATAGCCGTACGACGGAATATACGGTATAGGGAATTGTTATAGGGTATGCCTTTTCTATCTTATAGATTTATAGTCTAATAACCACTAATTAGTATTAGTAGGGCTTATAACGTATGTATATGGTAATAGCAAAATGGGTTGGATTCTGGGTATTGTTATTAACTAGAATCTATCGTGGTAGGGGCTAGCTGGTAACGAGCCTTAAGGGGGCCCGTTAAGTCACGTGCTAGTCCTCTAACGTAACTGCCGACAGTAACCAAGATCATGGGAAAACAGATCGTAGATCCGGCTCTTGGTTCCGATTCGACAGGACATTAATTCGCATCACTAATGCCAGACGTCCCTCGCAGAACAGAATTCAGTGTGCCGAGGTCAATGCAGGGGCGCAGGTTGCCTTTTAAAGTTCTGCCTGAGCCTCGACGTTTCCATCCCTTCTGCACAGGTGGTTGACGGAGTTGGGACGGACTTGTTGAGAGCCCTAGAGCGTCTGAGAAGAGGCTAATGCATGAGAAAGTCTGCAATGTATTGCTGAAATGCGATTGGAACGAATGTGGGTGTTAGAGCAGGGTTCTGCCGAGAAGCGCTGTGCTTGGCAAGTAATGTCCCTCTCCTTGTCCTGGGCTAGTTTCAATTTGCAAACTTCCTACACTTGCTATTGCTGGCTTCTTAGTTCGACTAATGCTTGATTTCTTGTAACTACCTAGGTATGACCGCAGGCTGTGTTGGTATTAGAAAATTCTACCTAGGTAGACAGCACGCTGGAATAACAACCCATATCTAAGCTGACCTGCTTCCGTAGAAAACCTATGACAGCAACACTAAATGAGCGGGATTTAATTTAATCCTTCTTACCCAAGATGAAGCAGAACACAAACTTCGATGCTTAGTCTATATTCGCCTGTGCCCTGAACATAGGACTGAGCATAGACGGTCTTTCTGATCTCTTTTGCTAGGAACACCTGTAAACAGTCTCCCAAGACGTAGACCAGCTGTCCATTCTAGACGAGCAATTAGTCGAAAGTCGTCTGGGCACAGCGAAGGAACCGACGCCGTCTTAATAAAGGATTTATCGGCTACCATAGCACATGTGCACCTAGTGTGAGGATCTCCTTAAGATGTTTAAAGAGAAGTGCTTTGGGGCCGCTGCCATCGCATGATCTTTTCCCGCCGGGAGTCGCCAAGATGGTGTCCTTGAGGAAGCCACCCCAAAACCAAGCTGAGTGTTCTCCGCTAGCAATGTTGCTGAAGCGACTCCAGAAACAGACTGCGTGCCACGAGAGATTAATTTGTGCCGCGTTAGGTATCTGACTTGAACAGTATGATGTGGGTAATGATGTTGGATACACGAGCTAAATGAAAATCGCATACCGGTAGTGTCTAGCCTGACTCGAAAGGACTTGGGGTTGGCTTTATAGCTCCCCGCCACTCTGCAGTATCTATAACAACAACACCATGATTCCCAGCAGGAGGCCCACAGAGTAGAGATCCCTGCAATTAGCTTCACGGCTGTCCTGCAAGCGGTGGAAACAGGAGAACGACGACAAAAGGGCGCGCAGGCAAAGATCACTGTGGTAATTGCCGCCCGATGCCGGACAGATGCTAGCATTACACTGGCCCTTATGCAAGCCCGGATCGGCAACAAGACAGAGTCGTCGGGAGGTTTGCCGAGCCACGGAGGTAGCGTCGGTGGTTTTGAACGAGCGGGAGCTGTCATGTGGGATAACTAGTGATGCCACACACAATCTTTCGAGTTCCATGGTGAGTGTTTCCCCCCCCCCCCCCCAAAGGCCACGATTGTGCGATGAGAATGGCTGACGAAAGAACCCCAGGTCCACAACCATCAAGATGCGCAAACACAGTGAAGAGGCAGCCACCATGAAATCGCCTAAGATCCCGGACACCATGGCCGCTGTCATTTTGACCGGGCATGGAGGTCTCGAAAAGCTGGAGTACCACACGAGCATAAAAGTGCCTTCCCCAGCTGCTGACGAAGTCCTGGTCCGAGTTGCTGCCGCCGGCATCAACAACACAGACATTAATACCCGCATTGGCTGGTACTCCAAGGGCGTCAAGGGCGGGACTGGCACCGGCACTGGGGATGAAGAGGGGCGAAAAGACGAGGACGCATCGTGGTCAGGTGTTCCACTGCAATTCCCGCGCATTCAAGGAGCCGACTGCTGTGGTTATATTGTCGCTGTTGGTGAAGGTGTCGCCCCCAGCCGCATCGGAGAGCGCGTTCTCGTCAGAAATATGCTCCGCCACTATGTGGGCTACCGCCCGTACGAATGCTGGACCTTTGGCTCAGAGTGCGACGGCGGGTTTGCGCAATATGCAAGAGCCCCTGCGAACGAAACATACAAGGTCGATTGCGACTTGAGTGATGTCGAGCTCGGTGCAATTCCTTGCGCATATTCGACGGCGGAGAACATGCTTCATCGCGCTGGGGTGAGAGCAAACGAACGCGTCCTCATAACGGGTGCGTCTGGTGGTGTTGGTGTGGCAGCCATCCAGCTTGCAAAACGACGGGGTGCCTATGTGACCGCAGTCGGAGCGCGTGACAAGGCAAATCAGATGCTGGCCTTGGGAGCTGATCAAGTTGTCCCAAGGGAAGAGAGTCTCCTTAGCCAGCTCGGTAAAGATTCTTTCGACGTTGTTGTTGATCTTGTGGCTGGCCCGTCGTTCCCGGAAATGCTAGACGTTCTCAAGAGGGGAGGGAGATACGCAGTGGCCGGTGCCATAGCGGGACCCATCGTCGAACTCGATGTCCGAAGTTTGTATCTCAAGGATCTGAGCTTCTACGGCTGCACTTTCCAGGACGATTTGGTATTTGCGAACTTGATCTCGTACATCGAGCAGGGTGGCGAAATTAGGCCGCACATAGGCAAGGTGTACCCGCTCAAGGAGATCGCGGCGGCTCAGGAACATTTTCTTTCCAAGGCCACTTGTGGCAAAATAGTACTCCGCATCCCAGGAGAAGACGAAGAGATCTGAAGCTAGATTAGTGTAGTTCTCATCCCAACCTCTTTTATGGCTGATTCGAGCGGGACGCTGCATCCTTACAGCTTAGCGATGTCGACTTGCATTGACAAAAGAGGTATGAGGAAAGCAGTCTCTTTCAAGTTCATGTATCATCGAACCACCGCTTCAAATCTGGCGAGCTGGTCCTGGCCGGCGTCGCTTCCGGTTTGGATGGCTCGGATGGCCATCCGAGTTCTCGGGAGCCTTACCGGGAGCCTCGCCTGTTCCACTGGATCTGAATGATACGTTAAGGAACACACGTCGTACTTTCACTTGTTGGTAACGACCCACCTTCAAACTCTGAGCGTCATCTGATCCTCCTCGGACATCTGGATGCAAGGAGCGAAGAACCTGGATGGGTCTGATTCCATCAGCAGTACCGGTCCGGCGCCTCTTATGATAGACCAGTCCAGTATATGGGTTGCCGGCTTGTACTGTCTCGTGATTCATATGGGTCGAATAGAGGCCCCCGCTCCGTCCTCTGGGTGTATTTAAGCGGAGACGGCGGCTCGAGACAGACCAAGCTCGTGCTGAGAGAAAATAGCAAAGCATCAGACAAAGCAGTTCAACTGAGAGCAAGTCCGCGCTGAGATAGTAGCCGAACAACATCGAAAATCAAGATGGCTCACTACTTTGATTGGAATTCAGAGCGAGATGCGGCTGGCACCGGTGAATTGTTGAATCGTGCTCCTCGCAACACAGATATTGATCTGAGAGCTGTGCGCGCCTATCGCCAGAATCGACTGCGGTATGAGATGGCCAGGCATGGTATGGATGCGGTTATCCTTTGCGACGCGGTCAACATCAAATACGCGACCGGCACTCAAAAAATGCAGATCTGGGGTGGCCGAAACGCCCCTGCCCGGTATCTCTTGCTTACACCAAACTGATGTATCCTCTTCGAACTTTCCGGTTGCGCTCATCTTGCCAAAGACATTGAGGACGCAGTCGACGAAGTCCGTATTGCAAAAGCGGCTCAATTCAATCTGTCTACTAGCATCGAGCAGACGGAACGAGAGTGGTCAGTGGAGATGGGCGAGCTGATCAAAGAGCTCGTCGGACATAATAAGGCGGTTACTGTTGGTCTTGAGTGTATAAATGCTGGTGTAGGTATTGCGATAAAGGAGCTTGATTTCATCATTGTTGATGCACAGAAGGCTGTTGAGCTCACCAAGTTTGCTAAGTGTGAAGGGGAAGTCAAGTGCATAAAAGAGTCTCTTCGTGCCACGGAGCGAGGTGTCCATATTCTAGGCACAGCGGTCCGACCGGGCTTGACAGAGAACGAACTTGGGTCTATCCTGCACAAGGCTGTGATCGAGAGGGATGGCGATTACTGCGAAACTCGCCTGCTCAACTCGGGAAAGCGCTCGGTTCCATTGTTTCAGGAGACCTCGAACCCTGTCATCGACTTGCTCGGCAGCTGTACTGTCACCTTCGCTGGCATTCAAAGTATTTTGGGAGATGACCCTGTCTGTACGTTGATATATACGGTAACAGACAAGGTAAAGGCATTCTGAAAATCTTGGTATCTACAAACACCGACTGCTACCAGCGAGAAAGTGACTGTGCGGCAAGTCTGCAAAAGTGGGGTTTCGATGCATAAGCAGCAATTCCCCGTTACAAAGCTTGACGCCGAAATGGAACACAACAGATGGACAGCAAGCTTAGAGGTAGTAGTATCATTGGGAAGCGACGAGGGTATCTTGCGTACAACATGCTATGCTTCAAATCTAATCCGCTCTCCAGACCACAACGTGACCCCGTCAGTATGGAAAACACTCGTTTCTTCTCATCCAAACAGTCCCAGACATATTCAGCGGAGTCCGCAATCGTACCCAAGTACTCGCCTTCGCTTGTAGGGGCGACACAACCCCGAGTCTCAGTCCCAACCAACGAAAATCTGCTACTCCACCAGGAAAGACTCGGAGACGCCAGCAATCTCTCCAGAACTGCGCTCCCTCTTCAAAGCAACCGCATGCATCTTCGCATGGACCTTCACATCTTCCGGGTGAAATGGATTGTACACGGTGTCGCACAATTTGCACTCCCTCATTCCTGCGCTGCTGCCGATCGCAAGGCTCAGCGTTGTCTGCACTCCGTCCTTACGCCTTGGTGGTGTCTTGCGCTTCTTGTGGGAGTTTTGTCTGTCGTAGCTGTTACTGTGCAGCGTAAGGCGCCGCTTCGTCTTGGAAGCCGGGGCTGGTCTTTGTGGCTTGGCTGCATCAACCTGGGTTTCGTCTGCTCTGATGTCGGGCGTGACGGTGGGCGAGGATGAGGGAGTGGCAAGCTGGATGCTCTCATGTGTACTTGTTGGAGACGAAGAGTTTCTTTTCGAAATTGGGGTCTTGTTGGCTGAGTTCTGGTCGCCTTCCTGCAAGCCAATCGCAGCAACGGGCAAATTGGCTGTCGATGATGTCTGGATCGTCTTGGAGACGGAGTTTTCAAGAAGTGCATCGTCTTCTAGAACCACAGAATCGTACGGCTTAGATCGAAACTCCCCTGACCCGGTTCCGGTTTTGTGCATTGGATTCCTGGGCCTGTGTTGCTCCTCGAAGTGTGTCAATGTCTCCGTTTTCTTAGAGGCGTTTTGCGCAGGACTGGGACAAGACTGTGGGCGCGGCTTCTGTTGAGGTACGTCGTGATCGAAGTCATCAGACGTCAAAGACTTTTGTCGGTCGATACGCGACGAATCGGGGCTCGTCTCGCGTTGGAGCTGTTGTGACGCGACGCAGTCCACGTCCTCCACTCTGCACGGGCAAGCTGTGATGCAATCATGCTCGCTGATGGAAAGGCGTAATGTGTGGTTTGTAGATGTTTGAGGCGTCATAGTCCGTGTGTCATTGGAATCTGGAGAAAGAGGTGCGAAAGACTCTGTCGCGGATCGCGGTGGTGGTGATCTCGTCAGGCGGCGCCTCTTGACCGGCCGCACATAGGACGATGACGGTGGGTGAGCCTGGGAGGATGACGTTCGGTCGGGCTGGCTCAAGGATCCATTTGCCTTGGTACGGGAGCCTTCGGATGCATTCCTTGTGATTTGGACGAGGCGACTCCATGCAGAGGATGGCGTTGTTGTTGACGTTGATGCAGTCGGCGTGGACGCGTTGGCCATGGCCGCCGAGTCCGGGATGGTTGATGAGTTTTGGGAAATTGAGGCTCAAGAACGTCCCCGTCTAGGATCATGTCCCGGTCATTGGAAGCCGAGGCGTGCTTCAAAGACTCATTAATGTTGCACCAAATTCGCTGTGGGTTGGAAAAGTCGGGGTGGGGGACGTGTCTGCCAGCACGTGGGAGACGCGTCGCACTTTAGCGCGTTGTCGCGTAATAAACAGGAGCTGGCGAACAGAAGATGACGTAATCCGAGGCGGCGCTGGGACAGGGGCACCTTGCAGAGGGCTGACTGACACTGGTTGCGCCCCAAATAACAGATGCAAAGGTAGAATCAAGAGCATCAAGATGCGAGAGCGTCACGTGTATTCTTTACGTATCGATCGTCTGTTGTCTGAGCACTTGAGGAATGAAGGCGCTGTCTCTGAGATCGGTTCCATGAGACCCGACAGGCTGCGTCCCAACTGACGCTGTCAGAGCCCAGTTGGAGGAGCTGCTGGCCGTCGAGGATACCTGCTGCACGATTGCTCTGACCATTGAGACGAAGACGTCGTACTATTGAGTTCTTGCATTTCTGCCAGATTTCGTCAGGTGCCCTCTTTCCGCACTTTTCTTTGCCGTGCTCCTGACATGCTTGGATTCTTCTTTTCCGATGCCACATCTTTCGTCTCTGCCTCTTTGCTCACCACCCAAGTGTCCACTACCTCCTTGACCTCCTTGATCTTGGCATCTTTCTTTCTCGCCTGCCCTATATGCCACACGTAGCCCGAGTATACCGCAACCTCAGCAATCGCCACGATCAAAGTCCCTCCCAGGGTCAAGAATAATCGTGCAGGCGTGCTCCACCACCTGGCCACAATCCACAGAGTTGCAGCGCATCCGAAGATGGTGACTAGGAAATTGATGACTAGCATAACCTGCCTGTGCACGTCGTTCATTGTCACGTCGTCGTCGCCCAGGTCCGCCTTCCCCACGGGACGGTTGACTTCGGCGAACTGCTGGGCGAACTTGGCGGGCGCATCGAGGGAGGACGGCGGCGAGACCATGCGTTGGTATTTGCGTTCTTCCTCCTCGCGGCGGAGGCGCGCCATCAAGGCCTTGTACTCGTTTGACTAGAACACAGATGCGATGTCAGCAACAGCATCGTTCAGGGTAGAGAAGCAGGCCCACAGGTGAAGGGTTCAAGACGAGAAAGGACGTACTGGCTCGGGCTTTGGAGGAGCTGGTGGGACATAGACCTTGGCGCCCCAGAGGAGGTTCTCCAAACTATAGCTTGGTGCATCGTGATCCTTCAGTAGCCTCCACAGCTGGATGATCTGGCCGTGCGAGATGGGCTTGCCGATGGCCGGGTCCTGGAGTGATGGATCTGCGTCGGGAGAGGATTGCGACTCGTGTTGGATCTCTGTCTCGATCTCCTTCAATCTTGCGATGGCCCCTACGATGAAGGGTGTCATGGTGAGAAGAACCATCTTGAAGCAGTGGTTCAGAGGCTCAACATGGCCTTTCGTGAAAAGATGCTGGCCGTTGCGGCACTCGGCGCTGGAATCGTGTTTAAGCCAAATCCACGGGCCAGAGCTAAAGCTGGCGTTGGCAATGGGTTGATTTGCGCTACATGTAACCCTGCAAGTGTGGGCCGGCTAGATCCGAGGATCCTTGTCGAGAAAGCGCATTGACTTTCTCCGAGGTTGCTTGTTGCCGGGGCTGGACTTGGAGAAGCTCGATAGGCGATCCCGGTTGGGAAAAAAGATCGAAGAATCATCATCAGATCTCGAGTCACGACAATACAAGAGCTCCAACAACCCCACCAACGAACACGGGACGGCCTCACCACAGCTGTCACGGTCGTTTATACGATTGCGATCCCAGCGAGCACAAGAATAATTTCCAATTGGCCCGTTGCAGGGGACATATTGACTGGAAATGCCGCTACAGCTCCGGCCGGGAGCTCCGGTCTTGCAAGCGACCAGGACGACAACCACTTCATTATCGCGTACCTTACGACGTGCGCAAAGCACACGGCAAGACACATTGGACGTGAGGATAATATGGCAGCAAAGAGCTCTCTACCACTCGACCCACCCAAGATCTTCGGCCTTTGGCGCAGCCGTTGCTGTGGCCAAAAACGTCGTCAGTAATGCGATATCACGAGGGAAGCCCAGCGACGTTAGCATCGACCCTTTGAGGATTGTGGCGAAGGAGATGAAGTTCTTGACTGGCAATATCCGGAACCTATTGGGGTCAGGGCACCCATCGCTCGACCGAGTCGCAAAATATTATACCCAAGCCGAAGGGAAGCACATGCGCCCACTGATCGTGCTACTCATGTCGCGAGCCACATATCTCTGTCCCAAAGACCCAATACCGCCACCAAACCAGCAAAATGCTTCGCCAATACAGTCAATCCCCATCGACACGTCGATATCCCCTTTGTCCATCCTCCGCGACGTCAACCCATCCTCCGCGAAACCAACTCCCACAGAGACCGACGCCACATCCGAAACAGATATCCTCCCTTCCCAGAGGCGACTCGCAGAGATCACTGAGCTCATCCACACCGCCTCCCTCCTACACGATGACGTGATCGACCACTCCGTCTCCCGCCGCGGCTCCCCCAGCGCAAACCTCGAGTTCGGCAACAAAATGGCTGTCCTAGCGGGTGATTTCCTCCTAGGACGCGCCTCTGTCGCCCTCGCCCGCCTCCGCAACGCCGAAGTCGTCGAACTGCTGGCCACCGTCATTGCGAACCTGGTGGAGGGCGAGTTCATGCAGCTCAAGAACACAGCGCAGGACGAGGCCCGGCCACAGTGGAGCGAGGACACCCTGGGCTACTACCTCAACAAGACATATCTCAAGACGGCGTCGCTAATCAGCAAGAGCTGTCGCGCTTCGGCTCTCCTCGGAGGAGCAAGCGCCGAGACCGTCGAGGCTGCGTACGCGTATGGAAAGAACCTAGGGCTGGCGTTCCAGCTGGTCGACGATATGCTGGACTACACGCTGTCTGCCGCGGACCTTGGAAAGCCGGCAGGTGCGGATCTCGAGCTGGGGCTTGCGACTGCGCCTTTGCTTTTCGCCTGGAAGACAAGGCCGGAGCTAGGAGAACTAGTAGGGAGGAAGTTTGCCGGTGAAGGCGATGTCTTGAGGGTAAGTCGATGGATGCTGTCTATCTGGGACGCCGAAGACAATGCGCACGTTTCCACACACAGTCACTGACATTTTCAAAAAGGCGCGACAACTAGTCCTCGAAACAGACGGCATCGAGCAGACGCGAGCGCTGGCGGAAGACTACGCCGAGAAGGCCATCCAGAGCCTCAGCGACTTTCCCGAGAGCGAGGCCAAGGATGGTTTGGTGGAGATGGCTGTGAAGACCATAAAGAGGCGGAAGTAGACCAAAGCGAACGAGAATCACCAACACAACAATACTTACGATCACGTCAAAACAATAGAGAAACAAGAGACGGGGCGTTGGCCCCAGTGTACTATATGTCACCTCTGCAACATCGTGGTACTCTATAGACTCCCCTTCGATACAAGTTGTACGAACTCATGGGGTGGCGGTCCTGGAAGAAGTGCGTAGGCGCATTGTCCAAGACGGGTAGACAGCAAGGAACCAAGGAAAAGTGTACCATGACGCATCTGTATCAGGAGCTTGTTGGCATCCAGGGCATTCATAGATTTGTACTATCCTGCTCAATAATAACCAGATCATACTTGAGGCCCCAGAGAGTGCGTTATTCTGGTATATGATTGGTTCCGGATTTCTAATGGAAGTAGTTCATTCATCTACAGCGGAGTACAGAGACACTAAAAATGGTAGAGAGCCTTTATCTGACCTAATAATTCAGACCATCAATGGCAGCAGCATGCACAATATCCTTTTCTTGTTTTTCCCCTTGGATGGAGTCTCCTTGTCCACGGTAGTAATTCTTTCCGAAATAGCTTGAAACCAACCTCACACAAGATCAACTTCTTGCACATGTTTGCAGCTAAGCTCTTATTACAGATGTCACTGGTTAATTTCTGAAAAAGAGGGCAGCCTCCTTGAATGGAACAAATTGGTCAATAATAGCACAGCAGCTAGAATGCGCAAACCGGGATTGTGCAAAGGGGAAACGTAATTCGAGTCCTCTGGTACCTTGAGTAATGGTAGTGATACATGAAAATACTGCGCTGTTCATCATAAGAGCCTGTGTTTGGATGTTTAATGGGCGACCTGCGCCGCGTAGTATATTCTTAAACTCGGCCAGCCGAGTGGGAGGCTCGAACTACTTATCCCATAACTCAAGCGTTACATGAGGTCGAGGAGATTGTCCAAGACCATTACGGAACCTTGACAGCTTAACGCCTGCCCTGACACGAAGGGCATGTCCTCTTCCCGTCTCTTCCAAGTGTACAATCAATCCTGACCCATTTCTCAGAATAGCCTCTCACACAGAGCTGGCAGTGTCCGCTACCCTTGCAGGTCTGGCAAGCACCCGTGCCGCGGCAACCATTGCATGCGCGAGAGTTCCTCCCACCGCAGACGGCGCACTTAGCGCTGCCTCGACAGCTGCGGCAAATGTCGTCTCCGAAGCACTTGTTGCACTTGCGGCTCTCCTTCTTCTCGGTATATCCTTTGCCATGGCACCTATCGCAAGTGACGCGGCCCGTCTTGCGGCATGTAGTGCAATCTCCAACACGAGGCATTTTGTAGGTTGAGGCGGTTTACTAGAGCTCTATCAGCTTGGTTGTCCTCCCATGTTCCCCCAAGGTGTATTGATGCAGTGATCTCTCCACTGTCCCTAATAGAGGTTGAAAACTTACAAGTGAAGACTTTCGAGACAGCTCTTGATCAGAGTGAAGGTTAGATGCTTTGAAGAGGGCTGAAAATGTGATGCTTGGTTTCCTTTGATGATTGTCAGGCCTCAGGTGCTGTCCAGGCCTCTCCTTTTATATACCCCGCTGTCTTGCTGAGGGACGCCCTTGACCTCGGAAATGGTCAGCTCTCGAGACATAATGTCGACCTTCCCTCAAGACCAAAGTTCAAACTAGGGCTTCAGGATTGAGCCTGACGATGGATCAAACTGGTCTGCTGGTCGAAGCCTTGTTGTGCCACGGCGAAGTCGCCACAGGCTCACTTAGACTCAGGCGCAGTATCAGACCTAATACAACTTGGACGGATGCTTTCTAAGATTAGCAGCGTGGAATGGTGCCGTCCTGGGACAAGAGATCCTGACAGATGCTATAAACAAAAATTGCCATCCTGTGACGGCCAATCCACCCGCCGTGTTAGACCACACCCCCATCCTCGAGTTTCGTGACAAGTGACTGAAAAGGGAAACAATATTCGGGTGTGTGGCACCAAAGATAGCTACCCGATGTTTGTGGTAGCTCAAATAGGCATATTGGATGCACGAGCTGCCAGCCATTTTCTCTTTTGCCAAGCAGTTGCTGGGATGAGGCTCCATCGTCCCAGTTTTGTACTTTCTTCATTTTGGATTAGCAGATATCTTGAACTCCTGGTCACAACTCCTAATTAATAATTATTTGTCGGGTCTTGGTCCTCAGATCCGGCCCGCGGACGATTCCCGTGGCCCTGAGGTCCTCCGTCTAATGACCCGGACGCTGGCCGTCCTCTCGCGCTCGGGCGATGGAAGCCAATGATGCCCCGATCGGTTATAGCGCTTCTCCTGGGCACCCAAAGACCCATCAAGACAACTCATACCTGTGGAAGGCAGGTAATTCCGTCTGCGGCGTTGACCCTACAACTTCCGACCTTGGCAGCAACTGCCCCGGCATCTCAGCGTGCGGCACCTCGCCGTACAAAGGACCACGGCCATCAGTGCCACAGTACGTCTGCTCACCCACAACTGAGGCCTCTTTATTATGCTGCAGTTCCGCTCTCTTTGACCTTCGCCGTCTGAGGACGAGAAATGCCACCGCAGCAATGAGAGCTACACCCGCTATGCCGCCCACGACGGCACCGACTATGACACCTGTATCGCTCGTGTGGTTGGTTTCCGAGCGGAAGCCGGGATCTGATGTGCCTGACGGGCTCACATCCGACCCAGTGTCGTTGGTCGCCGCGGCGGTGAAGTTCTCAACGGCGAATATATCGGCCAGGCCCGCATAGGTAATCACTCATTCGAAGTCGATGCAATATCAATCATTTCTACCAACTATACTGATGGGACTATCATTAGAGAACAGGAAAAAGGTAGTTTTCCACCTCAACATCACGTGCGACTCGAATTGATCAGTTAATTGGAAACCGGAGCTATTACGATCACAGGGCATTCAAGATTCGAGAAGATGATCTTTCCGAAATATCGAACAAAAAAGCCATGAGCGTTTGGTCCTTTTCTTTCCCACGTTCAGCATCGCAACCATCCAATCAAAGGAGAGTTCGCTAGCTATTCTTTGACACTAGAGCCGTGAAGTCCGCATTCTGTCCTTGAGAGAAGTCTTGGTTCCAGTAACCGAAGTTATCATGGACACCAAAGTTCGATGTGTTGGAAGACGGCGTCGCCGGCGCGGTCGACGAATACGCGTAGGCTAGGCTGTTGGCGCCATTTGGGTTCAGATTTGTGGTCGATCCTGAGGAAGACTTCCACGAGGTGCATCCACTGCACTTCAGTGTCACCTGCCAGTGCGTGGAGTTTGTCTTGGTACCGGTCTTGAAGACCTGAAGCGTCTCCCCAGTGTACGCAGTGGGCATAGAGCGTTGGCTGTGGCTCAGTCAGCAACATGAAAGAGATACCCACAACGGGACCCAGGGGACACACCTTGTAAATCGACTTGACACAGTGACAGAGTTCCCGTTTGGATAGGAGACAGTCAAGGGGACGTTGAGCATCGTCCCTCCCCACGCGACACCAAGCCAACCCACATCTTTACGAGCTATCAACTGAAGGACAATGTCGTACGGAGGTGTCGCTGAGCTTGGGACGGCTGTTCGGAAGGTAATGACATCCGAGCTCTGGTACTTGTAGGCTGCGTTGTATTGAGAAAACGTAAAGCCAGTGTCGTTGTCGTGGTATACGACGCTGTCGGCCGCCGAAGCTAAGAGAGATGATGTCGCCTGATTAGAAATGACCTTGAGAGGAGGACATAGTGATAGATTTCCATACCTGTTCCCAGTATGGAGAGGGCGAGAAGGAGCGCAGATAGCCAAGTCATCATAACGAAGCGTGCTACTGCTGGATCCTCCTGTTTTATGACACAACAGTAGAGGCTGCAGAAGTTGTAGGACGCGAGAAGGGCCGCAGACGTTTAGATGAAGAACTATTTGAATGAGGAGGCAGCGTCAGGAACCATTAAACGATAAATGGAGATGGTCCTA
Organism: Diaporthe ilicicola; assembly: GCA_023242295.1. Lineage (NCBI taxonomy): Eukaryota > Fungi > Ascomycota > Sordariomycetes > Diaporthales > Diaporthaceae > Diaporthe > Diaporthe ilicicola. The sequence goes on along the minus strand of JALPVH010000111.1, from coordinate 92,136 downwards.
GGTTTAATTGATTGTTCAAAGATCTAATGCATGATCTGGTCGGATGAGAGCCTTTTAATTACACCAGCCAAAAGCCTGGGAAGCGCCATCCCAATAGAACTTTGCTAATCTGGACTTTGACGAACCGTCTGCATGCCGATTATCATCCAACATATGATAGGAAGGCTAAATGCTTCGCAATATCTAAATTGATTAACTTTTCACGTGTGCAGCGCTCGATACCACCCAGCTGTCCAAGTGTTTTGCTGCAACCCGTACACCTACATGATATACATAAGCATTGGACAGAAACGCACAAAACTTCAATATCCGAAGCGTGCTACATCGAGATCTATATTATCTGCGGCAATAGTCCATGAAATCCACGGAGTTGTTTGCAATTTTGGCCACCTCCTTCTAGCCTAAGTTATGCCAAATGCGTGAACACGCCCGCAGGAGTACTTACCTCTGTGATCATTCCTATGAACTCAGGCTCGAACACTTACCTGCTTGTGTATGGCCAAGAGATCTGCACTATATGAGTAGTTCTATATTTTGGGGGTGTCACGGCTGGGTAAAACCACGCCTTCAGGTTGACAGTCAATCGGAGGCTCTACCACCGCCTCGAATTCGTTCAATGGTTTCGGAAGTGATGTCATGTCCAAAAAAAATTGCTTCTTGGATTATGACCAGCTGCATGATATCAAAATCGCTACCATAGAATGATTTTCATCGGCACTCGTGTCCGGGTAAATTGTCCTAGTACTGCCGATGTCGTGCGACCACTTGGAGAAGAGGAAGGGGAAGGGTGATATTCAATAACGTGGCTTTGCAATAAGTCCAGTAGATAGGAGGACAAAGTGTTTGCGGGAGCTACCAGCACAGCACATTATCAGATACTGAATCGCGAGCAGCTTTTGGCTGAGAATCAAAAGAAGAGCGACAGCTTGATCCGTTTGATTTTGGACATAAGCGGAGCGGAATCGAATACTTGAACAGGTCAAGATGTTTTCAAGGGGCCATTCATCCGGAGCCTAAGCCACAATGGAGGGAGGCTTCTGCGGCGGTCCTACATTTGTGGCCGAGGCGGGAGACCACTCCCCGCCGACAACAGGGTGGTTTGATACCACACCAAAACACGCTCACACCAGTCTTGATGATGATATCAATGAGGAGCCGCTTCAGCTCCCCGATTACTTGCAGGGCAATGTCTTGTTCGCTACTACTTACGGAGCTGTTCCTAGCCGTGCAGGCTCGGGCAAGCAACTCTTGGTGCGTAGCATCCTCTGCTGTGGCCATGCTTATTGCGTTGCCTTGCTTTTCTACTTTCCTAATTCGAAACGGTGATATTAATTGCACCAGGCTTTGCCCTCCATCAGAACCCAATCTGTGTTGTCCTACCCTTCCAGATTTCATGCCTGGACCCTTCACCGACTGGCTTTATGCATGCATTATGCAGGGGCACCTGGGCATGTCATGACTATTGGCCTTTGCAACAACACTTTCCTTTCCGTTATCTAGCATTACTTTCGGTTCATCATTTTGCACAACAACAGGCTATAGACTCCTGTTGGATTCCTTCCAGTCATCTTCTTGCGACTTCTGCAATTGTCCCAATGGGTCAATGTGCACTTGAAAGGTTCGACATCAATGTGACCTCCACTAGTTGGAATTTTGTCTGCTGCTTTGTAACAGTCGTTGAAGGTAGGTATTCTTGGCGTCCGGAGAAACGAAAGATATCCCAGGGCACTTCAGAAGCAGCCATATCATCAGTCGGGGCCCCCACAGCACCAGTCGTCCGTAATCACCGCCACCATCTGTGGGCTTCAGTCCCGAAGAGAATGGACCATACCTATGGCGGCGTTAGATAGATGAGAAATGTGGATGATTCTTAAGGAGCAAACGTGTTTCATCAACATATGCAATATCGATATTCGTGCCGTCTCCAAGGAAGCACTGGCCCGAGAGACCGTTACTTGTAGTATCTACACAGCATTGATCGATGATATGATTAACCCATGATGCGACGTCTGTGCAGGTCTTGTTGATGGTATGTGGGTTGTCCTAGTATAGAAGCGAGCACTTGGAATATGATGCAAGCAGGGGGAGCAGACTGGAGCTTCGAGAGCGCCTACATTGCAAATCTGTTCAGAAAGCACCGTCTCGGCAGATATGTTCACAAAATGGGACCTGCCCAATGGGGCTTGGTCGGCTCACCCAAACGTGAGTGGACGTGTCCGAGTCACAGGCTACACCCAGGCAGGACGAATTTGCAGGAGCATCTGTCTTGAGAGTGCTCGAGACGAAGAACTCCTTGCCCCACAGGCTGTCGTCCCACCTGGCGGGTTGGCCTGTAAGTCGCTTGGCACCATCGCGGTGGCCGGTTAGGAAGTTACCGCAGAACTTCCACGCGCTGCGAGGCTCTAGGGATGCCTCCCCGCCCAGGGCCGCAAGGACGGCGATTGAGAAGAATCACCCAATGAGGGGGATCATGATGCTGTTCGTGGATATGTGGAGTTTGGAGCTGTTGTTTCCGATGAATCTGCGAGACAGAGTGTTATTACCCAGGTAACAAGTTTGTCGGAGTGTTTGAATGGTTTGGTGGTAGGCATGAGCTTGAACCGTGAAAACAGTGGTGACAGAGGAAAGAACGTGGTCTGTCACACGTGGCATTCAACTCCTCAAGCTTTGAGTCCCTTGAACGTGATTAACCGGTACAGCCTTGCAATAAGAGTCAATGTCATTGTATAATGAACAATTTCAGGTCTTTGGATTTGGATGTGTGGCTCATCTAGGGTCTGCAAGCGCTAATTAAACTAAAATTCATTATTCCTAGGGCACTCAAGCGGCGACCAGTTACTGGTGGGCATGTGAGTATCAGCATTCCCAAGGGGTCAACCCTGAGGCTCTACATCTGCGAGGGAGCTTCAGCGTTTCATCTGGTGAGTTCTGGCTGGGTGATGCAAAAGTAACTTATGGAAAAGCGCAATATCACTTGTCATGGACAAAGAAGAAAGTATTTAAGTACAAAAGCAACCTTGTAACCGAATTTTCGTCAGAATCACAAATCTAATCTAACAGTTTCAGAGGTTGACATTGCCAACAGTCTTTTCAGAGCCGAGAAATACGAATAAACTCACCACCCAGATGTCACTACCATGTAAAGAGTATAACGAATTATTGTAATAATAGCCAACTTGTCTTCCTACCAAGCGCACATGACAGACGCCCACCTACTCTTTGCGCCGCCTATGTGAACCTCAACCAGAGGTCTGTCGGGAGTTACCTCGATGAGTACCTTCACAGGAAGATTCGGTAAAGAAAGTGTTCTCGTGCTCATTAAAGTTCTGAGGACTCGCTAACGAGCTTCCCATAAAAATATTTATATGAAATGATACCCCAGGCCCGTGAAAAATTCAGACTGCACCTCCCCTTTCGCCACCTCTTCAGGGTCAGCGATGAGATTCTCGTCGATGTCGAGCGAATGTCCACCCTAGCAAGCCAAGAATGTACGAGATGGCGCCACCGCCACCACCACGCAGGACCACCTTGCTTCACTCGGCCTCCGATACAATGTTTAATACGAGGGCGCCAACATCGAGCCATATGAGTTATGCTGTGTGCAATGCTCTTGTGCATCAAAATTTCGCAAACCGGAATCATTCTTCCTCAGAAGTGATATTTCGGTTGGCAACCATGAAGTGCCCATTGGGTTACTGGCACTCGTCTCACCATCGTTGATTAGGTTGCTGACAACGCCAAAAGTCTACACGAGCATTCATGTAACACTCGATTGCCACGCCTCAGACCTACTGGCCAGACTGGAGGCGGTGAACACACACTTCGTGGGAAGACATCAGATTGTGGCTTTGTGCGACTTCTACCCCTTTGCCTGCAGATTCGGTGGCTTCGCTCAGCATTTTCGTCCGAGTTGTGTTGGGGGACAAAAGGCCTCGTATTGCTTCGGTCTGAGCATGTTGCCAGCTTGGCACCGAGTGGGACTTAGTAAGCAAGGAAGGAATGTGACTCGGAACTCCTGCGTAAACAAGAAGTTCGCGGCTTCAAAGGACAAATATTTCAATTCCACACGCAGTTGATGACTCCGCAGTCTTGACTCCCACGACCTAAGTCTACCTACACGGCCAGAATGTTGACTCTCCTGCACCAGGAGCATCTCAATGACGACTCGAAGTTCGAGGTTCTGCTTGTCCTGTTTCCCGGCTTCAACACGCTGGACATGAACGGTCCGTTCGACGTGCTCGCCAAATCCGGAACCAGCACATCGTTCAACGTTCAAGTTGCGTCTGAGAGTGGGATCACAAAGTCAACAGAAGGAGTCAAAGTCCAGGTCAGTGTGCCATTGCAGATTTTTCCGAGCCCAGACTGGAAAGCCAAGACTCACAGTCTCTCAGCATGATCTTCAACTAGGCGATGCACTCATAGATTCCCTGGGCCGTTACGATGTCCTTATCGTGCCGGGGGGCTCCGTTGAGGCCGTTTCAGAACAGGCCAGCCGCCTTCAGTCTGCCTTCATGCGGCTTATCACTGCTTTTTCGAAACTGCCGCCGCGTTCCACAAAATATCCTAGAGTACTGCTGTAAGTGGAATCCAGTAGGATTATGCTAGGCGAAAAGAACGATTTGCTGACTCAATCAGATCCATTTGCACTGGTGCTCTGTTCCTGGGAAGCCTCGGAATCTTTAACGACAAGTTTTGTACCACTCACTGGTTAGCCTATGACGATCTGAAGGAGAGGGTCAAAGCCGCTGCATCCCTGAGCGGGGGAAAGCCAGGAAAAGTGATCTCATCTCGGTTTGTTGACTCGGGGCCAAACAGGTCCAAGGTACGCATCATCAGCAGCGGCGGCATTTCCTGCGGAATTGATGCAAGCCTGTACTTGGTCAAGTTCCTGGTGGGTGAGGATGAGGCTAGATCGACGGCCGAGCTCTTGGACTATGCATATCGCAAGACCGACGGGGTCATGTTTGACGACGAGTCGTAAACGACCTCATACTTGGATCGATTTCAAGGGGCCCGGGCTCGAGTCACTGCTACACAAGGGGCGTACTTGGGACTTTGCTGGAAGGCTGTCGAGACGGAAAGTCCTTGCACAGCAAAATCCTGATCAAATACATTATCAGCTTTTCGAGTTCTTTTGTTGATGCCTCAGAGTACGGGAATTCCGTCGTTGTCAACATGGTGTTGGACCCGCATCTGCGCGGTGAGATACACGCCAGTGGAGTGAATGCGTGACGACTGTACTGCATGTGCATGCAGCTCAATCTACACACCATCTTCTGATGGCTGGTCTGGCTCTTTTGAGTATCTCTTGGTTCGTCGAGATCGACTTCTCTGCAGCCAAAATTCGAATAAGGTGGACATGCGCCATTGAAAGAAACTTGTGTCTATATTGTTCCTTGAGTACAGTAGTAAATCTTCCCACAACACTTTGCTATTGAGTGCAGGTATGGGTGAGGTCCTAAACGATCCCAGTTTGTAGCAGTGAATTCAATTTGCTGGACTCCCTCAGGATGTAGTTCACCTATCAGCTCAAGGGCGACAAGAATGGGGGACAGCCATTGGGGATGGGGAAGCCCATGCAAGCTACGATAAGCCGCAGCGTGCCGCCAGGATGATGGAACTCAAGGATGGGGGCTGACATATGGTCTAAACGCGGCTGGGCACGGGACCATGCAGTTGTAGCACTCCGACACTCTCTGTAACAAGTACATGGGGACACAAGCGAAGGTGAGGGGATGAAGCTGCCTATCAAGTAACCCTTGCATCCGGCACTGTCTAGGAGGCAAACCCTCAGGGGTGGGGAAACATCTACCGTATCCCACCCAAGTTTGATGAGGACCTCGGGATGAATCGCCTTGAGAATCAATGGAACTTCATGATTTGTCCTGCATGACAACATGGCGCTCCCCTTGCCTCCCACAACACTATCGCAGAGCTCAGCATCACCGGGTTCGATTCTGGCCCACGATGCACAGAAACTCGGGCCCCTCATCGGCTCAGTCTATAAGTCGCCAGAAATAACATTCTACCTCAACGGACGACGCACAGTCCTCGCCAACCCAAACCCACAATGGACACTCCTCGACTACCTCAGGTCGCGGCCGGGGCTCAGAGGGACCAAGCTTGGCTGCGGCGAGGGAGGATGTGGCGCCTGCACTGTGGTGATGCAAGTCGGCGAACAGTCTCCTAGAAAGCGCATCAAACACATCTCCGTCAACGCATGCCTTTTTCCGCTGCTTGGTTGCGAAGGAAAACATGTCATTACAGTCGAGGGCATTGGCTCCGTTGCCAACCCACATCCGTTGCAAGAGAGGATGGCCAAGATGCACGGAAGCCAGTGTGGATTTTGCACGCCTGGAATCGTGATGAGTCTGTATGCCTTGGTCAGGAATGCCTGGGACCCCAATGAGGGCGCTTTCAGGCTGAGTGAGAAAGACGTGGAGCTGGAAGGGGCACTCGATGGGAATCTGTGCCGATGCACGGGCTATAAGACGATCTTGGAGGCGGCGAAAACGTTCGTCACCGAAGATCTCAATGGAAAGGTCATTGAGAACAGAGAGGAAGATGGGATTGAGCGCGGAATCGAAGAGGATATGAGTTCATTGGCAGTCAGCCAGAATCCAGCATCCTCACCATCCTGCGGCCGGCCAGGCGGATGCTGCAGGGACAAGAAGGGGGCTCCGTGCAGCAGCAGTGGCACAAAAGACCGATCCTCGTCTTCAGAAAGCCTCGACAAGGTCAACAGCAGCTCCTCACAAAATGACTCAACGGATGAGAGCGTACCATCTCTAGGTACTTCCGTCTCGAGCCAAGAAAACCTCAAATCCAACCATGTGCTAGAACTCGGCGGCTCGGTGACAACGAAGCCAGACCACTACGAATTCCAGCCGTATGAGCCTGACACAGAACTCATATTTCCACCTTCGTTGTGGAAACATGAGACAAGGCCCATCTGCTATGGAGATAGCACGATGCTCTGGTTCCGACCCACAACGCTTGCCCAGCTCTTGGAGATCAAGTCCATCTACCCACCTGCAAAGATCGTCAGTGGTGCCAGCGAAGTAGCAATCGAGCAAAGATTCAAGAACACCGAGCATCCGGTCATGGTATATGTTGGTGACATTGATGAGCTCAAGAGTACACAATTTGATGTTGCTGGTGCCCCGGACACAGAATGGCAAAGCTTGAACGAGGTGGTTTTCTCTGCCAACGTCTCCTTGACGGATGTTGAACGGATCTGCAAGGAGACGCGGGCGAGTATCGGAAAGCGAGGAGCAGTGTTGGAAGCGTTGCGCAAACAGCTGCGGTACTTCGGAGGCAGACAGATCCGAAATGTTGCGACGCTGGCTGGCAACATTGCCACTGCCAGTCCTATATCGGACGCACTTCCGGTCCTGATGGCTTCTGGGGCAACCGTGACAATTTCAAGGCTGGAAAAGAGCGGCGGGGATGTGAGCGTGGAGAATGTTCCAATACCACAATTTGTCAAAGGGTACCGACGGACGACCTTGACCGAAGAGATGCAGGATGGAGTTCTCACCGCGATCCGTATCCCTTTGCCGCTGGCTCAGACTCAGGGAACCGAGACCATCAAAGCCTACAAGCAAGCTAAGCGCAAGGAGGATGATATCGCCATCGTGACTGCATGCTTTCGCGTACGACTTGACAGCAACGGCTTGGTCGACGAGGCAGCCTTCTCCTACGGAGGTATGGCACCGACGACGAGATTAGCCCCAGAGACACAACAGGCAATGAAAGGGCTAGTATGGGCCGACCAATCGACCCTCGACAAAGCTCTTGAATCGCTTCAGCAAGAGCTTTGGCTGCCTTACGACGTACCTGGAGGAATGGCCCAGTACAGGACTACACTGGCCTGTTCCCTTTTCTTGCGATTCTGGCACGAATCTCTAGTGGATCTTTGCCTTTCCACGGACTCGGTGGTGGACGTCTCCGAACTCGAACATGGCCTTTCTTCCGGCACAAGAGACATGGCAGCCCTCCCTGCCAATGCTGACAGGAGCAAGGCATCCACGATGGGCAGGCCCGTGCCGCATCTGTCCTCGCTTGCCCAGACGACTGGCCAGGCCGAGTACGTTGATGACATCCCACCGCAGGCCGACGAGCTGTTTGTTGGGCTAGTCCTCTCAAACCGTTCGCACGCCCGAATCATCTCCGTGGATTGGTCTACGGCGCTAGAGATCCCCGGTGTGGTAGGCCACATGGACCATCAGACCCTCGCCTCGCCTGACCTCAACTTGTGGGGAAGCTTGAATCACGACGAGCCTTTCTTTGCAACAGATACCGTGGACAGCCACGGGCAGGTCATCGGGGTGGTCCTCGCGGATTCGCAGTTGGGGGCGAGAGTAGCTGCGAAAAAGGTGAAGATCGAGTACGAAGACCTGCCTGCGGTGATCACCATCGATCAGGCGATCCAGGCTGGAAGCTTCTTTCCGTACGGGAAGGAGCTGCGCAAGGGTGACTCTGCCTTGAAGCAGGATCTCAGCGGGCCATTCAAGGCGTGTGACCGTGTGTTTGAGGGCGAGACAAGGCTAGGCGGGCAGGAACAGTTCTATTTGGAAACGAATGCTGCGCTTGCCATTCCGAAGAGCGAGGATGGGCAGATGGACGTCTGGTCAAGCACCCAAAATACGTAAGTTTTGAGGTCTTCGCTTTCTCTCCGCCCTCCACTAACCAAGGAGACAGAATGGAAACGCAGACCTTCGTGTCTCAGATCCTCGCCGTCCCGAACCACAAGATCAACGCGCGTGTTAAGCGCCTGGGCGGCGGCTTCGGGGGCAAAGAATCGCGCAGCGTGCCCATCGCCTGCTACTGCGCCCTCGGGGCGTCCAAGTACAATCGCCCGGTGCGCATTATGCTCACCCGCGAGGAGGACATGGCAACATCCGGCCAGCGCCACCCGTTCAAGGCCCAGTGGCGGGTCGGAGTCACCAACGCAGGGAAGCTACTGGTTCTTGAGGCCGACTTGTACAACAACGCTGGCTTCAGCATTGACATGAGCACGGCCGTCATGGATCGAGCCTTGACACATGTCGATAACTGCTATGAGATCCCGGATGTCTGGTTGCGTGGGCATGTCTGCAAGACAAACACCCACAGCAACACTGCGTTCCGGGGGTTTGGCGGCCCACAGGGCATGTTCATCACTGAGAGCATAATTTCTGCAGTGGCTGAAGGATTGGAGATCCCTGTCGACGAGATTCGTCGCATAAATCTCTATGTTGAAGGGCAGCGGACACCTTTCCTGCAACATATCAATGAGGACTGGCACGTGCCCACGATGCTTGAGCAGGTCCGTCGCAACACACAGTTTGACGCCCGAAAGGAAGCTATAGAGGCATACAACAGCGACCCCAAGAACCGGTGGAGAAAGAAAGGAATAGCCATGATTCCCACCAAGTTTGGACTGTCCTTTGCCACAGCTTTACATCTCAACCAAGCCTCCGCATATGTGCAAATCTACACGGACGGGACAGTACTGCTCTCCCACGGAGGTACGGAGATGGGGCAAGGATTGTACACCAAGATGTGCCAGGTAGCATCGGCAGAGCTCGGAGTGCCGCTGAGGGACGTGTACACAAACGACAGCTCAACATACTCCATCGCCAATGCATCGCCAACAGCGGCGAGCTCCGGGAGCGACCTGAACGGCATGGCGGTCAAGGCGGCCTGCGAGAAGTTGACAGAGAGGCTGAATCCTTACCGAGAAAAGCTGGGAGAGCAGGCCTCGATGAAAGAGCTGGCGATGGCGGCATACCGTGACCGCGTAAGCTTGATTGCAAGCGGTTTCTGGAGTAAGTTGTGTCATCTCTTCCAAGTTGAGCAGAGCGGCATGCTGACAAACTGAGCAGAAATGCCCCGAATCGGATATGTGTGGAACGACTTTGAGAATCTGGATCCAAAGCCCATGTACTACTACTGGACACAAGGCGTGGCGGTCACCGAAGTCGAGCTGGACGTCTTGACCGGTGACCATCATGTGTTGAGGACTGATATTATGATGGCAAGTTTGGACCATCCTGCGAGCTTTATCGTGACCGATGCTAACCTGAGCCAGGACGTTGGAAACTCGATCAATCCGGCCCTCGACTATGGCCAAATCGAAGGGGCTTTCATCCAGGGCCAAGGCCTCTTCACCCTGGAAGAATCCCTCTGGAATTCCAAGACCGGCTGCTTGTCGACGACCGGGCCAGGGACATACAAGATCCCTGGATTCGGTGACATCCCCCGCGAGTTCAACGTCAGCATGCTGAAGCACGATACCGAGGGAAACCCAATCAGCTGGAAGTACCTGCGGTCGATCGCGAGCAGCAAGGGGGTCGGCGAGCCGCCCCTGTTCCTAGGCTCAACGGTGTTCTTCGCATTGAGGGAGGCTGTCAGGGCCGCAAGGAAACAGAATGGGCTTGGTGACAGTGGCTTGGTGCTGGACAGCCCGGCGACTGCAGAGGCACTTAGATGTGCAGTTGGGGATCAGCTGAGTAGGAAATGTGTGGTTGACCGGGTGAAGGAACAGAGGCCGTTCTTTGTAAGAGCATCTTGAGCCTGTGTAACTCGCACGCGCCCTCTTTTGGACCTGCGCGAGCCGAACTCGTTCAGTTCCGAGAGCAAGTAGTACAATGGATGTGCTGTATCTGTTTGAAGAGGCTTTTTGAGACGCGCCAGTCCTTGTCATGGCATGGGATTTCAGGCATGGTGTTTCGTGACCCACAGGCCTGGGCAAGTCTCGGAACTTGCAACCCAGCATGCTCGCTCCGTCCCGTCATCCAACATCATTTGTCTCCACCCCCACAATCGACTACGCGGGGAAGAATTTGGGGTCTCCACGGCTCGAATGAATCTTTACCCAAGGCAGTAATCCGAGCTCACCGTCGGCATTTCGACCTGTGGTACTCTGTGGATCTAATGGTCGACGTATGTGCGGGGGAACTGTTTCTTTCCCCATACTGTAGTAACCCCAAGCAGTGAGTGGTAGTGGGTTTAATGGCCAGGGGCCGAGCCGACTGAGAACTTCGGTCAGATTTCGTCCGACAATGTATACAAATGCCTTGAACTCGATAATTGGTGCTTGGTGGATATAAGCTTCGTCCTTGCCGCCTTGGTGTCACCCCGGTAGACAAGATTAGTGCCTCCATCAACGTCGCCGCGTTCAACAGGAACAACCCGCCCAAGATGAACCACAATGCCACTTCACCAGAGGTGCCACTCCCCGAGAAGGACGGGCTGGAAACAGGGAAGCTGGGCAGGGCCTCTCACGACACCACACGCGCGGCACACCTCGAACACTTCGACAATGAAGATGCATCGCAGCACAAGGCCCGGACGACAAAGCTCCTCCGCAAGATCGACCTGCATCTCCTCCCCTTCCTCATCGTGATGTACCTGCTCAACTTTCTGGACCGCTCGAACCTCACGCAGGCACGTCAGGGCTCGCTGGAGAAGGATCTGGGCATGAAAGGGACGGATTTCAATCTTGCCACGTCCATCTTCTTCGTCGGATATCTGTTGATGCAGCTTCCTTCGAACATGCTCATCACGCGGGTGCAGCCAAGGTTATACCTGAGCACTGCGATGGCGCTGTGGGGTGTTGTCAGCACCTGCAATGCCGCAGCGCACTCGTTCGGCGCGCTGATCGCGATCAGGTTCTTCCTGGGTTTCGTCGAGGCGCCGTTCTTCCCCGGTGCCATCTTTCTGATGAGCTCTTGGTATACCCGGGCTGAACTGGTGCAGCGCATAGCATGGTTCTACTGGGGCAATTCTCTCGCCAACATGTTCGGTGGCCTGATCGCAGCAGCTATCTTGGGCAGTCTTGATGGTGATATGGGAATTGCAGCCTGGCGATGGCTGTTCATAATTGTGAAGCCCCCTTCTGCGTGCAAGATGTGACAGAGAACTGATTCGACATTTTGATTCATAGGAAGGGACAATGACCATCGGGATAGCCATCATGTCCGGCTTCTTTCTCCCCAACTACCCGGCCACAACGCCGTGGTTGACTGATGAGGAGAAACACTTCGCAGCGTGGCGCCTCCTGGCCGACGTCAACGAGGAAGATGAGCGGCATGCCACATCCATAGTGGCTGGGCTGAAGTTGGCCCTAGCAGACTACAGGCTGTATCTGTTTGTGCTCCTTCAGCACGTCAGCTTGCTCAGCCAGACGTTCCAGTACTTTTTCCCCGCCATCATCGGAACGCTGGGATATGGGGCCATTGACACGCTGTGGCTGACGGCTCCCGTCTGGGTGAGGAACATCTGCCTTGGAACGAAATGGTGCATCGTCTTTTTTGCTGACAGAATCTCCAAGTTCGTGACGTTCATCGTCTCTGTTTTCGTGACTTGGACATCAGCCAGGACCAAAGACCGATCCATACACATTGTCTGCTTGATGCTAGTCGCGGCGGTCGGGAACGCCATCGCGACAGGCACAACAAACATAGGAGCTCGCTTCTTCGCCATGTTCCTCATGCCAATGGGTGCAGTTGCCGCCTGTGAGTTCAACCCCTCCTTTCCGCCTCAATATCTGAGACGATTCACACCCTCTGGGCAGAGAGCGCCATGGAATCTGACGTTTAATCACGTACAAACAGATCAGATCATAGTGTCCTGGGTCGCCAACTCGTTCCCACGTCCCCTGGTCAAACGGTCCATCTCGATAGCCATCGCAAATATGATCGGCAACACGGCCAGCATCTACGGCTCGTACATGTATCCGGCGTCAGCAGCTCCGCGATACATACCCGGCGGGACCGCAAATACCGTCATATGTCTCATGGTCGCGCTGCTGGCACTGGTCCTGCGGCTCGTGCACTTGAGGGAAAACAAGAAGCTGGCGCAACTGGAAGAACGGGAGCTTGCAGATGGGGGCCAGGCCGGAGATGGGGGCAGTGGAGACAGGAGGGCGGTTGGCTTCAGATATGTATATTGAGCAGCGGAAAAGGAACTCTCGCGCACCAAATGTGCTGTCCGAACAATATATTTGGAATAAATCCCATCGAGCTCCGGGTCTGTGCCAGTGTTGGTGAAAGTTCCTGTGCGGAGTGGGTGCATTTGCGGATGCGCTTGCGTGGGCTCGGATCCCGTGCGCCTCGGTGGCTGCACCGAAGCATCGTTCCGTCGAGATGGCGGTGATTTGCTTCTTCTGGCGAAAACTAAAGCCATTGTGCGTCCTCTCGGCTTAGTCCCAATACTTCCACGCGAGAATTCTTGCAGATAACCCATGTGTGCTTGCTGCATCTCTGATGCGCCTGCATGGGCGTAGCAGGGGTCCCTTCCCAGCGGCCGGAGACGCCCTCTTCGCCATCTCGCCGATTGTGTAACCAGCAAGCGGCTGCAGTTCCCTTGTATGTCTTTGAGACCCAGGTGAATATGTGATACGTCTGATATGGCTTCGGCAAGATTCACCTTGGCGTGATTCTCAGCACTGTCGCCCAGCTAGCCTCACCGTCACCCGCGCGGTTGCAGACAGGAGCTTACCGGTGAGGGTATGCATGGAAAAGCAATGCGGACCAGCCGATGACGATCTCTCTCGAACGATCAGATCGCCAAACTTGCACACCTCGAAGATAGCGGACGAGGTCAAGGCACGAGTAAAAAGAATAAGACTCGACTGAGACCCATTGGAAACGACGATACCGGAATATGCCCTCATCATCTCATCACCCCTGTGGCAGTTAGCTTGATGTTGCTTTTGCTCCCCTGCATCGTCGATCCCCTCGTCCTCGAGTCTTCAGCTCTCACTGAAAATAAAAATGTTCCAATTCATTCTTTTTTGGACCGTTCATCTCATCTCCCACCTCCAACTCGTAGCCCGTCTCAGAGCCAGACTGAGAGTATGCCCTTGTTTGAAAAGCGACCCAGAGCGCGCACTGCTCTTCCCTAACGAAGCAGCGCTTTACCGCCGTTGCATCTTCACCCTTCTAGGTCTCTTCACGATCCATCTGCTTCAAGTCGTTTTCGATCTGTGGTGATGGAGCTAAGCGCGCCCAAGGCTTTCCCTTGGATACGCCTCCCCAAGCACATCCAGCAGCGGATTCTGTCGTATGCTGTCCTTCCAGAAGGCCCTGATACACCTCTCGTCATCGGTAATTCGGACCACAGAAGCCATCTTCAAAATGTTGCAGTTCCCCTATTCCTTTCCCTCGGATCGTGGAAGTTCTACCTCGATGCTGTGTCCATCTTGTACCACGAAGTGCACATGAACATTTCTGTTCACCGCCGCAGCTCAATGAACTTCCTCACCTCACCCGGTGCACTCCGTCCCAGGGATATGGTGAGTAAGCTGCGAGTGTATATCGACATCAAGAAGAGCCTGCCTCTCTTTGACACGGGCCACACCATCGCGCAAACAAAAGGAAAGCTGATCAAAATGAATGTTCCCACTGCGCTGCGCTGCATGAAGGTGCACGGACGGCTGTCTGAGGTCGAGTTCCTCCTCGATAGCATTGCAGCCACGACTGAAATGGAACAGCAGAACCCCCCGGAAAATTATCTCCCTATGGCGGAGATCAGGCTTAGCAGCCGGGGTAGTCTGTCGGTCTCGAATGAGGCAAAGGCGGCTTCGAGTTTGGGCAGGCGACCCGACGTCAACCAGGCGGAGACTGTTATCGCGCCTGCATTTCTTGCCTGTCGCGCATGGCAATCCGGCCTCTTGCCGTTGCTGGAAGACGGCACGTTCCGACACGGATCATCGCTGGGCCTTTTTGTCAACGGACATCGCTCGGATCAGGAGCAAATCGTCAGTGATGACAAACGGGATTCGATCCTCTGTCTTGATGGGGCAAGCCTTATGCGGTATTGGCTTGGTGGTACTATAATGGAGTTGCTGGATGGGATGGGGCAGCACTCGTCTTGGATCGACCCGTTCACGCTCTCTCCGCGACACGTTGACAATTTTGGCGGGATTGATGACATTATGGAAAGCCATCGAAGTGAGATCTCGCCGCAGGAAAAAGCGATGGTGGAATCGATTGAGCTCAACAACAACACGCCACCGTCGCCTCTGAGAATACCAAAAAGCTCATCGGAATCTACCTCCAGGACCGGGCAGCACGAATGCGAAGGATCGCAGAGCGGTTTTGACCTGCATAGACAGACAGATGACTCTCGTCCAGAGCACAGCGTCAGTCACGGTGACCTAGCACCGTCCGAGGCATACCAGGCATCTTCTATGGATGCAAACCCGAGCAATGAAGAGGAAATGTGCATCCTCCGCGAGAGTTTTGGGATAGGGTCGACGTTCCGCGCATATGGGCTTTCAGGCTCGGCAAATCATTCTGGTTCCTCCACGCCTCCAGTTCTGGTCACCAACACTTCTGTCGGGATCGCGTCACCCTCAAACACGGAGTTCGAAGTATGTGGGATGATATCGCAGAGTTCGTTTTCGCTAGGCGAAGACCGTGATGACGACTCGATTGCTGGGTACTTGACAGACAGTTCTGGCCCAGACCCCAGGGAAGAAGAGACGCCCGAAACTCCAGCACGAGAAGCCCCAACACCGAGCGAGGGGTTTTCACCAGATATCAAGGACTATACCAGTACGACGGTCCAGAGTTTGTCGATGGCCGAGAACAGCTGCTCCTCGACGAATAACACCAACAGAGCGATGCAGTCCAAGCGTGTTTCTGATGTTTCGGAGGCGAGTCGCCAGCTTCTGAACGAGACATTGGACGTCAGATTGAGGGATGTCGACAGAATTGTTACAGGCAATAGCGAAGCAACTTGGTCGAGTATCCCACCAAGTCCAACGAAGACTCTGCCTGAGGGAACCTCCATGTCGGACAGAGCAAGGTCTACGGATGATGCTGGAGACGGCAAAAAAATGCTTCCCAACATCGATGGGCAAGCCGCGGCGTGGGAAAGGGAGCAGACGCTCATGAAGTGATTTAGTGGTGGCTGGCTCGTCTCTCGCGGTAGTCGTCCCTCGCGGTAGGATCGGGTAATTTTCAGGATTTCGTCGGGTCAAAATCTGTGTGCCAAAATCAGCAGTGGAAATCCCTGTGCGTGCCTGTTAGTTCGTCTCCAAGTAAAGGCCAACATAATCGGGAGGCACCACGTGCCCGTGCTCAGCAGTAATGTCGTGGCGATGCACTTTCAGACGTTTGCTGGTGGTTCGTGTATGGGTATTGTATTTGTACTTTTCTATCGCTCCCGGCATGGGCGTATCCGTCCATGGCCCAGCCGAGCCGGGAGGCCCGTCGGTCAACACCTTCCTCTGTGGCTCATTTGAGGAGACATCCGCTGTCGATGTCAAGAAATCGCGACGGTCAGTTGACACGTAGGCACATGACTGATCTGCCGAATCTCATAATGGACTGCTATGGAGTCATCGGTGGCAGCTCTTGGTCGATCTTATCGTGAAGATTGGTCCTTCTCTTCCCCTGTTTCCTCGTCATTGTCTTGGAAGAGTGTTTCTTGTGCTGCCACTAGTCAGTAAAACCCATCTCAACATAACCGTGATCAGGGGTGCGCTCACCACTCCAAAGCTCAGAATACACGCCACCTCGGTCTACCAATTCCCGGTGCGTGCCGCTCTCGACAACGGTCCCGCCCTGCAGCACAATAATCAAGTCGGCATCATAAATCGTCCTCAGCCGATGTGCCACGAACACGCTGGTGCGTTTCTTCTCCTTCAGGATCGAGTTGATGTTCTGCATCAACTGCTGCTCTGTGTGCGTGTCGAGGGCGCTTGTGGCCTCGTCGAAGAATAGCAGGGGTGGATCCTTGAGAAGCAACCGTGAGACCGCAAGACGCTGCTTCTCGCCTCCAGAGATCATCAGACCGCGCTCGCCGACCTTGGTGCTGTAGCCATCCTTCAGGGATTCAATGGTGTCATGGATACGGGCGCGTTTGGCAGCGGCGACAATACGCTCCTCCGGCGCGTTGATGTCACCATAGCGGATGTTGTGCTCAATGGTGTCGTTGAAGAGCGGCGTGTCCTGCGGGACGACACCGATAGCGCGCCGCAAGCTCTCGAGTTGGACCTGGCGGATGTCTTGATCATCAATCAGCACGCGGCCTTCCTGTGCGTCGTAGTATCTAAACAGCAGCCTCAGCAATGTCGACTTTCCACACCCGGAAGGTCCGACTATGGCGACCTTCTTGCCGGCGGGAATGACAAGGTCCAGATTGCGAAGAATGGGTCGTTCAGCGTGGTAGCCGAACGTGACGTTCTCGAACCGGATTTCACCACCTTTAGTCAGGGCCAGTGGGCGCGCATTGGGTGGTTCGGTGATAGTAACATTGACTTTTTGAAGGTTGAAGAGAGTCTCCATATCCAACAGACTCTGCCTCAGCTCACGGTACACAGATCCCAGAAAATTGAGCGGCACAGACAATTGGAACACAAGCTGGTTGATCATGACCAGGTCTCCAACTGTCAAGCTTCCTGTGGCTATGCCGTTGGCACCGAGGTACATCATGGACGTCAGGGCGGTAGAGAAGATGATGTTCTGTCCCGAGTTGAGCAAGGCGAGTGACGTGGCGACCTTGATCGATGACTTCTCGTACTGCTTCAGCGCCTTATCATACCGAGAGATCTCAAACTTCTCGTTGTTGAAGTACTTGACGGCCTCGTAGTTGATGAGCGAATCGACAGCCACAGTAGATGCCTTGTTGTCGGCTGCGTTGGTCTGCCTTCGGAACTTGGTCCTCCACGCGGTTGTCCAGATTGTAAAGGCGCTGTAAGTTGCCATGGTGATGGCGGTGATGGCCGCAAAAGAGCCTCCATATTGGTATGTCAGTATACCGCAGACCATTGTGATCTCCAGGGCTGTGGGTATAACATGGAACACCATGCTGGTCAGCAGGAAGCTGATACCCTTTGTGCCACGGTCGATGGCCCTCGTCAAACCGCCAGTCTGCTTAGAAAGATGGAAGCTCAAATCCAGCCGCAACAGATGGTCGAAGACATCGCACGCCACCTTCCGAATGGCCTTCTGCGCGACGGACGCGAATACGGCATTGCGCAGCTCCTGGAATACGGTAGCCCCTATTCTTGTTGCACCGTATGCGAAGATCATGGTGCTTGCGATTGTGACGACGGTGCCCCCGGTGGAGGCAACATCGATGTTCATTGCGTCTACGATGCTCTTGAAATAGAATGGTACCTGAACGTTTAGAACCTTGGCTCCTACGAGCAGAGACACGGCCAATCCGACTCGCATCTTTGTTCCCAAACTATCCTTCGGCCAGAGGTATTGAGACATTTCTTTTATAATCGCCCAATCTGCTTTGCGTTGGTCTTGTACTGATTTCTCTATCGGTGCTAGTGGATCGGCCGGTGGATTCGGTGTAGAGGATGCTTTCGCGGGCTTGATCTGGCCATGCTTGGCTGCCTGGCTCGCAGAGGCACCGCTGGAGGGAGAGGCAGAGGTAGGGGCGGATGCCGCTTTGGTCGGATGGATAGGAGTCTTGGGAGACTCTCCTAGAGAGTTGGTCGATGAAAATGCTCGTGTTCGTGAGGTATTTGCCGTCTGAGGCAGCAATTGACTGCGCCATGGGTGT
Organism: Diaporthe ilicicola; assembly: GCA_023242295.1. Lineage (NCBI taxonomy): Eukaryota > Fungi > Ascomycota > Sordariomycetes > Diaporthales > Diaporthaceae > Diaporthe > Diaporthe ilicicola. The sequence goes on along the minus strand of JALPVH010000111.1, from coordinate 73,620 downwards.
TGGTGATAAGCCCGCGAGCAGCAGAGCGCCGAGTGGCCTCCCCGCGGGAGAAGGACGGATCGTAATATCATGGTGGCGGGAATGTCTTTCCTGTGGCCAGCTCAACTTCCATCTCTCTAGCACCGTGGGGGAGCGTGACTAGAACTCCATCACAGGCGAGTGCGAGTTTTGCGACTGCGCGGTTTAGTTGCGGATTAACGGCTGCCAGATGACGGGCTTAATGACGACGATGTTGCAATGGAGCTCGAGCTCGAGCTTTGGCGGGTACCTGTGTGAGCTTCGCGGGGCACTTGCAGCTCTGGCTGGGGGCAATGCAGTGGCTCATACACACCTAACCCTAAAGGCCATCGAAGAGAAATCGGGACAAGTTGGGAGACGGGGGGTTGCGCTTTTATGCAACATTTCAGCCACAGGCTGTATGAAATATTCCCTTCTTCGCTTGAGTTAAGGCATGGCAGTTCTCTTCATTTTCAAATACATTGTTCTTGACATTTGATGCTTATCTTTTTCAACATAGTCACGCTTGGTGTCAGACTTGAAGACAACCAGCGTTCATTGCCCAATGTCATGGTGTCGTCAAGGGAGGCCTGTAATATTCTCTTGCACAGGGCTTACTGGTCACGTCATAATCTGGCTGGGGCCGTATGACGAAGTCTGTCAGACTGCGATTTTACCATATTCATGTCCCAATTCATATCCCCTTTCAGTTCCCGCAGAATGCCCTGACTGATGCCACGTGACAAGGCCTTGTTGTAGTCCGTTGCAACTGCGGGAAGCACTCGGTCGAGCCACGATCGATGGGCGCCGAGACTTTCCGGGTAGTTCTGGCCAACTTGAGGCTTGATGCCGTCTCTGACAGACTTGAGCCCCTCATCGGCGTGGTCCAGGGCAGTGCTTGCACCAAGGAGGGCCTGTGCTACACCAGCAAAAGTCTGCTCCAGGCAATATTCCGGAATTCTCGTGTCGTGGACCCCACGGACTGCCAATTGAGTGGCAGCGTACACGATGTAGTAGAAGGTTAGCTTGCTCAGCTCGGCCATGTCACGGCCTCTCCAGCCCAAATGCTTCCAGTCTGATCCGACCCTGTTGGGCACAAATCTTATCTTGATCGCGGAGTTCCCAAGAAACAGGCCCTGGTCGACGCCCTGCTCGGACGTTAGCTGCTGCACGATGTCCCTTGCCCACAGCTTGTGGTGTTCTGGTTTGTCGTAGATCTCCTGCTGCCACTCCGTCATCACGTGGAAGTAGGCAGTCTTCGAGCCCTTCTTCACGTGTACAAGACCGAACATCGGAACCTCCCCGTCTGGTGTGCTGTCGTCCTGCCATGGGAAGTGAACGGGAATGAGTAAATGGTCGAATATCTGGCCGTACTGCCGCCAAGGCTGGAACACTCCGAGCACACCATGCTTCCACATCTGATCCCCATTTTTCTGACCCAGACCGTAGCGGAGCGCATTGAGTTCGCCTTCGTCTGTTCGGATTGTCTTGGACGAGATATCAAATGGTACGAGGCACCATCTTGGCAAGGGCGGCCAAAAGATGTACGCGAATAGATGTCGTTGTTGGTTGAAACTGAGCTCGCCATGCCGGTGGAGCATTCCGTCGTATGCGCCCTTCAACCCGTCGACGGCCTCTTTTGCGCTTGCATCCCGCCGCTTTGATTTCCCAGCTTGGGTGTACGGCTTCCAGAACCTTGGGCGAACTATCTCTTGCTTTCCGTGGGTAGCGAGATCTTGCCGCCCACTGAATACTGTGTCTTCGAGGTCGAACTTTCTCTTACGTGACATCTTGGGCAAGTATCGATAGCACGATGCGTGCTTCCGACTCGAAGTCACTGAATAGCGTCACATGGGGTTGTCGAGCGGTCGGCAAACGCTTGGAGTACAATACGTCTTGTCTGTTCGAGATCTTAGTGATGTAGAGAATCTGGAAGAGAAACGGTCTACTTGCATTTTGAGAATGTTTAGATGTGTACAATGGCGTGGCGGTCGTCTCACACGGGCATTGCTCTTGCTGCGAAGCCTGCTTTGCTTCAAAGTTGTTGACGAGACGGGGAAAAACAATTGATCGTTTCATTTGAACGAAATTGGAACATAGCTTTCCCCGGAGACAAAGACAGCTAGGACAGATGTTGGGGGCCTGTCGGTCTCGGTCACTGAGCCACAGACCATCCGGCGATATTTTCGTGCCTATAGACGCAAACAAGCTTTCTGAAGGAACAGGCAGAAGTACTCAGCCATCAGACACAAGATAGAAGTCAGTTGAGAAAGCAGTAGGGTGCAAAGGATCCCAAGAACAATGAAGCGGATTTCAGCTTTTGACTGGGGCCCTTCACAATTTCCACCACGCCGGACTGTGGAAATTGATAGAAACTTATAATTGACAAGAATTCTTAACATTTTAAGAGTGCCACCTGTTGACCATAGTCCACAAGTGCAAGTACTCGCTTTCTTTTGTCTTCATGATTACAGGTATCTTACATGAAGTTTGCACATCTGGGAGTTATAAATTCAAATCTACTAAAGCCGTCAAGACTTTTTAGATGTCTAAAGGCATGTTAACTTGTTGCACGTCGTCTCAACGTGTCACTTATCTTCAATTGCAGCAGGCAGCCTTCGCCGGATCATTTGCTTTAGTGAACCTCTCCTCTTGACTAAGAACCGCCACATTCAATGTGCTCTCGTTCCGCTTTATTCCTACCCTCGTAGGGGTCAACAAACAGCCCAGCCTCAACTGGCGCAGACAAGAGCTGATCCCTCTGGACCTCCTGGATAAGCTCACTGTCATAGTCATCAATCCCGAGATCAACATAGCCCTTCAGTGCCTACTTCCTGGCAGACATAAAGAACAAAGGCCCATTGATACCGGTATCACCCAGAATGTGAAGCAGGCACCGCCCTGCATCCTCGACAGTTGCAAACTCTACCCCGGCGTGTGACATGTTCTGATACTCCTCTTCAGTGAGGATATTTGTCCGCACATACCAAGGCGAGATCATATTCACTCTACTGCCATAGTAGTGTGCCGTCCGGCGCAGGGAGTGCATGATGCCCCTTGCTCCCCACTTGGACGCCGAATACTGCGGTGCTCTTGTGCAGTCAAGGAAGCCGGCGCCCGACCCGATGAGCACGAGGCACGTGTCCTGCTATGCTGGCGAGGGCGCCTAGCCGTTCTGCTTGACGAAGTAGTGCAAGGCGAGCTTTGCCGTGTACAGCGTGCCGTGATGTTCCAGATGTCACATCTGTGATGCTCCAGATGTCACATCTGTGATGCTGAGGTCGGGCTTGGAACGCTCTTGATCGTCACCTGCTGAATGTCAGCATAGACAACTGGAGGTCATCGCTGCCCAGATGGGCGCGTGGGGTGCGTTGGAAGTAAGTACCAGAGTAGGAGAAGACGTTGTCGGCGCGAGCGATTCCTGCATGTTGGAATATTCTAGACGTCTACGCTGGTTACAAATGCTGGAAATCCTATTTCCTACTGCTTCCCAGTAGTAAATCAGATATGTCTATATATAGGGGCACTTCCCCCGTAGTCTAGACCATAGCTAGTCTAATAGACTAAGCGTTTTATCCAACACTGCATTGGCAATGACATACGATATACGGCCATCTTCAGAGAAGTTTGCTGCAGTGTGAATTAGCTCCAACTGGTCTTCCTAGTTTGTGGTGTCACATTTGACATACTTTGTCCTGATCACATCATGCCATGTGCTGTCAGTTCACTGATTTCGTATGGTGCACACATCAAAAAGAGTTTCGTACCCAGACAGTTGTTCCTTCACCGCTTTTCCTTTTTCCGTGTTGATATCGCCGATAATAACTTTGCAGCTGAGAAGAGTTAGCTTGAGCACCTCTCATCTCACGAGGCTCGGGTGGCACGAGAAGCTTACCCGGAGGACTGAAGAGCCCTCACATAGCTTGAGGCCTCGCCCCATCTTGGAACCAAAACCCGCTGACAGTGAGTAGATTAGAGAGCTTATGAATAATTCTACAGCCCAGACCAATAGCACCTGGACTGCCATCAGCATTGATAGAAAGGTGGAGATCAAAGGGCAAATGGGTTGTTACCTGCTGTCACGATGGCCAGTTTTCCTCGCACATCACTAGCATCGAAGTCTGCCTGACAGTCGACGGGACCATAATTTTTGTAAGACCAGTTGGGCATGCTGACATGTGCAGGTTCTCGCCCACGCCTGCGAGTCAAAATGGGACGAGTGCGTGGATTTTATAGATAGATATTGGTCTTAGCGGTAAGATCCGATCTCTTTTCCGCTCATGAAGCCGCACGTATACACACGCTGCATTTTGGCCTCCTGCTTCCTTGGAGTGCAAGACGCTTCTTGGCAGTGGATCTTGCCTCCACTACCAGAAAACCTTGTCAAAGTCACATTGTCTGCGGTTCTTCGGAGTTAGAGTCCCTGCGATAGTATCAACGCGCAGTCTGAGGCAGAAAGCACATGCACTTGACGAGCTGAAAGTAGACTTGACCGACTCGTAGAAGAACCAAGAAACAACCAAGCGATGTTGACATTCTGAAGCAAGTTTTTTCATTTCATTGGAGGCAGAAACTGCCGGCAACTATGTACCTAGGTAGGTAGGTAGGAAGAAACCATTCAGCAATCTGGGTATCGTTGCAAAACGAAATAAACAAAGCCAAAACGTGGCAGTTCAAACTTTTATCATCACCCGTTCCCTGCAAATACCTGATCTGTTCTTTTATTTCCTTTTTCAGCACTCCAGATGAGCTCACATCCGTGCCAGATGCTCCCGGTATTGCGCAAAAATCAGACAGTAGCGCAAAAATGATGCCGCCACACACTTTTCACCATTCTTCATCACTCGTTCCATCGTCAAAACTCAAACTTGTCACAATCCACCGTTCATTCTCACTCATCGTGCTTGGCCTTCTGGAGCACGTGAAGGGTTCCGGGATTACCCGCCAAAATCTTCTCGGCAAGTTTCATCGAGCTGCTTTGCTCGAGAAGGTTCTCCGAGTATCCCTCAAAGCACTTTCGGACATGGGGAGCCACGATTCTAGCCGGATAGGGGGCCTCGTTCCTGGTGTCGAGCAGTTTGATCAGACACTCTTCCGCAGCGTAGCTTGAGAAGATGCCATGGCCAAGGTTAGTGTTGACTCTTCTGCGGCAGTGCTCCTGGATGAGTGACCATAGCTTCATGAAGGTAGGGCTTCCCTTCTCGAGCTCCTCGGCGAAAACGGCGGGGTTGTTCTTCTTCTTTGATGAGAGGTTGACCTCGACCTCGGCGGCCTGGCTGAGGAGGATCGTAGTCCAGTTTGATGGCTGGCGTCCGACATTGCAGTCCTCATGATCACAATCGCCATCGCCATCATCTCTACTGTCAGAATGCTGAATCCGAAGGAGAGGCCGTGCTTCCTTCCACATCTGTGAGCAGGTATCATCCAGTACCGCCCAGTCAAATCCGACGTCCGCAAGGTCCACTGCAAGATACATCTGGGTGAGTTCCAGGATATCCATCAGCGTCCAGCTGTGTAGCCGGTTGGTCCAAGTCGTCACGAATGTCTTGGCTTCATCCTGGCTCATGTTGAGAAAGCGTGCAAGCCGCAAAAGGGAGTCAGGGCGGTGCATGACCCGGATCATTTCCATGAAGTTGTCATGTGCGTCTGCCTGGTGAATCTCGCAACAGTTCGTTCGAGTCTTGATGAATGAGCCCAGGACGCTGTTGTCTTTCAAAGGGCGCCATTTCTTGTGATTGACAGCGAAACGGAGGGTGCAACATTGCAGGTGGCTCAGGTCTCGATAAGAGAGGCCAGTGGAAGAGTTTCCCATTGCCAGCATCCATTTCCGGGCCGCCCATTGGAGATCAACCGGCCGTCCCCCAAAGAACACATATTTGTCGTCCAGCTGATATAGCAAGAACTCCATGTCTGGCCACGCGAGTGAGTCCGGAAAGACCGATCGACCAGCAGCATAGACATACATCATGGTCCAAATATCGCGGTTGTCGCAAGTATTCTGGTACAACCCGCTCCTGTTTAAACAAAGTCAGGTGGGTCAGAACAGTGACTCCAATACGGTGTGTGCCCAAGAGAGGGACTCACCAATGGCGCGATCGGTAGAGATCATACACGATCATTCCACAGTGCAACGGGTTCATCCTGAGTACATCATAGGGAGATGCGTCGACTACATCGTAGGGAGATTCGGGAGAGTAGGTGTCCCCAAACTGCTCAAGGACATGAAACTTAATCCATTCTTTGACACAGTATACATCTTTGTCGTAGCTGTCGTAACCGCATCTCAGGGTGCACACCTTGACCTCCTCACCTATGGGGGGAGCGTTTGCGGCCTTTTTCTTTGGAAGCCTCTTCTTCACCATACCTCTCATCCGGGGACCTTCTGAGGACTTAACCTTCCCTCGAATGTTTATGGTTTTGCTGGCTGGAGATGCTTTGTGCTTGTCATCAGGCTGTTTCGGCGAATTCACATTTCCAGGTGCATTGGGCGGTGGCAGAGGTACATGGCAACAGTCTGCTTGATGATGCCAATGGGTTGGTGTACTGGTCGCATGGTTCAAGGCGTGGTCACCAGCGATTCCCCAGGTTAGAAGCTGGAATTCGCCAAGGATATCTTCAATGTCGAGCAGCAATTTCAAGCTGAATGTGGTCCAGATTGGGATCTTCCCGGACCAGAGGGCCTCAGTCACGCCTCTGGTTATGTCATCCTGATACGGCGGTGTAGGTTCAACCATTGACATCTCGAACAGCATGAACAAAATACGAGTCAATCGATCGCTCTCGTCGTTCCATTCAACCATGGCGTTCTTCAGCCATTTGTTGCAACCATCATCCACAGCGTTGCGCCATGCCTTGAGAGTCGCGTAGGTATTATAGAGTGTGAGCTCGTTCTGCGGACCAGAAATCAGCACCCCAGCAATTCGGCCAAGACGAGGATCAACGATATGGTCAAGTCTCATGGGAGGGCACCGATCCTGCTTTGCGGCCACCAGCAGGGCCGGAAAAGTATGGACTGGGTATTGATCGGCGGGAAATCTCTTGGGGCGGACAACCTGCAAGTCCAACTCGATCTCTGACCGGCGGATGAGATCAATTGCCATGCGTGTCCCAAAGGTGGCCATGATAAGATGAGTCTTTTCACCGTTGAAATCTTTCCAGTAGCCCTTGACTTGTTCCCGAACCTTTTGTTGCTCTCGGAGGAATGACTGTATTGCGAACCAGAACTCTTCCTCGATCTGAGTCTCGTCTGCAATGATCGTGGCGGGCGTGGATGTGAATGGGGATTTAGATTTCTTTCCCTGCTTGGTCTGGTTGTTCAACGAGGAGCTTTGAGCATTTGTGACTTCAGGCTCGTCATCACTGTCAGAATCGCCATCTGGGCCGATGTAAAGAGCGGCGAAACGATTGGAATGGGCGGCAAGTTCATCTTCAACACTTGCGGGCTGAGCTTGCGGAATGTTCTCCTTGTGTGGAGGCTGAGGAGCCTGATGCTTCGGCTCGGGCCGGTTGGCGGAGGCACTGAGGAGAATGTCCCAACAGGTCAACAGAATGTTGGTAAAGTCTGTGAATTTTTGTGTCAGTCCTGTGATACCAGGATTGTTGTCCGGTGTGGAATGGGCGCCTACAGGCATGACTCTCGTTGCTTTTCCATTGGCTCTTGGTGTTTTGCTCGTACCAAGCTGTACACTTCTGACGAGCAACTATAGCTCGACGAAAGGCATCATGAATGGCCGGATTCAGACTGAACCAAGCTTGTTTGACATTGGCTACAATCTTCTGTGCCACTGTAGCAATAAAGATGTCAGCAGTCAAGATTGTTTGCAATTGCCCGTCACTGAGCAGACAGTTCCCATACATGGAGAATTGAACCTTGGAATTGAGCGTCGAAAGGGATCAATGGGGCCCAGTAGCAACTTGTTGGAAAATTGCAGCGGTGATGCTGAACCAGCAGTAGAAGAAACCAGAGGAAGGAAAAAGAAAACAAGTACAACCACAAAATAGGTGGATTTTGGCATCTAGAAGAACAAACGTTTAAAGAACGGCATGAAGCAATGGATGTGTACTCACTAGGGACAAAGTCTGAGGTACGAATGGAAATGCCATCCTTACGGTCAAACTTGTATCCATGCTTGACAGCGTTTGCCTTGAGCCAGCCCGCAATCGTCTCGGTGTCGGCCTTGTACTGCTTGTATGTGCAGAGCAGGCCAAGCTTGAGCGATATCGGATCTGTCGGTGGTGGAGGCATCGTGCGTGCAGGTGAAGCAGGAACTGCCACCCAGGCACCAGAGTGCAGCACACAGAGCAGAGCAGCAGAGCGCCTGCTTTATTTGGGTCGAACGGATGTCTCTGGTTCTTTCTTCGAGGGAGGATTGGTGGTGACCTATCTTGTTCTGTCAACAAATGCCAGTCAGAGGTGGAAGGTGAGAAATGAAACGCGTCGTTTGTTGCAGTCACAGCCAGCAAACGCGGGCCTGACCAGAGACCAGAAAGTGGCAGTAGCAAACAAAGAGTGTACGTACTGCCTACCTAGGTACCTAGGCAGGTAGATGTCCACGTAGCTGGGTATTCTACAGGGGTGCTTCTGGTCCGTGCATACACCCGCTACCTAGCGACACCCAAAGGAAAGAAGGGACGGTGAGAAGGAGGACTCTCCAAGTCCAGATGTGAGACTGCACTCCCAACGGTCTGATCTGGCCCTCACAGCCATGTCGCACTCAAGATGTCGTTCAACGCTGTGTGAATGGATCATAATTTACATGGAAGCCATCCCCTGCGTATATTATTCGATATACGTGACCCGGTCGAATCGTTCAATTCATCCCGGGTGGCTGCTCGGAAGGCTGCTCAAGCAACCACCAACTAACTGTTTCGACCTTTGCCCCATCGGGGTTGGAGTCAAGGAGAGAGCTGCAGCCACTCTTATGATTTCATCAAAAGCAGCCAAATATTTTCTGAGTGTCTTGGCCTCTCGTCTCCTCCTTGCAGCTGAGACGTTGGTCGTTGCTATATAATGAATTAGTCGATGGGAGCACGGACAGATTGAGCTCGGAAGTCCGAATCCGAATCGGCATCGGCGGCGGGGTCGGGGTCGGAGAACGGCGAACGACAAACACCCATAATGACATCCTCATGGCGCCGCAGTTGTAAATGTCATTGATCCCCGAGCTTTTTGTTCCACATTTCAAGATCGATCATATCTCGCTCCCCAACTCTGCTGCACGTCTCTTTCTGTGTCCTGTCACGTTCTGGAAGTCCGCGAAGTTACAGATCGGGAATTCCAAGCCTTGAGCCCACACCACAACACTTGACCGACCATTGCCAATATGAGCGAGCCGGAACGACGACGCAGGCGGCCCACCACGTAAGTTATAGGCCCTTCAAGGCAGTATTCTATCTTGCAGATTTCGGGGTCATTCTGGTGGATTGTGCTCATTCAAGAACTCCCTCCAGGTCTTGCTCAGTCTGCAGAAGGCGTAAGACAAGATGCAATCGCCAGAGCCCGTGCAGCCACTGCGTGCGGTCCAGGTTGAAGGAGGCTTGTGTTTACGATCAGGAGCCACAGCCAGCACGACCTCGGCCACTCTCGATTCAACCTGAGGTCCGTACGGCTCCTGTACAAGTTTCCAGAATAGTGGACGCGCATGCCCTTGCAACCGTGGCGGCGTCTACCGTTCCAGCCTACCCGGATTCGTTGGCCGGTGCTATAGCGGAGCACGGCTCTCCCGCGACAGATGCTACCCAAGTACCTCCTAGTAATATCGACTTGATGCAGAGCAGGATCAAGCATTTGGAACAGCAGTTGTATAAGGCTACATCGAAATCTGCGCCTTCCGTGCCAGTTGTAACCCCTGCCTCCGATATTGAGACAACGTCACCCAAGTTTGCTGGCACATCCCACGTGCATGGCACCAGCACCTTGTTTGGCCAACCGGCACTGATGTCCCGGAGTATCTCTCACAAAACACGCTTGCTTGGCCAAAGCCACTGGATGAACGGCGCTGTCGCTGTGGTGAGTTATATTAGTTCTCGGCGTTGCGACGCATCTGCTTCCTCGATGTCTAACAGCATTAGACAAGAAACTTTGTCGCCATAATCGAGCCCCTTCTTCGTGAAGGCAAGCCAAAAGTCTTGGACCTCATAGAGAAATGTAAGATCCTCGGAGGGATCATCAAGAACCAGCGAGCACCTGCATGGCCCACGCCACCAACTCCGGACTTGCCCCCAAGACACCTCGCCGATGGGCTTGTCAGCCGGTATCTCGAGACTTTCGAGACGGTGTACCGAATTCTGCACGTACCATCTTTCAAGAGAGATTACGAAGCCATCTGGACCAAGCCTGGCACCAAGCCCGAGACCCCCTTCCTTGTTCAACTCAAGCTCGTCCTCGCCCTAGGCGCTGTCACCTACGACCCCAATTTCTCCTTGCGGGTCGAAGCAACAAGATGGATCTATGAGGCTCAGACATGGCTCTCCGAGCCCGTGTTCAAGAGCCGTCTCAGAATCCAAGTCGTCCAGACCCGTATTCTCCTTCTCCTCGCCATGGAAACGGTAGACGTCAGTGGTGAAAGCACATGGATCTCAGCAGGCTTGCTCATACGAACAGCGGTGACGATGGGCCTCCACCGGGATCCACGTCATCTGCCCGAGACAACACCATTCGCTGCAGAGATGAGGAGGCGGCTTTGGAACACCATCGCCGAGATATCCCTACAGACGGCCATGTCCAGAGGAGGGCCACCATTGCTTTCAACTAGCGACTTCGACGCAGAGATGCCTGGGAATATCGATGACGAGGCGCTCATGGTTGGGGTTGACCAAATACCTAGCAACAGCAACAATCCCACCACTATGTCAGTCCCAAGAGCATTACGGATGACATATCCTGTGCGACTAAAAGTAACCAAATTTCTCAACGATCTCAATCCAACAGGCGGAACATACGAGGAAACCCTGCAGCTCGACGCCGAGGTCAGGGAGGCATTCAAAAACCTCCGCCGCAATCTGTATCCGCTCCGGGACCAGCCATCCGCCAAGTTCGCAGTCCAAGCCGCCGAACTGATCATGAACCGGTGGCTCTCCTCGCTGCACATGCCCTACTTCGCCGCGTCGCTCAGCTCCCCAGCCTACGCGTTCTCCAGACAGGCCGCCGTCGACATCCTCCTCAAGATCTGGTGCGCCACGTGGCCGTCTTCATCAATCGCCGGCACGGCAGCAGCGGCCCCGGCGCCGACCGCGTACTCGACGCCGTCGACGGGCTCGTCCTCGGACGCCGGCGACGACCTCCTGGCGCGCCTCATGACCTGCGGGTCGGGCTTCTTCCGCACCGTCGCCGTGCAGGCGTCGTTCGCCATCCCGACGGAGCTGCGCGCACAGCTCCAGGACGACGAGGGCCTGGGCCCCACGCGGCTGCGCCGCGACCTCGCCGCCGTCACCGAGGAGGTCAAGGCCTGGTCGTGGCGGTGCATGGAGGCGGGCGAGGTCAGCATCAAGGGCTTCCTGATGTCCGGGCTGCTCGCGGCGCAGACCCACGCCCTCCAGGAGGGGCAGCACGCCGACAAGGAGGAGCTCGCGAGGTACCTCGTCGGCGAGGGCGAGAAGGCCGCCGAGAGGTGCGTGCCGCTCCTCGAGATGTTTGTGGAGAGCACCAAATCGCTCCGGGCGCCGGCGCCCGTGGACGAGTTTGGCCCGTCGCCGGGCCTGACGGAGGACTGGGATTTTACGGTTAGTCTCCCTGTCTGTCTTTCTTTTTTCCTTCCCTCGCCCGAGACGCTATGACTACACGCGGTCTTGGCCCATGCTGATGATTTGCAGCGTATGACCAATGCGATGTTTATGCCCGAAGGCCAGGGCTCAATGAGTTGGTTTGAGAACGAGACTATGCCCAGCCTGTATTTCTGGTGAGCTCATTCGGGTGCTGTTTCCAAACACGGATTTAGATATTTAAATCCTTTGATTCTCTCTCTCTATCTCTCTTTTAAATGGAAATTTATTTTGGGATATTTCCATACATGTGTGATTGTGGTATCATGGGCGCGAATCTATGATTATTAAACGTTATCACCATCATCACCTTCATGGTGCCTTTCGGCCATATACAGAATAACTAGAAGGTGGTCGCACTCGTCAGCCAGCGGACTCAGCGGAAGGGGATGGGGACAGGGGTGCGTCAGGAGTGTACTCACACAATGTAATAAAAGTGTATTTTCGTGTTCCGCAGATCCTTCCTCACCTCCATCAGCATCAGCTCCACCTCCTCGGCGGCCATGCCCAGCATCTTGGTGAACAGCCCGATGGAGAAGCCGTGCAGCCCGTCCAGTATGTTCTCCATCTGCATCATGCCCAGCATCTTCTGGTCCTCTCCCTTGGCCCACGGGTTGCCGGGAAGCGCAAACTTGCGCTCGACGACGTCGACGAAGCCGGCGTCCAGCATCTGGGCCTTGAAGCGGGCGGCGGCCAGCCCGTTCTTGCCCATGCGGCGCACGCCCTCGAGCACGCAGTCGTTCCAGCGCTCAAGGGCGGTTCCCGACAGCGAGTCGTCCATGCACTGCAGCTTGACGTAGTAGTCCTGGAACTCGGCCCAGCCGCCCGGCTCGAGGTTGTCGAGGCAGGAGCGGAAGATTTCGGGGAAGTTGCTGAAGCTGCCGCACATGAAGCGCGCGTGGATGTAGTCGAAGCGGTGGTTGAAGACCCACTCATCCTCGGCGTCGTCGACCTCGAAGCGGCAGTTGGGCGGCACGTACTCGGGCTGGATGGGTGACAGATCCGTGCCCATGACGTCCGCCTCCGGGTGCTCGTTGGCGAATTCGATCGCCCAGATGCCCGTCCCCGTGCCAATGTCCAGCACGCGGTTCGGCCGGTCGATCGGCGCCAGGCTCAGGCCGCCAAACAACCGCACGCTGATAGAGTGTTGTAGCTCCAAGCGCTCCTGCTCCGGGATGTCGTTGGGCATGAAGTACTTGCCCTCGTGGTACCGGTGCCACGTGCGCCCGTGTTCCTCGACAAAGTCGAAGATGGATGACGACGCCGACATTGATGACGACTGTGCGCCCACCGACCCCAATGCCGAGTCGGCGTCGCTGTCATCGGTGTCAATGCTCAGACCCACTGAGAAGCTGGACGGCGCGTTCAGGCTGGCATTGTCCGAGTCCGGATGGGTGCTGCTCGCGTGGCCGGATGATTCGCCGGCGCCGGAGCCGGAGGCTCCGGCGCCGCTGTCTTGGTAAGAGATCTCATTCTCGTTTGGAGGAGGTGCATCTTTCGAAGAGCCTGGCTGCCCCTCTGGTGTGTCGTACTTTGGTGCGTGTGTTGCTGTGTTCCCATCGTGAGACGTAGGCGCAGAGTCGAGCGCTGCGCGGATTTCGGCTGCCGCTGGTGGTTGACCGGCTCTCGCATCGGCCTCGTGTTGCGCAGCGGCCCGGGGTTGGGCCGCTGCGGCAGGTGCGCCGTCCATGTTTGCGACCATTTCGGGCGGCGGATCTATCAACAGGTCGCGGATGTCCATCGTGCCTCGACCAGGACGGGACAGACGGGCGGCCTTAATAAATGATTCTTAATTTCCTTCCCGGGTAGGGGGACTCTGCAGAGAGTAACTGTGAAAAAGCGGGAGGGGTCCTCTTGCTGGGGCGGTCTCACATCAGCCCAGCGGCCCCCAGCGAGCCCAGCACAGCACCTAGGCTGCAGTCAGCAAGACGGCCCGGCTTGGGAGCGGCGGCAAGTGGTTCCCTGTGCGAATCCGCGAATCCACGTGAGGAAAGGTGCGTCTTGGTGCTTGGCCGACCAGTCAGAATGGCTCGAGGCAGATTTCCAAGCAGATTTTCTTGACCGTAGCGTGTGCGCCACAGACGGATTGCTGGGAGGAAAAAGCACGGCTAGCAACGGGGCGCGCCACGTCTTTTTACTTTTCGTGATCTCGTGGAAGCAAGGAGGAGACAATGCGATAATGCGGCTCTTCAGATGTGCCGCTGCGGATCTGCTGTGTATTTATGCGCGCTTTTGCCTGGTTTGGGATGAGAATCAGGATCAGCAGGGGCCAAAAATGTCTCCGCCTCCGATGCACGTCGCTACACGTGAACACTCAGCCAACAGATAGATACCTAAGTAGGTAGACATTAGTCAAGAGGACACTGGCCAAGGGCAGTGTTGCCGCTGGCCAGCAGCTTCTTCCGGGCGTAGTCGAGCGGGGAGGAGTCGATGCAGATGCGAGTGAGTGGATTCGCAGATTCGCAGCTTGCGCGCCGGACCATGGGACGGCCAGCAGGCGCTACAGCTATTGGCGGCTGCGGGCCCCTGATTGAGGAAATTCCACCGACGTGGGGCCAGACAAGGCGATGCAGTGTAATGTGAGGCCATGCAGTCGTGCAGCAAAAGGACCAGGTCTAGCTCATCCATGTACCGAGCCCGATTAAGAAGGTTGGTCACCGGCACCAGCAGCTTGGCCAACAAGAACAACTCCGCATCCTCCGCTCCGTTGGGCTCTTCGTAATTGTGACAGCTGCACAGCCAGAGACGGCAGTGCTGGATGTTGACTTGATGTCGTCGGGATTTGGTCGCCAAGATTTTCGGCACATAGGATCTGATTTCTGATTGCCTGGCCCTGCCTGTCATCAAGCTGTCAAGTTCCCGCGGGGTAACCCGACTGGGCTTACAGGCAGCTGGCCGACCCACTAGCCCTACTGACAGCACCGCTGCAGCGCAGTGTACATAGTGACTGTCAACCCAGCCTAGTGGGCCCTCCCCTCCCCCGTACGCCCTCAGCCTCCTGACTAAGCCGGGGCAACATCGCCTGTCAACCATGCTGCCATCAGCGCTCATCACCTTCTCTCGTCAGCCACTGTTGTACCGCCCCGGCCCTCCCCACCTGTGGAATTTCTACTCCTCAAGACGGAGATAGATCTTCGTTTGTTCAGGCTTCAGTCACTGCCTTCCCTCTTCAGTCCTGTCAGACCTGTCATAATCTTCTCCAGGTTGGCCAGCAGGATCAGCCTGATTCCTACGGTCTTCCCGTGATGCATCCTTTTCCCTCCTGGCTGGAAACATAGAGGCACTGCTTTACTCCGACACCAACCTCTCTATGTACCCGGGTTTTTTTGTGTGACTTGGCAGCCGAGTATTACGGATGTCGTTGGCCCAGGATTCAAGAGTTGTGCGGCCTGGTCCCAGGCCATCAGACCACAATCGCGAGAGCGCACGCGTCGGTGGCGGGGCCTCGGCTGTCTCGCGTTATCTTCACATATGTAAGCGGGATGAAATGCGATCTCGATTCTCTCCATTCACTTTTCTGGTTGCGCCCTGCGGCCCTGTGTTCCGCATGAACCACGCGAAATTGTCCGTTGCAAGGTTGGCGACCTCGGAAAGGCAGGTGGCTGGTCCGTTTAGAAGCACGACGACCAACACAGCCAAAATCCGGGGTGGCTGCAGGCACTACTTCGGTGTTTGACGGACTCTGGTGCCAAACGACCCGCGTCGGTACTAGTAGTCATTTACCACGTTTCAGCCACCAGAGGAAGCTCAGAGCCACGTTACGCGCAAAGCCCATGGTCTTCCGCCATGTGAACAGACATCTTGTCCCAGAAATTGCTCACAAATGGATAGCACATGGACTTTGTGGGCCAACACGCATTACTACACCGACTTCATCAGGCACGTTATATCAGGATATATGCCTACTAGCGGGCTCAAGTCCTCCCGGAGACCATGGCCCAGGAGACAGAGTCAGAAGAAAGCCCCCAGACCGGCAACAATTGCATTTTACGTGATTTGTTCTGTCTCTGGCAGAGATTAGACTCAAGTGGTGTGTCGGACACAATTGAGCTTCATGTTCTATTGCGATCTTTCAATGGCATTGTGTTCCTGGGTAGGTGCTGCACTCTTTCCTTCGCGCAAGTGCGATGCCTTCATTTCAAATTTTGATATCATGCTGTTATGTTCAACTTCAAGTCAGTCCGTGTATATAGTTCGTCCTTGACTTTCTCCTTACCGAACTTGTTTTCCCCCTGATATCTTCTGGCGTACGATCCGACGAACTGCGAGGTGGGCCATCATCCCTCCAGATGTTTAACTGCGTTTTCTTCAGTGGCCACACTTGGGCACTGATCCAAATTTGGCCTCCAGGGGACTGCTGTCACGAATTGAGTGTAGCATGGTGACATTGTTAGCAGAAGAATCCGCCGGAGGACAAACATATCAAACTAGATTATTACAAGGAAAGACATCGAAGGGAGGCAACTATGATCACCAGCCCTGAGCCTCCTCTCCACCTCAACTTCATTCCATCGCATTCTCCAGCATATGAATCACTTTGCCGCTCCCGCCTTCAACCATCGCCGCCGGTCCATCGCACGGTGGTGTGGCCGACTCGGAGAGCAGGGGGGCCGGAAGCCCCCGTGATCCTGGGTTCAAGTCGCGTCGGCTGCCAGCAACCGATGATACTCACTTGTCGGTCTCAGCTGGATTAAGAGGAGGGACTTTCTGACTTCGGGGACTAGAGTGGCCTGAGAAGGGTCTTTTTGACTTTTGGCCGCTCAAAATTTGACGAATTTCTTTACTTTTTCCATCAGAATCAACCAGATTCTGAGATCGATAGATGAACAATCTCGCGGAGCTGGGTAGCTCGAACTGCTCTGACGAATAATTGAACTCGTGCCGTCTTCCTTGTTCTCATTTAAACCCGGAATATTGATCTTGCGGCCGATGTGTGAGAACTGTAAGTCACTTTGATGCAGTAGCTTCGGGTTCGAAGTTTCCAAACTCCCCCAGGCTCTTATTGCTGCAAGTTTAGTGTTGTATAATGTTGGATTAATCTCGATAGTGTCCATTGGGAATCTTGGTTGGTGTGATTGAGGAGAGAAAGTGTCTGTAATCTGTCATTTCCTTCATGATTATCTTGATGGAGAGACTTATTTCCTACTTGAACAGACTTCAATGTTGGCTAACCTGAGCATATGCATATCGGTTCCAGGGATCGAGCAAAAACGACGCACAGGCTTTGAGGTGAGTTGCGCTCAAGAGTTCGCAAATGCTAAGCTGTTTGTTTACGGAAGTATAACAATTTTAGTAAGAAGGTCATGTAAAGACTGTTTGAAGTATAAGATTTGGGAAAGAGGAGTCGATATGCCCTGTTCGCTGTCTGTTGCTCCAAGTCATCACGAAGATGCATGCCAGTAATAATCCAACCAGTATATTGTATCTTCGGCTCGATCAGCTTCACAGGTTATGGCATGGCTGTTTTGTTCCTCATATCATTCACTTGATATGCCGATATACCCGGTTGAAACCAAACGAAATATGCCAATCTCCAGATGTCGTACACCCTTGTGACAAGACAGCCGGTCTAGGGATGAAATGACTTGAACACATTTGGAGCTCTGCTGGTTGATCCAAGTATTGTACGACCCGAGCATACGATGTGTGTAACCACATTGGAGTAGGCAAAATCAAAACCAAAGCATATTTCGTCTATCATCGTGGTCCAGCTGCAGGTGACCGACTTCGATGGTTTCGAGTTTAAGCCCTGAAGGCGTGCACATTTTCGGAGCCACAGAACGTATACGAATGGAACTTGCTTCGGACTCGCGATTCGACCCGACTAAATCGTACCCATTTCAGTTCCTCACAATTATCGTTGTCATGACAATGGTGCTTTTATCACCGAGTCAGGCGGGCTCTTATTTGCGCTCTGGAGAATTCTTCGATTTTGATCTCGGGCTTTCTCAACTCCAAAGGCATACTCACGCATCGGAACTACTGCCAGAAGGAGTCATTTTGATGGTGAGGCCCCTCTATTCGGATAGCGGGGCGAACAAAATCTATTTCTAAGCTGGGCATCAGGGTCGATGAGGGAAATAACTTCTTGTACTAAGGATCACCACAGTCTCGCGTTCGAGGTCCTCTATTTTCGCAAACGCTGTGGCTTTGTTCCAGCCCGTTCTTGTGGACGAACGATCCGGACACTTGTCTTTGCCATCTTCGAAGACCTCGGGATCATCACTCACTCTACATCGTTCCCGGCACAACCCCATGTTTATTTGATTGAAGCGGTCAAGAGGTGACGACGGTGTACGAATGTTCATACGACTGGGTCGTTCGAATTTCGTTGAATGAGCCACGGAGAGGGATACCCCATTCATCAGGGTGAGGCCCACTCACTACTAGCTGCGGGTACTAGCAGTCTACGCGGGAAGCTGGTTATTCTCCCGCACGAGGATCTCGCTACATACCAAGCCCGTAATACTTGGCGTTGTCGAAAGCAGGCTGCGGTGGTGGATCTCCAAGTAGAAGATGTTGCGTGCCCAACTTACACCTCAGGGCAGATTTGACAGGTCAGCCCGGCTGCCGCCCGATATTGAGCAGGCTGAGGCATTGATGTCATAGCGTAGCAGGACATCAATCTGGATATTGTCCCGGCAATTCAAGTCTCAGAGGGGTTTCAATGTCAATACTTCAGACGATGGCAGCAGCCCTGCGGTCCCTGAAAACGTTATGGACATGAGTCGCCGGCGTGGATCGAGGAGAAATGTGGAGACACAACGGTGGCACCGACCTGAAGGCGAAGGAAATCCCGTCGCTGTGGCTCAGCCTGGATGGAATACCGGTGTCCCACGTGGTGGAACTTCAACAGTCTTCTGGCAGGTCCACTTTCGATATCGCCTATGTAATCTCCTAGGTGAAAGTGCATCGATCACCTCAAACAGTCGCTCTATATTTCCAGTGCATATGCATCGATCTTCCGATCTTTGCATGGCCGTTCATGATGCGGCTCAACGGGGCCACGCCCACGATACGACCTAGCAGCCTTCCAGGAAAACAACAAGAAGCACTTGAGGTTGGATCTTCCACAAATCCAGACCATCTGCTGCAGCAAGGGGCTGTCGGCAAGGATGATGATCTTTGATCTGCCGCTGAAAGCGAGTCTCTTAGCCTGCACGAGTCAGCCCATCGGTATGATCACCCTACAACTTATCCTGATTTGCCATTGCCTACCAATGGGCGCAGATTCGATTCTAACTTTGGAATTCATGTCCGGCAATTCAGCTTGCCCAGGACTTGTCGGGCGGTAACATTGGGTTCATGTCCAGACATACACCGTAGGCAAGTCTATCCGCTCCCTCTCCGTGCCTCCTGTCTCTGTGTACGACAATGCATATGGCTTCGCTAAACAGGGGCTCGACAATTTGCCAGATGCCCAAAGATTCATTGAGGTACGGGGTCCAAACTGCTTGACTTGCTACCCACTCTTGTTTCCTCCGAGCCCGCTTAGATATGTTGATTGTGTGAAAGTCTGGGGCTGCGCGCCCTTGCTTATGTGTCCATCTTGCGAGGGTGTTTTCCTCTTTCTTCCGAGGTTTCTATATTTTGACCATGCTGGACATGCACTGAAAGGCCGCAAATCTCGCAACTCCACGTTCAGGAACTCCGAGAGGGTCTTTGGAGCCGGCTCTCCATCCTTCGTTTCTATACAGAATCAGCTTTGATACTATGAGAGTAGCCTCTCTCACTCCTCACCATCAGTCTTGACAAGACAAAGAGGCATATCAAACAGCCCTACCGATACCATACCGAACCGACTCCACGCGAAAGCCAACGGAACTTGCCGCTCTCTTGACCCTGATTTCCTGCTGAAGATCCATCTGAACATGTATGAACCATGGGCTGCAATCCCAACTCTCGTCTGCAGCTCGCTATCTGCGGTTGCTACAGGCTTGGTGACCCTGATGTGGGCGTTCTCAAGCCACGATGAGAAGCACTCCTTTCGACATGCACTGGTGATGAACTTGACTATCGCTGGTAAGTGGCAAGCCGGGCCAGCCACTGCATTCCTCTCACTTATACATACTGACCATCATCTTACAGAGTTCATCAACTCATTCAACAACACTATTTCCGGCAGCATAGTGGTATCAACGGAAAAATGGCTCAAGCTTGGCATGGGCTGTAACATGAACGGCTGGATCGGTCAGGTGTCAGTCCAGGCCGCCGACTTCTCCGTCCTCGCGATCGCGGTCGTGACCCTGATGACCGTCAACTTCAACCGCTGGATTATGCACTGCAGCACGACCGAGCAGCAGCTGATATGCCTCTTCGTGTGGGCCGTGCCCATCTTCACCGCGTCGCTGGCCCTGGTTCTGAACAAGATCGAGCCCGTGACGGGCAACTGGTGCTGGATCGCGCAGGACCCTCCCTACCTGCGGTACGCGCTCGGCCACGGCTGGCGCTTCGCCATCTTCATCGCCGTCATCGCCATCTACGTCGCCGTCTTCCTCATCGTCCGCCGCCGCCTCTGCAAGCGCAACCAGGAGCCCAAGCTGCAGCGGAGCTACTCCTTCAGCATGTACACCGACTCGGCGTCGGACGTCAACAGCGCCATGAGCAACAACGAGCTCATCCGCGGCAAGTACACCATGCCCTCGACCGTGCGCGAGGCCGTCACCCGGACCAGCTCCGACCGCAACAAGAGCATCGGCCTCGAGGACGCGCAGGAGTCCAAGCTGAGATCGCAGCAGCGCCTCGGCATCAAGCCGCGCATCCGCGTCATCCAGAGCAGCCAGCTTGACCACGACACGCGGCACTGGCTCCTGTTGTCACTGTTCCCCATGTTTTATATCGTGATGTGGCTGCCCGGATTGGCGAACCGCTTTGAGGAGCTGGCTGGCAAGCATGACCAGTGGCTTATCGCGGCTCAGGCGACGACGCAACTCACTGGGCTGGTGAACGCCTTGGTGTATGGTTTCAAGGAGCACCGTCACATGATGAAGCGGCGGAAGAAGTCTCAAGAGCTTATCAAGCAGAACGGATTGGATTTGGACGTCTGATTTTGTGGGGCCAAAGACCGCCTCGCCCTCATGGATATATTATTTTGATTTTGGATTTTGGAAGGTTAGACAGTGGACGCAAGTCGAGGATTTTGAGCGCCAGCATAAACTGCAGAGCCCAATAGCGCTGTAGGGCGTAATGATTTAAGATGTAGAAACGAATTGAATGGCTTGATGATGTGCGATGATGAGTGGCCTACGGTCTACCTGGGCAGCAGAGATCTCAGGATGTTCCCAGTTCTTCGTGACATTTGTGGAGAGCGCCATGTCGATCGCCTCGATGACAGCTTGACAAGGCCCAAGCCAGGCCCGCGCGTAGGTATAAACCCACAGGCCATGAACTGCTCACCGAGTGTCTGGGTAGAGTTTGTTTCATGTAAAAGACCTCGTCCGGCCGACTTCCATTCAAATTTTCCCAATATCTCCGCATACGTGGCAGGAATCCTGTACCCACCCATTTATCTTCCAATGAAACATAAAGAAAACGGAGATTCGCACACCCTAAATCGGAGGGTACACACCCAATGTACCCCCAGTGCACAGAAATTTACGCTTACCGCCCAATTTATATGCATAATATTAATTTGACCACATTGGCGACAAGGGTCCTCGTCGCCGCCGTGGGCCTCATCGCCGCCGTGGGCCTCATCGCCGCCGTGGGCCTTATCGCCGCCGTGGGCCTTATCGCCGCCGTAGTGCCGTAGACCTCCTCGCTGCCGTAGACCTCCCCAATCCGAGATTTAAGCGATAAAGGTATATTTTCGAAGCCGAATTAATTAATTCCGATAAAAAAATAAATCCATACAACAAAGCACTAGCGTAGGGTCGTTAAGTGAAGTTGGGTGGCGATGGAGGGCGGTTTGATAAAAAGCACCAGGCTGGCGAAGGGCGAGGTGGAATGGCGTGGTTTGATTGGCTGAGGCTGCTGTGAAAAGTGGGGCGGTGGTACAATGGGTGTGTACCCTCCGATTTAGGGTGTGCGAATCTCTGTTTTCAACATAAATTTTGATCCATTCGACAAGCCATCGCTGCATTATGTTGCAAGGCCCTTCCCGGGAACACCCACGCGGAAAACAAGGGACACATATTGCCAGGAAGATTTCAAAATCGCACATGCTGTCACTTCAGGCCACCGTTGGCTTCCAAGCTCTTTCTTCTTTTGGCACAATAGACTTTCTTCGTAACTTGCTTGATCATTTGCATTGCATAGTGCTCAACGCTGGCCTCGTATGTGGCCAAGAGCACCTTGATCTGTTCCGGAGACCAGACGAGATTGTATGAAGTTGAAAATGCCGCAGTATAATATTATCGTCATCAGCAATAGTATTCCAACACGTGTGTCTGTCTTTGACAACGCCTTCGTAGCTCGAGGAAGATCTTACCGAAGGATCAAAATCTATGCTCACAGCATTAGGTAACAAGGGGCAGTACACAATAAATAGCTCTTGCCCATTTTCCCTGCTACCATGGAACACTCTGGCATATCTTTCCAAGAACTTCTTTTCGAGTGCTGTAGCCGCTGCGGAGAATTTGTCCCTACCCACGATGACGCGTGGGCGTGGCAGGTCGAATGACGCCGTAATATCTTCCAGCTTTATGTTGCAGTCCTCGAAGTTGTGCATCCGCCTGGTAGCTGCCCCAGTCTGCACATCCGACGATGTGTCGAAGGATATAATAATTTCAGCAGCCCTTTCCGGCCGTGCTAAAACATGGTTCGGGAGATTGTTCGACATGCCGCCGTCCATTGGCCGGATCTTTGTCTGCCGCTCCCACTATGGTGCGTGTCCGTGGAAAGGGTTCGGATCGTGTCCCGCGCGGATTGGGTTTCCCCAAAATCTCTCCCATCGCTTCATGCGGGCGCGCTGGTGCATTGCCCGAGGATGAGTGAAAGGGACTGTTCGGGGCAGCGATCGATGGATTTTCCGGATTGAAAGGTTCGGCCCCAAGACCATGTTGGAATATGTGCTTAGATATCGGCATTGCTGACCGCAATAGGGGTGATCTCTATCCACTGGAAGAAGCCGAGTCGACAGTAGATTGGCAGGCCGCAGTCGTGCAATCCTCTCCCACTTGAACAAGCGAGAAGGCCCTCAAGTGAGAAGCATTGATTAATACATGGAGACTACCTGGGAAGCCATGTTACCAGATGAAGATTGTTAGTTGTCTAGAGAAACTCTGCGTACCTGGACTCCCTCGGCTACTTCCAACACTGTCAGTGTATTCCACTGCCTTTAAGCTTGGGAGGAGCTGGCCATAAGGGTGAGCTCTGCTACGCCGGATGGCTTCACGGGGCATTTGTCAAGTACCTAGGTACATAAAGTGGGTCCCAACAATATCGTCTGCGACCCACCAGGTACTGAGGTAGGTAGACTACCCCAGAATCACACAGCTCAATTAGCCTCACAACACTATTGGATTAAACGCTTAATCTATTAAGCTAGCAGTAGTCTAGACTACAGGGGCGATGCCCCCTATATATAGACATATCTACTTTACTACAGGGAAACAGTAGGAAATAAGATATCCCGTATTTATAATAAGTATAGCCATCTAAAATATTCCAATATCCCCCCTTAAACTTATTCCTTTATATATAAAGAATTAGTTTACTTATAAAAGGGATATTCTTATAGAATATAGCGTGAGATCCGTATATATATAGTAGAATATTTATTTATATAAAAATAAAAACCTATTAAAATAGGAAAAATTTTCTATTATAAGTAAAAATATCTTATTATATAGGTAAAAATCCTAAAAAGTTATTTCGAGTGCTATTAAACTTATAGCTTTAAACGTAATATATTATATATTATTATTTAAAAGGGTTATACACGTTATTTATATAAAGTGTTTATAGATTCTATAATAGCTATAGTATTTACTTATTTTTATAGCATTTAGGTTACACGTTATATTAATTGCATTATATATATTACAAATTTATACTTTCCTAGTAAAATTCGTTCCTTATATATATATATTAAGTATATATTATATGTATATTATATGCCGTGTAAGTTATATATATAGTATTTTAGAAAAAACTTTTTTATTCTTATATTCCTAAGGGAAAACCTCCAGTATTTTTATAAATATTTTATATATATTCTAAGTTACTTACTATATATAAAAGTAAATATATTATTTATTTAAAGGAGAAAATACCTTAATTCTTAAAGAGTAAACGCCTTTTCGTTATATGCGCGCGTTATTAAGGCAGTAAACCTCTCTATTTTCTAGCTAATATTTTATTGCTCTATTAGACTACATTTATATTTAAACTTTTTATATATGGGTTTAGATATAAGTTTTATAAGCTAGTTTACTAAATTATTATTAATATTTATATATTTTATAATTACTCGGTTTTATTTCACTATATATCTTATATAATAATAAGCTATATTTATATATTTTATCCTTTTATAAAACGTATTATTTTTAGCTAATATTTTAGCCCCTTTATTATCTATATATATAATAGATAGCTATATATTATATTTTAATTTTAAGTTATTATTAAAATATTCTAGTAAATTATATAGATATTCGGCCTTTTTTACTACCTTTTATAATACTATATATTCCGCTTTTATTATAAAAAGAGCGGGTGTTTTTTATAGTTAAAAGGATTAACTTATAGGGTTAATTTTATTATTATTATTATTATTTATATTATATAGGCTAAATATATAGCTTAAGGTACTTTTACCGTTATTAAAACTATTGCCCTAATCTAAATTTATATAGCCTATTATTTATAAATTATTTCTATTATAATTATATTGCTTAGATATTTTCGGGAATTTATATATATATCCCTATATTTTATTTAATTTATCTATATAGTATTAGTTAAGGTTAGCTATATATTTAGCTAATTTATTAATAGAATAGGCTAGGTTTAGCCTTATTTTTAAGCTAGTTGTTAGGACCCAAAATGGCCCGGAAGCCCCGGGAGCTTCGAAGGGCCCCGAGGGCCCGTTTCGACGGGCGGGGTAACGTGCCAATGCTTCAAAAGAGGCCCTGCACACCCATTTTCTATAGATCTAGTCTCTTCCAATTCATTCCTTCATTATTCTAAGATGTTCCCATCAAATGGTAGCTACAATTTGGCACCAGATAGCCCTAATCGGCAAGCCGCTCTTCAAAACTGAGCGCACCACAGCCAAATGGCGAGACGTTCTTCAAAACTAAGCGCACCAAAGCATCTGCAGAATAATCGCCAAAACCGAGGTTCGGCACCCTCTGCCAATAGGGCTTCCAGCGCCCCGTCTTCCTCCCGAAGTACCTTAAGTCGAAAAGAGGTAAAATGCTGGAATTGCAATCGTTCTTTTAAAAGCCGTACTAAGCTTATGGCACACGTTTTTTCTTTTGTTTGTAAACCTCATTCCCCATAGCCAACTAGGGCCTGGACAGTCACTACTGCCGAAGCGCTGCAATTTCGCCCCGTCGCCCGAAGACCAACAACAGTTTCCCCTCAGCTTCAGCCAAGGGCTAAACCTCAAAAAGTCCTTAGCGGTCTCCCTTCCAGCACTGCTTCAGTATGGTCTGGAGGAGACACTCTCGGGCGTGCCCCTTCCGCCATGCTCTATTCGAACTTGCCCTCAGAATCTGACGACTATTGGTCTGACCGCTCTGATTCGCCCGAAAGCGAAAGCGACCCCGCCGCTAGCCCCGAAAGCGAAAGCAACCCCGCCGCTAGCCCTAAAATCTTACGCTCTGATTCGCCCGAAAGCGAAAGCGACCCCGCCGCTAGCCCCGAAAGCAAAAGCGACCCCGCCGCTAGCCCCGAAAGCGAGGGCTGCGAAGGCTGCGAGGGCTGCGAGGGCTGCGAGGGCTGCGAGGGCTGCGAGGGCTGCGAGGGCTGCGAGGGCTGCGAGGCTAGTATTGCCCTAAGCCAATCAGAATCTGGGGATTGGGAAATAAGTGGGGCAGATCTGAGCGATATGGGGGACGTCAGCTATGGCGAGGAAAGCGACGGTAATTGCAGCGAGGAATAAAAAAAAAAAAAAGGAGAATAGCCACACCTGGAATTGAACTTGGGACCTTAGAATGGGAAGGAAGAATTTTACCGCTGCACTGCGGACAGTGCCTTCTTTTTGCGTGTGGCATCTGTTAGGACCCAAAATGGCCCGGAAGCCCCGGGAGCTTCGAAGGGCCCCGAGGGCCCGTTTCGACGGGCGGGGTAACGTGCCAATGCTTCAAAAGAGGCCCTGCACACCCATTTTCTATAGATCTAGTCTCTTCCAATTCATTCCTTTATTATTCTAAGATGTTCCCATCACTAGTAAATAAAATAAACCCTATTTATTATTAATATAATTCTATAGTATTATTATTAGCTTAGTTTATATTTTTTATTAATTTTCTATTAGGTATATAGGGTATAAGTTAAGGGATTACCTTTTTATTTATTACTTTTTTAGCTATATTAAATTTATTTAATATTTTCTTAATATATCTATTCTGGTTTATAGTTATCGTTTTATTTTTACAATTTATATCAATATTATTTCCGAGGAAACTATTTAATTCCCCTTAAAAATCTAGGTTTATAATCTTATATAAGTTATTTATTATATCGTTTATATATTATTAATTTGCCCTTATTATAATAATATTATCTATATAATAAATAAATATTATTTATTTATTTTTATATATAAATATACCTTTATTATAGGGATAAATAATAAACCCTATAATATATAATAACTTATATAGGAAGTTATATTATAATAATAGCGCTTACTTTAAACCGTATATATTTTTTAAAAGCTTAGCTACTTTATTTTTATATTCCGGCTTATTTATATATATAAGTAAAGGTAATTTTATATATATTTTATAATTTATTTCCGAATATAAAAACGTATTTTTTATATTATAGCTTAATATATTCCAGCCTTTATTTATAGCTATTATAAGTAATATAATATATATTTCTGGCCGGTATATAATGGAAAAAGTCTTTAAATAGTTTATACCTAATTTTTAATTATAGCCTTATATTACCTATTTAAATTTATATTAGATAGTATTTTCTTTATTTATTATCTAATTAAGCTTTATTATATTTATATTAGGTATATATTTTTTTTTAAATACCTATTTCCCTCTTAAAGCCTTATAGCCGGATAATAAATCTATTATTATATAGGTTTTCTATTCTAATAGATTATTATTCTCGTTTAGTATAGATTTTAATTATAATTATTTTTCTAGATTATTTAATAGTTTCTTTATATTATTTAATTCTAAAATTATAGCTGCTATTAAATAGTATTTAATTTCTAAAGTATTTTTATTAAATATTAATAGTTAATTATTTAATAATATATTACTTATACTATATATATAGTCTTCTAGATTTCTTTATATTATTATCTTATTTAATATAGGGGAAGAATTTTTCTTTTTATTTTATATATTATTTAGCTTATTTATACCGTTTAGCTTATATATATTTAATGCGGGATTACTTATATTAGGCTATATATAAGTATTATTATTATTATTATTATTATTATTATTTATATTTAAAGCTGCTATATTATCGATATATTTTTCTTTAAGTATAATTATATCCCTTATTAATAAGGGCTTTTTATTAGTTAGATCTTAAACCCTATATATATTAATATTTAATATTATATTTAATAAAATACCTTTATTATTTTAAGGTTTTAGTTTTATTTTATATATATTATTTTTATAATAAATTATAGATCCCTAGGTTTTAAAGTTATTTATATATAGGGGTTATTTTTTATTTATTAATTTATAGGAAGTTTTAAAGCGTAAATCTTAATATAGTGTTATATTATATAAATAAATAGTATATTTTATAGCCTTGCCCTATAGATAGATAGGTAAATTAGCTATATATAATAAATAACATATTTTATTTATTATAGTAAGATTTAGTCTCTTTATAAGCCTATTAGGCTTTTTTATATATACGGGCGTTATATAGTAATATATATTATATATATTTAAGCTTATTTTAAATCTTTTATTAATATATTCTCCTTTATTATCGATAAAGAATTCTTTTATTTATTTATTATATTTATTTTTATATTTATTTTTATAGTTATTAAAAGTATTTAATACTTTATCTTTATATTTAAGAAATATAACCTTTAAATATTTATTATATTTATTAAGGAATAGAATATAATATCTATATTTATCGTATATAGGTTTTAAAGGTTTACTTATATTATTATATACTTTTTTAAGTATATTATATATCTTATTATTTAGGCTTTCCTTATTTATTTTTATTATATATTTTACTTTTAAGTAAATATTATACTTATTAATATAGTTTTATAAGAATTTATCTATTTTAAATAATATTTTATTTTTAATAAGAAATATTTCTAATATATATATATTTATATATCTTAATTTATAATGCTATATATATAGCTTTTTTTAGCTTATAGCTTATTATATATTATATATATAATTATTTTTTATCTTTAATATTTTAACCTTTATATAATATAATCCGTTTTTTTAATATCTCTAACTTATAAGCTTATTAATTACTTTTTTATATAGGGATATATTATTTTTATTTAGCTTAACTTTTATAATATAGAATATAATCTTATAGCCTATAATATTAATACCTAATAATAAAATATAATATATATTATTTATTTATTTTATAATATTATTTTCTAGGAAATTTATTATTATATTTTCTATTTAATTTATATATAATATATTAGTATTACCCTATTTAACGGTTTTATTAGCGGGCTTTATAGTATTAAATAAATTTATATCCTTAAAACTAATTATATTTATACCGTTATTTATAGCTATCTTTATAAAATCTATATATTTTAAATTTCCTATAAAGCTATTAGCTATTATAATATATATATATAGGGTATATAGGTTATTTACCTTTATTTTTATTGAATTATTAAATAATAAATTTAAAAGATTTATAAGATCTTAACTATAGCTATTATTTAAGTTATTTATAGCTATAGCTATATTTTCGGCTTTAGGAGACTTTTTTATAGCTTTAGGAGTATTATTATTAGTAAATAAAGCGAGAAATACCTTTATAGCTTTTTTATATTTCTTTTTATTAAGATTTTTCCTTAAAAGGGTAGATATTTTTATTTTTTCTTTTTTCCGAGCAGCTTTTTTTATTTTTTAGCTTTAGAATACCTTTTTTAAAAAAAGAAAATAATAATTTTCTTAAATATAGCCCTTTAGCTTATAATTACTATATATAATTAAAGATTTCGATTTATTTCCTTTAATATATAGGGTCTTTTTTAAAAAACTTTATAGTATTTTCCTTTAGCTCTTATTTAGCAAATTAAAAAAGAGTATATCTATAGAATAGGCTTTAAAATTTTAATAAAAATTCTAAGTTATATTTTAAATAAATCTAGAATATTTATTATTAAGGCTATAAAGAATTTAGCTTATAATAACTTATTTAAGTAATTTTATATTATTTACCTTTAAATCTTTAAAAAGAAGCTTTATTTTATTAATATATTATTTTATATTCTTAAAGTTATTAAAAGTAATATTAAAAAACTTTTTATAAAGTATATATTAGCTTATAAAGCCGGAAAGCTTATAATAGGATTTTAAAATATCTTACGCCTTTTACGCATTATTTATATCTTTAATAAATATAATAGGCGCTTATCTATATATTAGCTTAATATTTATAAGCGCTTTTTTATTTTAGGCTATAATTAAGCCCTAAAAAAGTAAATTAGATTTATTTCCGATAATATTCTCCCTTTTTAGCTAAGCCTTAATTTTTACACTTTAGTAAATATAGTTTTCTATATTATTAAGTATTAAAATATTATATTTATCTAAGGAAGCTATTACTAAAATAAATAAAGAATTATAGAAATAATAATAAAGAAAAGGTTATATTAAATTAAAGGGATAAATCGATATAAGGGATTTAAGGTTATTTATTATTTATAGGCTAATATAATAAGAAATTTTAAGATCCGAGTTAATAGTAATATAAAGTAAGAAAAGGGCTTTTAAATAGTATAGGTTTTAAATAGATTAATTAGATAGTTATTAAGATATTAAAAAGTATTTAAATAGAGTTAAATAAGGCAATTATATAGTTACCGGCTTAAAGAGACTTAATTAATAGGGTAATATTAAATCGAGGGCTATAATTAGTTAAGGGCTTATTAATTAGCTTAATTAAGTAATTTGATAAAACGCTTAGCTTTTAATAGAGGTATTAGTTTAATTAAAGGTTTTAGTTAAGGTAGCTTTAAGGGGTGTTATATAACTATCGAAGATTTTAAAAAGGTGGCTTTAGGGGGTGTTATATAATTGGTATTTATTTTAATTAGTTTAATTAAAAGAAAAGTGGGGTAAAGCTTCCGGGGTTATAACCTATTAAATTAAATACTTAATTTATTAGGCTAGTAATAGTTTAGATTACGGGGGTAATGCCCCTTATATATAGACGTATCTACTTTACTACGGGGAAATAGTAGGAAATAAGATATCCCGTATTTGTAATAAGCATAGCCGTCTAGAATATTCCAATAAACATATGGTTTTCAACTGAGTCAGCTTCCAGCCTGCCCGCGCATCAAAACGCGCCAGAAACAATCATGGACGATGAGCGGGAGCGGCAACAAAGGGACCTGGAGCAAGCACTCCTTCTTCTCGAAAGAATGTCACGAGAGGATATGTTCGAGTTGCTCCATGGCATCTTGCTGAATGACCGCTCAGATGACACTCGCAAGCTTTCGGATTGGATGGCCTTCCAGATCATATTAGGAGAGACTCCCGAGATGCGCACGCTACTCCAGGAGCTTGGCAAGGTGAGTACCGATCACCCAAACACATTATGACGCCTTCCAAGATCTGAAGTCCTGGAATCCTGGAAAGATCCTCGGGGCTTGGTTCAACATGAGAAGTCACAAAAGGTCGGATATCGTCTGCTAAATATTCGATCTGATCCAGGATGAAGTGAACCACAGCAAGGTTGAAGCCATTGGAGTGTCCAGTGCCTCCCTTGATATCCTCATAGCCCCGGAAGGCAAAGACCAAGGACAAGAAGACGATATTGACGACGACTCGAGTTCAGCCAGCTCATTCGTGACCTGCCCCGATTCCGAATCGCTTAAGCGCGACCCAGAGGGTGAAGCTGTCGGCGTCGACATCTCGCAGACGATGGTTGACACCCATGACGAACAAACCCTGCCATCTTTGAACTCGAACTTGGAGGGACCATATCTAAGCAGCGCGAAGTGCACTTCTCGGGTACAGTCGACATTCAGTACCATTTTCCAGCACTACCTTCAAACATTCCCTGAACCGAGGAACAGCCATCTCAAAGCTTTCAGTCAGCCTGGAAGTCACCTGGACTCCAGGTCAGCAAGCCCTGAAACAGAAGCCAGCCAAAGCACCTGCTTTCCAACAACTAGTCTACAGGTCTCTCCCAAAGAGTGGAATTCAGTTGTTGAGGGGAGAGGATTGAAGACGACCGACCGATTGGGGCAGAGAAACCTGGAAGAGCTGTACGCAAGGTTTGACAAGGTACATTTGGAAGAATGGCGAGCAGATCTACCTGAGATTGGGGTTCGTGAGTCTCACAATCATACCTCATCTTCGCCGAAAAGCAATATGCATGAGGGCTTAGGAAACATGAAGAGGCAGTGTCGATTCTGCGACCTTTACTTTGAAGAACCGCAGAATATTCGTGATCTTGATAATGGATTAGGCCCGTGTTCCTATCATCCAGGTGAGAGAAGCACCCCCTCCCCAGATCATGATCCCTTCATTGCTAATTAAAAATTCTGCTGCGAAGGTGAACCACGGATAGCCCCATATTTGGCAAGAAAAACTTGGTGGTGGTCTTGTTGTCACCGCTTCATTTCTGAGGGCGACAATTCTGGCCAGTCGAGGACGCCAGGTTGCGTCTATGGCTACCATCATGAAATGGACGAGGAGAAAGCGCAACGGTATCTTCACAGAAGAGGACAATGAGCTGAGTTGGGATGGCTTATACCCTTGTTCGTTCCATCCAGGTCATATGAGACTATTCCTCTCAAATTTGTCCAAATAATGCCTAATACAATCATGTCCAGGATGGCCAATACAGGATGGGAAACCCAATCTGATATGGGGCTGCTGTCAAAAAACAGCAAACTCCAAAGACCTATGGTGGAATCATGATTTGGATCTTAAATTACCTGGATGTAAGGAAAGCTACTATTGGACTCATCGAGAGGCCCGGAGTGAGGATTTCAAACGTACAAGCCCACACTTTTCTCTTGATTTGCACTCCTGATGCCAAGGCGTGGGCTGCCAATTTTGTCATCGTCGCGGTGCCAGCTCGTGGAGCACTCTTTGCTTGTGCACTACAGTAGTGCGACATTTTCAAATTTGTGATTCCGGTGGAAAAGGGATTTGTTGTACAAAAAAAGCAAGGGAATGCATAACGTGTGGATCGAGGCTGTTATTGTTGCCCAGGAGCCCAGAGTCATGAAGGAACCATAGCGTCAAATGGGCGCCGCTATGGAGAATTCATCCATACAGCATATTTGAGAAACTGTCTCCGGTTCGCGATTTCACTCCACAAAATTTCAGTCCTTTAATTAATACTGGTAACACAGGCTCGATCCTATGCAAAAGAATACTAAAAGTGCCTTGTTACGGTGACAGATGCCCCCTCTGCTGCCTTTCAAGACTTGGAATTCTTCCCCCAGGCTAGCTGTTCAGAGCTGCTTCCAAATTTTGGTGGTTGGTACGCTGAAGCTTTCGGACGATCAGGCCTCTTTTTTAGCTATCAAGTTCAGCTACGGTCATCCTGCGGTGTCTCCTATCTTTCACCTCTTGAGCTCTTTCGTGGCTCCCCTCAGCATATCTGGTCGTACTTGATCCCAAACTCTGCAGCTGCAACTTTGCGTTTCCTGAGCCTTGAAGAGTTTCCATCTTTGTGGAGTGGCTTTTCGATACCACCTCCCTTGCGGGGCCCGGACATGATTGATTTGGTACTTTCCCTTCGTTCTCCTCTCAGAAGGACGTCTCATTTCTCATTTCATGTCTCAAGTTCCTTGAAACTTACTTCCTAGCCCCAATCTTCAACTATCAACCTCTACCAACTCGCAAGCCGCGCCCAAAATCTTTGCGTAGCCAAACACTACATCCAACACTCCTCCCCTCAATGAGACTCACGATGTACGAGTCGACTCCAAGGTCTAGAGAGGTCGCGAACGCTCTCTTCCAGATCGACAAGCTCACGGAGGATCAAGCCCGTGCTGTCCTTCGCCACATCGCGATCGACGATGCCGTGCTGAATGACGCTCAGTGTTCTCACGTCGCGGGCCTGATCACTGGGACTCTGTACAAAGTCCCTCGAGAAGGTGTGAATGCGATGCGTACCTGTGAAACCGGTTTGAGCGCAGCCGTCAGTTGGGAGAAAAGCTTTGCAAGCCATCCTGGTGTAGGTTTTACTCATACAATCGTTCTTGATGATGAAGACCAGTGCTGACACATATGCCGATGCAGCATGTGTCCGCCACCTTTCATGACCCCATCAACGACAAGGAGCAGGTCGGTCAGTCTCCGCAGCAGACAGCTTCGCCCGAAAAAGACACGGCCGCGGTTCCCGAGACAACTGACCCGACATGCGACACCGACGTGTGTCCCGACAATCTTCTTGGCATGAAAGGTCTCTCAATTACCAACACAGGCAAATTGACTCTGCATTACCACTCTTACCCTGCAACCTCAATCGACCACTCTCAGCCTACAACAGTGCCTCGCAAGCGTGGTCTGCAGGAGATAGAAGATGAACAGCATTCTGAAGCCCTGGCCTCGCCTGGGCATTGCGACAATCCGCCCGCGCTTGCTCCTCAACCCGAGCCTCATGCGAAGCGTCTGAAGCTCAAGGTCAAGAAAATGAAGGACAAGAAAGTCAAGATCGAACCTGGAAAGTCGAAGCAAGACGACGATCAGGATGTGGCACAGAATGATCAGCCTGCAGACAAGGAGGCGGAAAAGCAGAAGAAATCGAGGAGATGCGTGAGGTGTGGGGAAGCCTACAAGGGATCCGACAATGACGGCGCCAACACGCCTTGCTGCTACCATCCAGGTAAGTGAGGGCTCGAGAACGTTCCCGAGATAGTCTCTGGGGAATCCCTGATCGTTGATTTCTAATATATCAAAACCTCCAGGCAACATCAAGAAATATCCTCATGGTCTAAGCAAGTGGTCAGGCAATATGAGAGAGTTGCTTTTTGTGGCATGGGACTGTTGCCATCAGGATGCCGACTCACGAGGATGCACATTCGAGAAGCACACGAAGAGGCTCAGCCCATAGGTCTGAGGAAATTGCTGACACGGTCAATTTCTGACGTTCCGGAACGGCTCAAGTCAGTTGATCCAAGTCAGATCGAGTGATTCGGATTCTTTGTTGCAGCACCAAGTTTCTTCTGTCCGCTTGGGCTGTCGCGAAAGTTGTCTTGAGCGAAAGAAAGAGGCTTGGTGCATGCGAGGATGCGAGGGCTTTACATTCATTTCTCTTGGTTTCTGAATAGGCTCAAGTGCCCACGGAGAGGT
The DNA here is from genome assembly GCA_023242295.1 of Diaporthe ilicicola. Classification (NCBI taxonomy): domain Eukaryota; kingdom Fungi; phylum Ascomycota; class Sordariomycetes; order Diaporthales; family Diaporthaceae; genus Diaporthe; species Diaporthe ilicicola. The sequence goes on along the minus strand of JALPVH010000111.1, from coordinate 39,208 downwards.
TGTGGACCTTCGAACGAGAAGGCTCGGGGCAAATGGCCATGATAGAATCGTAGTTCTCCTCACCGCCTATGGCATAGCACATGGGACACTTGATGGAAATGAACGACACAAAGACTTCTGATACATGTCGAAGGTCAATGACCCCCTCAATTCTCCAGCAATGATGGTTTTGTGGGAGCGCCTCTGCGCATGCCACATTTGGAAGCTGCCCCAGCATATCGCGCCTGCTACGCCAGGGGGGCAGGCTACCAACTTCAGTTCTTTCCCCCCTTTCTACCGAGTGGCCTGCTCTTCTTTTGTTCGTGCTGTAACACTCGATTCAAGGCAGACATCCACCAACTGCACATTCAACAGCCGTTTCCCTCGTGGGTTGCGAACGCTCATCTATCCCACGCCAGGCGAACACTTTAACCGTCGCGACACTGGATTTAGTTCCTCCGTGAACCATGGCCTCCAACGGTCTTGGTGCCGAAGCCCGCGAGCGAATGGTGGACGAGACCCTCAATCTAGTCGATGATCTCGACGCAGACCAGGCGCGCAGCGTCCTCCGCTGCGTTGTTATAGACGACGAGAACTTCGACGCGCGTGCACTCACGACGATCGCGAAAACAGTTCGTGCGACACAAGAGCGGTCTCGATGTGACTACGACGCACATCTTCACTTCCCCAACGGCAGAGTGGCCAGGCTCAACAGGGAGCATTTGATGAAATCCCGAGCCATGTCCGCGGAGGCAGAGAAGGCTGTGAGTAACAATTCAAAGAGGATTATGCTGTCTTCGGCATCATGGACTGACCTTTGACAGGCGCAAAAGGCTGCTGAGAATGCCGAGAGGTCAGCCCAGGCCAGTCAGCGGTCGATGAAAATCCCACGCGTCGAGACCGAAGTCGATGAAGGATACTTTGACCAATCACGAAGTACGGCAACCGGCACACATACCCCTAACCTTGTAGACCTCGGATATGAGGATGTTGAGACCAGTCGCTTGCTCCGTGGCGGACAGGTGACCATCAACCATTACCACATCAACAGAGGCCCCGAGGCTCAGCCACAGACAAAGCCAGAGCCAGATCCATACTGGCTGTATTGCATACGTTGCAACGACTATTTCGTCGAAAAAGACAACGTCATCCACAGGGATGGAAAACATCCCTGCGGCTTTCATACCGGTATGGGCCTTCCATTCAGCACAAGCACCGGCCGTCCTCTAACGTCATACGTCCTTTTGCTCCAGGGAAAGTTGTCAACTACGGGAACAGCGAGGCTCGAGCTTTCCAGACCTATGGCGTCCGCATCGCGGGCAGAGCATGGAACTGTTGCCGCCGTAGACCCGACTCGGTGGGCTGTAATCCTGACTTCCATGTGTCAGCCTAGCGATGACGAACTAGGTTCGGACGCCTTGAAAACCCTTTTTTGCGGTTTTAGAGACCGTTTGGGTGCAAGTGATATCCATAGCAGACCGGAATCGTGCAGTGTGTGTTGTCTTTTTGGTTGGGGAGGGGGTGACAGGGGATCTGAGAGCGTAGTCTTTCACTGGTATGGATGTATCCTAGGGCTAATCGATTTGCTTCGGTCTTGTCAAAATATCGAGCTGATGTTCTTGATTTCGAGTAATTCGTGTGGAGGAAACATTCAATGCATGCCTTTGCTATTGCCACCTTTCGCCTCAAGCGAAGTAGTCGGTCGTACTGTAGGCTCTTGATTTAGGTGGCGTACACGCTTTCTGCCTTGTCCCATTTCCCAAGACTGACATCTTTCCAGCGCGACTGGCGACTGCGCATGCGGCTGACCCACGCGATTCTTCCCCATCTTTCAAAAACCAAAACATCAGTGCACGAACGAAAACATATCGCGCCATTTCTGACGCGACACCTGGACACCACCTCGACCACAACCATGGCCAACCAAGACAGCGACGGCCTTGACCGGCCCGTGGGAGAGCTGTGGGTGGAACTGGATCGGAATGAGAAACAGAGAGTATGCGATGCTCTCATCGACCGCAACCAGCCTGACGTGTTGCAAGAGTTTGCCTCACTCGTCCGATTCACTCGAGGCTATCTTCACAAGCAACGAACCAAACCATCACAGCCTTCGAAGGACGTGTCCTCTGGCCTGGTTCCTTGTAGTGTCGATAACCAAGATTCTGGTGCTGGAGGAGACAAGCGCAAGAACGACGACACAGACAGATTAACTCAGCCCGAGAAGAGGGCTAAAGCTACAGTCCGTCCAGGACCAAACAGCAACGCTGCTTCACCTGCCCCACCTACCTCGACTGCGCCACCTGCCTCGAGTGGTCAACCAGCTGCCATTCATGGACCATCGATAACCGCCGGGCCAGTCACTTCTGCCACTATCCCATCGACTTCAAGCTTTGGCTCAAAGACTGCCTTCGGACAGGCGATTAAGGACTCTTCCACTCGATGTCCTTCACCCTTTAGGAATCCTTTCAGCGGTACACCCACCTCCGTTGGGGGTCTTTTTGGTTCTGCATCTGCTTCTGACAATTTCAAAATTGGAACAGCCTTCATGAAGACCGGACCCGAAGATACCTCGAAAAAGCTGAACACGCCGACCCCCTCGAATCAGATTTCGGGCCGTCAGACTGTTTTGTCGCAGTCTTCCGCGTCCAGCGGCACCTCTGCGCCAACCTCAAGTGCTGTTCGTGGAAGCACAAGAAGCAACCTCAGCGACGTGTAACTCTGTCGGTAAAAATGCCTTCTCAACGTTGCCGCCTTCGAACACGAACACGCTTGGCGTGCTGATTCCAGGTTCGCGATCACTAGCAAAAGCTGGCTTCACAAGCACCTCAATTCTCCTTCGAAGAGGTTCGCAACTTGTCTTTTTTCTTCCAAACTTCCGAGAAAATCAAAATTGAGCGGGGGAACGCATGAGACCTCTTCAAGAGATCGAAAAATCGTGCAGTCTGAGCCCAAGCTCCAGGAAATCACCTGTTGTATCTGTGATTATCAAAGTTTTGTCTTTCAACCGCATTTTGCCGACCCTTTTCGAAGCATCTTCTCAGACGAGAACGGTCATTTCGCTCCGCTTTCGCAGGCAGGGGTCTCAAGTTTGAGAAACAAAAGAAAGAAGAAGGAAGAAAAAAATTATCATCGCGCGTGACATCCAGCAGAACGCTCATTCTTCCTCGTTCGACTTCAAAGTAGGGATGCTTTGGCTTTCTTTGGCCACGAATTTTCGCAACATGAGTAGATTCACATCTGAGATTGTATCTGTCTCCATCAACACTGGCAGCACACAGCCCGCAGAAGCACAAATTTCCGCAGCAAATGTTGAAGTCGACAATGGAGGCATGACCCACTGCAGGAAGAAGCCGACAGGATCAACATGGATCGAAAGTTTCAATGTTTGTACGGCTTCAGGAGGTCATGGGCGGGGAGTATGGGTAATGTTTCACGGGTGGAAGATAGGATACAACAAAATTCCTTTTCTGATGATCCACACATTGCCAGTGTTCGGTTCTACCCAGTAGGCAATGCAGCTTTTCTGTCAATTCTAGACTGATTCTTCGTGGTGACACGTGTCGAGGTGCCATGAATTTGTGGCCAGCAATCCGGACTGCTTGAGAATGTCCAGCAGTCATAGCTAAGCTCTGCTCAACATAAACAGCGACTTATGATTGTCCACAGCAGTGTTTGAAGGAGTACTTGGAAGAGCACAGGGATCAAGAGCATGCATCTTTATCCTGTCAGTCTTCCGCTCAACACAAACTGCTTGTTGGTCAAACCCCTGCATTCTGGGTTTCCTGACCCAGTCAGATCCAGTCCGTCCGCCATTGTGCATTCTTCATGCACCAACTGATTATATTGACAGACACTCGTTCAATTTTATCAGGTCGTCTTTCTTCAAGCCGGTTCGCCGTCATCATGGGCCGACAATCTCGCAGCGTACCATCCACGCACAGGCCGTCAGGAGCCCAAACCCCCTGGCAGCTTGAATAAGTACTTGTGGGGACAGTGGATATCGCGACAACGAGTGGATCTGGTTTCGAACTGCCCCATAAATGGAGGCGGTGACGTGTCAGCTGCTTGTCTGCAGAATGATGTCTACAAACCTTGAATAAACCTGTTACGGTGGTGGCTTGAATTTGACGGATTAGCTCTCAGAACCTTTCGATCATCACCACTTTCCCAAACCACTTGAGAACTCGCAGCTGACTTTATATCGCATTCAAATAATCTTCTTATCCAATCACACCTTACCGTGCTAGGGTACGATCATCATGGCAAGAGGCAGACGGACAGACGATGAAGACAGTGCTTGGAGACCGTCGGCCGAAGATGCCTACATAGAGGCCGCTGACGAGGATCTGGAAGAAGAGATCATGGACGATGGGCCTAAGGACGAAAGACCAGCTGTGCCACGAAAGCCATCTCCTACTGTCGAGCGCAAGAGGGTCAACAGGCGACCGAAGCGACAGGAGGATGAGACCTGGAGGCCCACAGACGAGGAGCTTGAGGATGAAGAGCTCGAGGTCCAGGAGATGGTGAATGAGCAGCTATTAAGCGAGGAGCTGGACCAGGTCAAGCCGACCCGGAAGACTACGCCAGCCCGCAAGACTACACCAGCTCGTGAGTCCACGCCAACATCGGACCGCAAGAAGCCTAGGCCCCGTGTGAAGCATGAGGAAGACAAGCATGAGAAAGACGACGCATGGAAGCCAGAGGATGATGAATCCGGCGATGAGGACTTGGACTATGAAGCTCTCGAGGACATGAGTGGCGCCGATGAGAAGCCGCCCAGTGCAAAGGGTACGCCGACGAGGAAGGCCAAAAAGCGACCTGCCGTGGTGTCTGCCGGCAGCCCCGAGCAGCACAAGAAGCCAGGGCCTCTGCCGATTCGCAAGCATGCTCTTGCGCCGTCTAGCAACGCGGTACCTCCCGATTTCCTTGTACGGGGCCAGAACAAAAAGGCACCTTTCACTTTCACGGCCTACCGAGGCGAGGGCATGGTTATGCTGGCGATGAACTGGAAGGACGGCACTCCTCCCGATGACTTTGTCGGGTTCGTCATCGAGTACCTGGAACCGCAGTCGACCGAGTGGCGTGATATCCCGAACTACCTCACATTCCCGGGCGAGATACCCCAGTCAGGGCCTGATGCCCATTTGAGCCGGCGGTCGCCTCACCAGAGATTCCGCTGGGTTCATTTCCCATACATCGTGGACGTACCAGGTCACTTCTCCTACCGTGTCACTCCTGTCTTCATGAAGGGGCAGGACGGTGACCATGAGTTGAGCTACGGAGAAGTGCAGGAGTTGCGTATTGAGATAATGGCCGAGACATATCCTGGAAGGATGAACATCGCCTTTACTCGAGGCTTTGTCTCCTCGAAGGCTTTTGTCAAGAAGTTCGGCACGGATGGCGGGGTGGGAAGCATATTGCCAGTCAAGGCCGATGACGGCCTGGACTTTAGGCCTGAGGATCCAGAGTTGCAAGAAAAGGCACTGTCTTGGATGGGTTTCGAAGCTCGCGAGGTACTCCTCGGCGCACTGGATTCAGCCCTCGAAGATGAAACCGCCCAAGTTCGCGTGCTGGCATACGACTTGAACAACCCCGAGATCGTCCTCCGCCTGAAGAAGCTGGGAAAACGAGTCAAGATCATCATTGATGATTCCGATCCGCACAAGAATCCCGACGACGCCGAAACAAAAGCAGCTGTGATGCTTGAGAAGTCTGCAGGTAAGAACAACGTTCAGCGCCAGCACATGGGAGGTCTGCACCACAACAAGGTCATCATCGTGGACGGCAAAAAGACTCAGATCGCAATCGGAGGGTCGACCAACTTTTCATGGCGGGGCATTTATGTCCAAAACAACAACCTTATTGCACTCCAGGGACGCGGGCCGGTGGAAGTGTTTACCAAGGCATTTGAGAATTACTGGGCCCACCCCAACGACACCGACGGTTTCTACAAAACCGAGTCGGCACAGTGGTCTGAGCTCGGGCTGCCCGGCGTCGACGCCCAAGTCACATTCTCGCCGCACAGCTCCAAGGCGGGCACGCTGGAAGGCATCGCCTCCGACATTGAGGGCGCTCAGTCGAGCCTGTTTTACTCCCTCGCTTTCCTGTACCAGACACCCGGCGTCATAAGAGACGCCATCGTCAAGAAGACGAAGCAGAAGGGCATCATGGTCTACGGCCTGTCGGACAAGTCGGTCGACGAGCTGGAGCTGCAGAGCAACGACGGCAACCCGCCCGTCGCGTACCCGGAGAGCTTCGACGACGAGTCGGCGGGCGGCTCGGGTGCGAGGATGCACCACAAGTTCGTGGTCGTCGACTTCAACACGCCCAACGCGCGCGTGTACACTGGGTCGCACAACTTCAGCACGGCGGCCGACAACAAGAATGCCGAGAACCTGTTCCTCATCAAGGATCAGCGGGTGGCCACGGCGTACATGATCGAGGCTGTGTCCATGTTTGATCACTACGAGGTCCGCAACCACGTGCAGAAGAAGGAGAAGGCCGAGGCAAAGGGCGAGAAGCATACCATTCATTTGAGGCTGCCGCCCAACAGGAAGAAGGGGGAGAAGCCGTGGTGGGATCAGTACTGGACTGTCAAGCAGAAGATACATGACCGCGAGATGTTTGGGGCCTGAGATCCAGTCTAGACAGCTCTCATAGAATGAGAAGATGAACCAAGTCCGTCTCTCAAGCGTTTTTCTCAACGTGTCTCACAGTCTGATTGCGTCTGTTGCCTGCCTCCACAATCGTCTTTCCTGTGTTTGCACTGCGAGCTCCTGGCCCCACCTTCCCAAAAGCCTGCCACCATAACGTCACTCATGAATTCTCGTTCTCACCTTGGAAGACAGTTTGGCTCCCTGCGTTTTCTTTCCTTGTTTGCGTCCAGGCAATCCATGGCCTCGATTTGAGACTCAGCTACGTCTCTCATCTTGAAACCCCTCCCCTTCGTTCATTGCCAGAGACGACCGATTTCGATCGACTCCCGCCCCTTCCCTCTTTCCTTCGTCCGCGTTCGACAAGTTCTTCTTTTCCAGCCTCGCCGGCCCTTGTGCCCTGCGCAAATTTCAATCACAATGGAGAGAGGTCCAGGCAAGGCAGTCTCGACCAACGAGATGTGGTCGAGCCTCACCGACGACCTCAAACAGTCTGTTTGCGATATTTTGGTCCGTTACAGCGGCCCTGACGTCGATTCATTCATGAACGATCTCGTCAAATTGGCTTCTGGCAAAGCCCCTCCCACGAAAATCACGATCCAGGACGCGACGGCTGGTAAGCGCAAGCGGGATGACAACGACGTGGTCGAGCCCCCACGCGCTCCAGACAAGAAACAAAAACCGGCCGAGGCCACGATCTCCTTGCAATCTGCGGACGTAAATCTCGTGTCCCCGAAGATTCCCCTCGCGTGGCCTAGCTTTCGAACATCGCCAATAAAGTTTGGACAGCCGACCCTCTCACCCTCTACAGTTGGCGGGCCTCTGACCGCCACGACGCCAGCACTCACAGCGCCCTCAAGTATAGGACCTGCCACCTCACTGACCAGTTCCACTTCTCCCGCATTGCCAACGGCAAGTCCTTTTGTCAAATTCGCAAAAGCCAACAAATCAGTCCAGCCAGCATCAGACTGTGACGAGCAGTTCACCTTTGCTGACCGCAGATCCAGCCCGCAGCCCCACGCTGGACCAGGACGTCCGCACCGACTCACTCCGACAGCTGAACAGATATTATGCGGCCAACCGCAGTCAAAATGCCCGACTACTCAATCACAGAAGATACCAAAGCCTACCACTCACACTGGCTCATTCGACGAAGTCGATAACGTATCCCCAAACATTCCTGCCAACTCAAATGCCAGCGTCAAGACGAACCCCTTCGAAACTCCCTCCGGGTCGCAGCAGGGCGCGGGCAAGGTCGCACCGAGAAAGGTCAGACTTAAGTGCGTTCAGTGCCAGGAATTGTACTATGAGCATCAGAACGTTGGGAAAAACTGCCGCCGGCATCCTGGTGCGTTGTCTCATGTTGAACTTTTGTCAGCTGGTAGAAGGGGTTGCTGATTTGCTGACATGTTCGTGCAGGCTACGTTGTTGGAGTCTACGACAAGAGGTTGAGGGACCATACTGTGCCGATCGGAGCAGAGAAGGTCTGGACCTGTTGCCGAAGGGAAAGCTTCAGTCGAGGATGCTACCGATGCAAACATCACGCCGCTTGAGAGGGAAGCAAATAAGACATGTACGAGAGGATAGGCCTCATGATATTGATGACTGCCGAGGAATTTCGTGGCAAGTGGAGAGCGGCTGCTACGATCCGACTAAACACGGATCGAATAGGCGAGACCCTATCATGTTTCCCCGTCTACGTTATGTATCATTTGCCAGTGAATGGGCGAGAAGAGAGATGTTTGGCGGTGTTACTTATTAAGAGAAGAACATAGGACAGAGCTTCGAGCTGCTATTATTCATGGCAACAAATCCAACAAAACAGCTTCCTCACAGCCATGAACATGCTCTCGGACTTGAATTTCCGCTGTCGCTAAGTCTTCCTCACTGTATCCCGCGCGGGATCAAAGTCTCGGAACACTGCGCCACCCTTGACAATGTACGACTTCCCATCTGGCTCCTCGATCTCGAAGTCCACCATCTGCGTTTTCTGGTGCGGCCGCGGAGGCCGTGGTTTTGTGCTGCTGTTGGGCTGCCCACGCGCAGGTCCAGCTGTGGTGCCGGGGACATGGCCGTTCCCTGGTGGAAAGGAGTGTTTCTGGTTGGGGTTGGGCCGGTGGGGACAGGTGGTTTTGTATTGCGGCGGAGGCGGCGCGTGCTGTTGACTTCGCTGTGCGTTCGGCGGGGGAGCTCCCTGTACGGGGTGAGGGCGGTGCTGCTGCTGCTGCTGCTGCTGCTGCTGAGTATGCTGCCTGGGGCGCGCTGGGTAAGGTTTGAGCTCGTCAGTGGGATTAAAAGTCTCACGAGAGAGGAAGCATGCATGTGCTGGAGGCTTTTCGTCGAGTGGAGAAATGGGACACGGAAGACTAACGAGTTGCTCGGGCAGAGCGTGCCCGTTGAAGCTGGTCGTGCTCGGTCCGGTACCCAAAGAGCCTTGTATATTAAGTCAGTCCCTGGCTGCCCTGCTGCGTGGATCTTTACAACAAGGAGGGTACCCACTGTTCTTTGAGGTCATCCAGAATATCTCGGCTTCTCATCTTTTCGTACCGATCTCTCGCCTTTTCGTACTCTCTCTTCTCCCGCCGTATAGCATCATCGAGCTCATCTAGTTTCCGTACGAGGTATTCGAAGCGACTTGACATGTTGCAGTTGGCTTGATCGGAATAGGCGTGATCGTGTCTTGATCAACGCAGACATGAGAAATACCGACGTATCATGAGAGCATGATCATGGCCTTTTGTACGGCACGGAGTGGACGTGAAGCCGATATGCTGACATCCTACCAATGACATCTTGCAAAGGTGCTTCCAAAATGGTTACGCTATGATCGTGGTGGATCAACGCTTGATCTCGTTTCTGCAGCCTGGAAGGATTAGGTGCAGCGCGGGTCCTTTACGCTTGACCAAACCTTAAAAATGGGTGTAGGTAGCGCAGACAGGAGAGATTCGTACCTACATAACTGAGTTGCATCATCGTCCGGCCGCCATGTCGGTCCGATACAATGCAGTGTTTCGAGGTCCGTCGGCAATCTCAGGCTGACCAGGTCGCCTCGACCCGGCCTTGTATCACGAGGCCGTACAAGGCTCTTCCGTCGGCCCAAGGCATGACCCGTAGATCAGCTGACATGATAACGTTGCTTCGGCAATCCATTTCAGGTTGGTGTTTGTTGAAGTCATTCTTCGATGCATAATATTGTTCGTCGTGGCTCTTCATCAAAATTATAGCTATAATCTGTGATCCATTTTTTGGGTGTTTCAGCCGGAGCTCTTCTGTGCAAGCAAACCTAGATAGAGTAGATGCTGTTCTTACGTTTTCTTCCCCACTGTTATTGAATTCGAGCATTTAAATGTGCTGAAACCATATCACCAATATGGCCGGCTCCCCTACAATGATTCCTCGTGGAACGGTCTTCAGTAGCATGGGCTTTTCTTCAACCACCTCCTCAAGATAGCCTCCTCCAAAATGAAAATTACCTCAAACACTCCTTGGGGACAGATTGTAAATTCATAGTAACATCGGGTCAGAAAACATAGAACCCGTGTAGCAATTGCCTTACCTAAATACTTGTAGAAGCCATTGAGCTTTTTAGATTGCCGTCAAAGAAGCTCCAATGTGCTCGCTGTTGGCAGTGTGCTTTCAAATGTTGCAACTTTGATCATCTTGACGCCGAGCGACTGCGATGGGAGTTGCTTCAGGTAAATTTGTGCCTCCAGATACCTACCTAGGTAGGTCCTGTTCTGGCTATCTAGTCAACATTCAGTGAGAAGTCATGAGACAGCTTGAGTACGAAGTACTGGTGCAGCATCTGCCTCCAGTGTTTCTTGCCTTTGAGGAGCAACATTGAGTGGGAGCTGAGGGCAGTCACTGCCCTTTTGGCTGCTGCACCAATGAAAGTACTCAATCTGATGGATGGGGCTGGGCAGGAGTCAAGGACGTCGACTTCTAAGCCTAGCTAGGTACGACGCGAAATCAGGCCTCAGAACCAATTTCTTAAATCAGAAAAGTCAGAGCACAGCCTGCCCACCGCGAACAAGACGCTGGTGATAGAAATTCGCCACCCTTTCATCCTGAACCTCTTATCTCCAGCTTTCCTTTTGACTTTCATCTATCACTCTCAACTCAGTCGAAAGCATGATCAACACCTTGGCACGTCACCTCACCAAAAATTAAAAGCAGAGCCTTGGCAACGGGGCTTGTGAGTTCTCTTGCTCTGTTTCTGCCTCGCATGCCTACCTGCTTCGGCATCTTGGGCTCCTCCCACACAAGCCATTCCTCTTTCGGGAATTTATTACCTACTTGCAACTCCTACAGTTCTTTCCAATTTTCGTTAGGTATCAGGATGCCCAACTGACCTTCTCATACCAGGGCTCAAATCCCCACTCAAAATCGTGTTACGTTTACGTCCTCTCCCACTCCGCTCTGAGCCCTTCCGTCAGAACGCACCAGTCCAGTCTTCACGTTTTCACCACCTAATCACCTGCATTTCTTTGGTCTCCGACTTTGGAACTGCAAGAAAAGCAAGATCAGGGCCGCTTCACACACGTTGCTTCATTTCCCTGCGTCTCCAGTATTGGTTACAGCGTTCGCTAGGCTTGAGTTACTTGCTGGTGAACATCGACATCGTCTGGTTTCGCTCTCATGGCAAATCGCTTCATCACGATTTAGGCCCGGTCCCTGCCAGATCCAATTTGAGGAGCTCTTTCTCAGCATACGGACATTCAAGCCAACTCAACGCAGCCACCCACGACACGTTCAGCGACCATGAACAACAGCGAGAAGTTGGAGTTGATCGAGAGAATAGAACGCGCCTCGAAGGCTCAGGCCAGAAAGGCCCTCAAGTCCATGGTTCTGGAATGCTCAACAAAATCTAGCACGATCGCAAGGGCGATCAAGGATGCAGTGGAACGGCATACTCCCACTCCCGTCATCGTCTACAAGGAGCCGGAATCAGCAGACGAAGTCGAGGCTTCATTTCCGGCTCCTGACAAGAAAAAGAAGAGGAAGAAGAAGAAGACGAAAGATACCGATGACGGAATTAACGGGGAGGGAGACGTGCCCTCCAAGCCTGCCAAAAAGCGCCAAAAGAACGGTCGTGGCGACATAAACGCTGATCCGCTCGTCAGCCAGCTCATCCTCAGAAGAGCGAAATCGAAGCGAAAGAGTGACCGGAAGGTTAATCATGATCGCCATGAGCGTCACAAAACCCCAAAGTCGTCAGACCGGAAGACAAAGAAGCGACTGTCCAAGTTTGACACCGAAGCCAATCAACATATCACTGGAGTCAATGCGGGCGAGCCTTCCGAACCAAACAGCCCGATCATCATCGATCTCGTCACTTCATCCGACTCCGACACATCTGACGGTGACAACTTTGAGAAGAAGACTGCCGGTGGTGAGCTTGTCGTCCAAGGTGAAATCGGCGGCTGTGTCAGTCCCCGCGAGGATGAAAAATTGACCAGCAAGATGACATCTGGCAAGAAAGCGAAATTGAGCACAGATATCACCCATCATGACCTGAAATCGTCCAAAATTCTGAACAAGAAGAGAAAGTCGGTAGAGCTTGAGGAGCTGGAAGCGAACGACAGCCAGGGCTATCCATCTGCTGTCAAGGTCCTCAAGAACAAGAGACCAAAATGGGATCATCTACGAGAGTCGCAAGATGACTCAAAGAATCCGAAATGCCAGAAGTGCCTCGTCAAATTCCAATCACTTCGGCGTCTGGCCGAACACTTCCAGAAGTGCCTCATTGCGCCGTATGTTCCGGCGACAGGCCCATCGCGAGCTGCATCGTCACTAAAAACTCCAATAGGCCCTCAAAGCTTGCAGGAAGCGGACCATGCCTCGAAGGCTGACGTCGAAGGTGAGTCTCAAGGCATGGCGCCTCGAACAGAGTCATCATGCAGCACGTTGTTTCCCCTCATATATATCCTTTCACCATAAAACTGACAATGGTTGGAAAGGCATGAAGCCTTCTCCTCTTCAACAGGTCATCAAAGCTCAAGAACCCCCTCGCAAGCCAGCCGCATTCCCAATCCCGGTCTTCGAAGCTGGACGTGAGCGGCAACTGAAGTGCAGACGCTGCTTCGAGTTTTTCAGATCCTCTGACGATCACCCGGCTGCGTGTAGACGGCACAGTGGTGAGTATTTTCTGAAATTTCCCTGTCAATTTTACAATCTAATGTATATAGGTCCCCAGATTAGGCTCTGTGATGATGAGCTCCGAAAACTCGCGATGGTACCGTCCAGCCGGAGGAAGTGGTGGTGCTGCGGGAATTTGGTTTTCAACGGTCCTCCAAACAATGGGTGTCTTCCTTCGCGGCATTGGTGGAATGGAGTGGACTTCAGAGGATACAACAGCGATGGAAGAGACTGAACCAACCTCACGATTTCACCGCAAATATGGGACTGGCAGGACGTTGTCTCGTGGAGGTCTCATAGAGACATGGTCTTGGTAGAGGATTTCAGGTTGCGCTGCTGGCTTTTCAATTTTCTGTTTCCGTCTTCACCTATGGAATTGCTCAATCAGACAGCGCCCTTGGGAGAATTTGACGGCGTTGTTTTTTTCAATGGATACAAATCTCCCTCCGCTTGCGCCGCATCTTTCCACAATACCCGTGGGTGGCTACGCTTCGGTTCACCCACTACTGGCGGTGAACCGAAGCGTAGCCACCCACGGGTAAGCTTCCAGCATCGATGCACCGAATAGTGTACAGCTGAAAAAAGGTCAGCACAGCTCGGTCCCGAAGGGGAACCGAGCTGTGTTCCTCCGTGCGCGCCACTTTCGGGCCCGTCGGTGGTGCGACGCAAGCTGACAGGCTCACAGCTGGCACGGACCGATCCGGACTTTCACGGACATCCCCAAGACATACATAAGCGCGTCGCGGCTGGAACCACAACGTCACCCCAATTCAAATACATTTTAGCACCTAATGTGCGCCCATAAAGTGCCAATTGGCCCCTAGTTTGTATCCATCATGAATTCGTTCCGAATATTCACACGAGGGCTACGGCCAGCATTCAACGGCAGGATGTCGACACAAGAACTTGTTAGCTCGTACGGACCGACGGTGTTCAAGGGCCTCGCGGTTGCTGGCGTAGGAGGAGCTGTTCTCTCACAATTGATGAGCAAGGCAGAAGCAGAATCTGGAGAACCAAAGAAGATATTCCCACGAGCGGGGCCCTCATTCACCAGACTCACGCTGGAGAAATCCGAAGATGTCAACCACAACACCAAGAGACTGCGCTTTGCGCTGCCCGACGAGAAGGCCGTCAGCGGGCTGCCATTGACATGTGAGCCTCCATCTTCCACCCTGAAATTTTGAGGAAACAGAAATCGCTGACACTCGCGACAGCGGCACTGCTCACTTTTGCCGTCCCCAAGGGCGGCTACTTCCCGGTGCTGCGGCCATACACACCCATCACGCCCTCCGACACCCAAGGGCACATGGACCTCCTGGTGAAGCGATACCCACAAGGCAAACAGTCGACCCACCTGCACTCCCTCGCGCCGGGCGACTCGGTCATGTTCGCAATGTGCATCCCAGGTTACAGCTGGACGCCCAACAAGCACAAGTCCGTGACGCTCATCGCGGGCGGCGCGGGCATCACCCCGATCTACCAGCTCGTCCAGGGCATCCTCAACAACCCGGAGGACAAGACCCAGGTCACGCTCGTGTTCGGCGTCAACGGCGAGCAGGACGTGCTGCTGAACGACGAGTTCAAGCAGTACGAGGCGAGCCACCCGGGCCAGTTCAAGGCCGTGTACGCGGTCAGCGACCTCAAGGGCGAGAGCGGTGGCGGCCGCTTCAGGAAGGGCTATGTCACCGAGGCGCTGCTGAGGGAGGTTGCTGCGCCGGCTTCGGACGAGAACACGAAGGTCATGGTCTGCGGCCCGCCTGCGATGGAGGAGGCGCTGCTGGGAAAGAAGGGTTGGGGAGGCAAGAGTGGTGGTATTCTCGAGAAGCTGGGGTATCGCAGGGATCAGATTCACCAGTTCTAGGGTGACCGCATTCGTCTGTGGAATCAATGTGCATCATTGCTGGATGGGTGTGTTGCTTTCAACGTGGATCATGTAAAAAGTCACTGGCGCTGGCAGGTAGCGTTGCTTGGTGCGTAGCTCTGGGCTCTTTCCTGTCAATTGGGATTTCATTCTTTGCGAGAAAGACCAAGACCATCTGCGGCCGTCTTAGATCTCTCCAATGTCAATGCTCTTCAGCATCGCTCAGTCGGTAGCCTTCTCTGGTCAACTTTGATGTCCGATTGCTCATTCGTTGTGGTTCTGCTGCTCAAGCTCACTGAGTTGCACCTTTTTGACTTGACACACTGCCTGCTGCCTGCTTTTCACGGCCTTAAGCGCCACGGTCACCGAAGTAAACAACCCCACCTGGCACCTCATACATCGCGGCTGCACCCATAGCACCGACACCACCTCTTGCAAGCATAACTCTTGACTGCTTTCAAACATACGTCCGGTCTCTCTACTGTCAGCACTAGTAGCTTCTTCATAGCTCTTCACCACGACGAGCCCGCACTTAGCGCCATCCGTACCTAGGTAGCTGCGTTGGCAACATGGCTCCCTCGAGAGCGGAAAGATCAGATGGTACCAACATCAAGCAGCAGACAAAGCAAGCATCAGATGCTACGAAATCGTCACGTCCAGGTGGCCTCAGCAAAAATCAAATTACATTTGACCATGTCGGTGAATGCGTCGAGTATCGAAATGTCGAGCAGCGCGCGGGCTTTGGCGGTCACCGACGCCGCCGACGCTCGCGCAGAGAGTCGTATCGAGTGGAAGACGAAGGCAACATATGCGATCATGGCGAAAGAATCGTGGTAGTGAAGAAGGCTGGACCCAGTGTGGAGCAGTGTGAGGCAGCGAACGAAACTTCAGATGATCGACCACTTTACTGGAGGCTGCTGCAAAAAGTCCTGAAGGGACTGGACCTCACAGAGGAGCAATGGAGGGCGATGTACACCGTCGACGAATGAAAACCTTCGATTCAAATGGTTGAGGTGGATTGGAGCATTCCCATTGGCTACCTGGGGAGGGAAACATGGGATGAAATCAGATATTCGAATGGAGGCTGGTCTATTGTTCTTTTTGGCAGCTATTTAAAAACGCACCCACGCCTCAAGTTTTCAATCCGACCTCTTTTTGCAATCTGCCAGAGCTGCGTTTTCTTTCAACCTTCAGTTTCGTTCTGAGGATCGAAGCCAATCCTCAGCGATATCTTTTCGAGGTCTTCCAACCAGTGTCAGACAAGCTCATTCACAACTCGACTCAAATCGCGACAACTACCACGCCATGTCTCGCGATCTTCAGACTGACCCTTTCAGCAAGATGTCTTGCAAGGACACTGTCGAACACGCAAAGCTGGCTCCCCCTGCCTCCCCAGTCGCCTACGGCTCCTTCCATCATTGGTACCAGGCAACGCACCATTCCCACATGATGGGGCAGAACCAGGCCGGCGGACACTACCTTCGACAGCTCTCCAAGAACAATCCCCCTTCCCCTACCCCCAACCCTCATGAAGTCGCCGAGAAGCACCCGCAGGTTGTCTACCAGCCCAAACGCGACTTGATCACGTTCCGCCTGGTCCGAAACAAGCCCGCGATCCACGCGATGCGCCTGTCCCGCAAAAAGCGCCACCGAGTCAACATCAAGCTCCTCTCGAAGGACTTCCGCCTCGCAGACGAGAACGCCACCAAGGAGCGAGCCAAGAAGGCGGCGGCAGCAGTGCAGGCCAAGAACCTGGACAAGGCCGACAAGGTGGCCCAGAAGGGCCTCGCAGCGAAGAAGAGCGAGACGATGACCGTCAAGGAGATGAAGTACATCGCCGACATGAAGGCGGCTGAGAAGAAGGCTGCTGCGCAGGAGCGACTCAAGAAGGCAAAGGCCCGTGCCAAGGAGCAGGAGGCCGCGGCTTGCCAGTCGGCCAAGGCGCGTGAGGTGCGAGGCCGCATGGAGAGAAAGTACGAGGCGGCGAAGAAGCCCGCCCCGAAGGAGCTCAGCGCCGAGGAGGCGGCCAAGAAGCGCGAGGTGCAGGAGCGGATTGCCAAAAGGAAGAACATGCACATCGCCCCGGAGGAGCCCGCCGCAAAGAAAGCCAAGCCCGCCGAGAAGCCCGCAGAGAAGAAATCTGCGGAGAAGAAGAAGCCCGCCGAGAAGAAGCCCGAGCCCGAGCACAAGAAGCCATCTTGGCTCGTGTGCATTGATGAGATCGAGGCTGCGACCAAGTCCAAAAAATGAGGTCAGAAACTTTAGGTGCATGAAGCACTGCGACATGGGGGGACGTCCAGTTTTCCTCGGAGCTGGAATTGGCACAAATCAAAAGATCATTCTTAGCATACTTGAAAATTGAACTTTTTCCAAATGAAATTCATGTCTTCCACTCTGGTGATCTCTTCTCCATGAACGCCCTCATCCCCTCATCAGCATCCTCACTCTGCGCGTGCATCGCCATCACACCGCCCGCCCACTGCGTGGCAGCCTCGTAAGCGTCCTTTGGGTCCCTCGCCCTGGCGCCACTGACCCTCAGCTGCGTCCAGTAGGCCCACTTGCCAAAGGCCTGCGGCTGGCCCGCCGTCTCCTCCGCCAGCGTCTTGACGACCGCCGCCACCCTCGCCTCGAACGCGGCCGCGGCGGTGTCGGTGGACTCGGCGTGCTCGGGCACGGGCACGACGTCCAGCACGCCGCTGCCCAGCTCGTGGGCGGAGATGCTCTCGCCGGTCGCGAACAGCCGGTACGCGAGGGCCGGGGGCAGGCGGCGGGCGATGGTGGTCGCGGGGCTGGTGCAGGGCAGGCCGATCCTCATGCCGGGGAGCTGGAAACGAGTGCTGCCCAGTGCGATGGGGAAGTCGGCCGCCATGGCGAGCTGGAAGCCCGCGGCGGCGGCGAGGCCCTGCACCGGGCAGACGACGGGGGCGGGGGACCGCCTGATGAGGCTCATGACCTCGGCGCACAGGGAAAAAACCCCTTTGACCTCGTCGGCCGGCGCGCCCCGCAGCTCGCCCAGGTCGTGGCCCGCGCTGAAGACGGGGCCCTCGCTGCGCAGGACGAGCACGCTGGGCATGCCGTCGCGCTCCTTGTGCCAGGCCGTGGTGTCGGTGAGCCACTTTGATGGGCCATAGCCCTCGGCGCTCTTGTGCCTCTGGATGTCGTGGATCGTGTCTGGCCTGAACGGCGGGAGGAGCAGCAGGTTGCCCGTCTTGGGCGAGGTGAGGTGGCGACGGAGCTGGGCGCGGAGATCGCGCAGGACTGGAAGGCTCAGCGCGTTGCGCTTGCTGGGGTTGTTGAGGTGGATGTATGCCGCTTTGGCGGGGAGCTTGGGTAAAGCCATCCGTTGATTTTGTCAGTCATCTGTCTCTTTTGTCCAACCCCGTGTTGATAATCAACAAGCATCATTTTCTCAACTGCTGTCTTTCTTAAGCGAAGTAAGCCCCCCCCCGGTCGCTTAGCGCGGGCCTAACCACCACACTAAAATTTACAGACGGGGTTAGGCATTTACTAATTAACCAGTTTCCTTAATATTAATACACCGTTGCTACCGCTAATATCGCTAAATTACCCGATTAAATAAAATAAAAGTTATATTTAATTTATAGCTAATAGCTAAATAAATTTTAGTTTATTTTATAAAGGTATATAAGCCCTACTTACCTTAGCTAAAAGTAACGTTTATCGGCCTAAATCTATAATTATTATATTTTAACTACCCTTTAAAATAAAAACCGATTATTTATTATCCCGGAAAACTTATTTATAACGCTAAATTATATAATTTGCTAATAATATTATTATAACGCTTAATAGCTAATATATATATAAGCTAATAGTAAAAGCAGCTATTATTACCGGGTTATATATTACTATTATAAGTAAATAGGCTATATAGTAAAAAAAGAGTAATAATAAGTAAAAGTTATATACCGCTTTAAAAACTATTAAAAATAAATTAATAGCTTTTAAATATATAGCTTAACTTATAATAAAAAACGCTAATAAAGTTATTAATAAGCTAGATAAGGTTATTAATAAAGTTATTAATAAGGTTACTAATAAAGTTATTAATAAACTAAGTAATTTAAAAAAAGCGGCTAATAATAATTTTAAAGCGGTTAAGGATAATTTTAATTTATTTAAGGCTAGTAATAATAATTTTAGCCTTAAAATAGCCGCGGTATTAAATAACGCTAAAAGTAATATTAAGCTTTTAAAAAGCTACTTATTATTAAAGTTAATTAATAATATAATGCTAATATTATATATAAAGATTATTAGCGTAAAGCCTTCTTAAATATTATTAATAGTATATCGCCCTTATAATTTTAAAAGTAAATTTAAAATAATAAATATCTATATTTTTAAAATAAAGCTGCTTATTATTATAAAGAAGCGAGTTATAGTTAAATTTAAAGATATTAAAAAAGTTATAATCGAATTAATTAAAATTTTTATTAAAGCTAGCTAACTACTTAAATAAAAAACTTTAATTAATTAATTAAAAATTTTTAAACTAATTATAAACTGCTTTAAAAGAGTATTTAACTGCGCTAGTTTAATAGGCGTGCTCTTATTAATTAAAAGCCTTTATTTTCTAACCTTTATATATATATATAAAATAATTATCCCGCTACTAATATAAATAACGCTATAAGTAAGAAAAACTTTAAAATAATTATTTCTTAAAACTTTTAATAAGCTATAATATATTATTAGCCTTATAAACGGTTAAATAATAGTAAAATATATAAAAAATATTATTATACTTAATAGAAGTTTACTATTTATAATAATTTAGCCTGGGTTAACTATTACCTAGTAATTTAAAAATATAAACCGTAATAAAAACCCTTTATAAATAATATATAAAAAGCTAATAAATTAATAGAAATATAAGTTAAATATATATTATAAAGCTAATCGTTATTATTATAACCGAGCTAACTTATTATAATAATAATATTAAGTAATAAAGGATTATTTATATATTAATCTAATTAATAGCGATTTATAAATATAGGCGCGGGTAATAATTAACGGTAAAGCTATTATTTATAAGCTATTAGAAAAACTTTTTATTAAATAGTAACGGTAAGCTAATAGTAATTAAAATAATAAAGAACCTTTTAATAATAATATTAATATTAATTAGCTATAAAAGAAGTAAAAAAAAGGGGTAAAGTAAAAAGAAAATAAGTTTAATATAATAATTAACTTATCGATAAACCTTTATATTTTAAGCTTTAAATATAATTAAATATAGCCGCCGCTACCGCTATTATAAAGCTTTAAGAAACTATTAATATTACCTTTATTACTATTACTATTAATAATTACCCCTTTTATAAATTAGCTTAAAAGCTTATAAAGGAAATATAAACTTATAATATTATTTTTATTATTATCTCGGGTTATTAGTAATTAAAAGGTTTTATATCGAAAATTTATTATAAAATTAGTTTATAAATATTTTTTATTAATTTAAAAAAGAAAGTAACTTAAGTAACTATAATAAATAATAAAGAAAAAGGGTTTAAATTTATAAGCCTTTTATAGGAAAAATAATACTTAATTTAATAAAAGGGGCCTAGGTTTTATTATATTAATTAAAAAATCTATAAAGCTATACTTAAAAAAGAAAAAAAACTTTTTTAATTTCTTTAAAAGCAATAACGATAATAATAATAATAAAAATTTATTATTACCGCTGCCGCTATTAACGCAATAGATAGTAAATAATAAGCTATATAATTTATAAGCCGAAATTAAAAGTATATAAAGTAATAAGCCCCTTAAATATATCTTAATTAACTATATAGCTTCTTTTAATATTAAGCTATATATATAGGTTAAACTATATTAATAAAAAGGGTTATAAGCCTATTAACATTATTAAATTAATTTTTAGCTATAGAAAAGTAATTTAATAAGTATTTTAATAGGTTTTTAAATAAAGGAAGCGGTAATTATATATAAAGAAAAGTATAAGCAATAATAATAAATAGTTTATAAGTAAAAATAATATTTTTTCGATTTATAAAATAGCTATAATTAATTAAAAAAATATATATATAAAAAATAATTTCTATATATTATAAAGCTTAAAATAATTTAATATATTTATTATATTATAGCTTTTATTTTTAAAAATAATATTAATTTATAACCTATTAATTAACTTTTTTAATTATACCTTTTTTTCTTTAGCCTATACTTATTAAAAACTTATATTTCCTTAACTCTTTATTATTTCTAATTATCTTTATTTTAATTAATAGCTTTAAACCTTTTTATTAATATCTTTATATAATAAAAATATCCCTTAATAACCTTAATATACTAATTAACCTTATTAATATAAAAGTATAAGAAATTTATAAATTTCTTATCTATATTAAAATCGCTTATTTTAAATTAATATTAACGTTATATATACTTCTTTAAATTATTAAAATAAGCTTTAATTAGGTTAAACTTTAATAAATATAATAGTAAATAAATTAGCCTAATACCCTTATTTTTAATAATATTATAAATCTTTTTATTATAATATTATAAGGCGTTATTTAATATTAAAATCGATTATAAGCTTAAATATAAATTTATTTAAAGTAAAATCTTTTTTTTAAGCTATAATAAAAAGAATTTCTTTATTATATAGCCCTTATATACCGTTATATTAAATAAGCTATTAATTATTATTATAAATAATATATAATAATAAATACTTTATTTAAGAAAATTTTATATTTATAATATATATTTAATTAATGCTTATTTAATCTTTTTTATATTATTTCTTTTATTAATAGTAAACTTATTATAAAAAATAAATATATCGATAATATATATAGCTTTTAAGATTTAAAAGAGATAATAGCTATAAAGGTTTTTATTACGCTAATAAGCTAATATATAAATTTTTTTATTTAATTAATTACTTTATATTAAAGCTTATAAGATTATTATAATTAAATAATCGATATAATAATAATTAAGAAAAAATAGCTATATTTTATTAAAATATATATCCGGCTTTTTAATTAAAAAATCTTTTAGCTTTTAAACTATATAAATTAAGTATTAATTAAGCTTAATAACTTTATTATAAAGAAAAAAAGATTATAAACCTTTAAAGCTTATTATTTTAGTTTTATATTATTTAATAATAATAATAATAATATAATTAGGGTTATAATACTTATAACGATAATCTAATTATAGTAACGCTTTATTATAGCTTAATTATAGCGGAATTCGGCTTCGATTTATTTATTAGGTAGTAACGGGTTAAAGTATAAATAAAATTATAAATTTTATAATTTAGTTTTTATTAAGCGGTAGCCCCTTATTATAAAAACCTTAATAGGGCGTTAATAATAAGGATAATAATAAGAAATTAGTTAAAATTGCCGTTAGCCTTAACCTGTTTATAAATTTTAGTATAGTAGTTAGGCCTGTGCTAAGTAACCGGGGGGGGGGGCTTATTTTGCTTAAGAAAGACAGTGGGATTTGTTATGTGCTTGACTTCCGATCCCCTAACCCTTGTAACGATACTCCTCGAAGGCTTGACCTGTCACATCATGCATTCATTTCACATTTTTAGGGAGGGACAAATTAGTTCAGTGCCGTTTCATTTTGTTTGGGGCAAATGCTTGTCTCATGAGGTATGTGTCTGGCCTCTTCGGGTACATGTGCTTCCATGCAGAATCCTCCTCAATCGTACCAACAACCAAGCGCCTGTAAAATAAAATGACTAGACTACTGCATCGCGCCTTCCCGATCCCCTCAAAACTCATACCCGTAACAGCTTCCCAAATCCATCACCTCCCGGGCAGCCCATACAACGCCTTCCCAATCCTTCATGTAGCCACCGAGACCTTCGGAAACCTGCGTAGCGTGATCCAAAATCGCTTGGTACTGCGCCGCGCCATCGATCGCATTCCAGGGTTCGCCCTCTCAGTTGACGTCTTGACCGCTCCGCTACCAATACAGCCGCGCCAGGGTATCACGCATCTCACGACTCATGCCTGCGCGCCCTCGCTGACGGGCGCCCTCGGACGCTGGCAAGTCCTGAACTGGGTCGGCCGCGTCATTCGATGAGATCGATGAGTCCGTGTGGGAGCTTCCAGGCCTGGTGATGCCAGCGAGCTCCCTGGGTGGGTAGGTTCGCTGGCGCTTGCTTGGTGTGTGCGACGCGCTCGGGAGGCTGTAGTCGAAGGCTTTACCTGTCACATTATGCATTTCACATTTTGAAAGAGAAAAAGTTGTATGGTGACACCAATTCATTCAGTATCTTTGCTTTAGGGTAGTGTGTCCCTAACGCTCCTGAACAAAATCACAGGCTGATTGTACGCCCAGATGTCAGGTATTCCGCTATGGTGCCCGTGTCATGATCTTGACACCAAATCTCATCTCCTTCCCCTCATCAACCGCATCCTCCTCCCCCGAACACATAAACATGTTAATGCCGCCTTCGTACTCATCTGTAGCCTGAAAGTTAGTCACAACATTCCTTGCTCGGCTTCAAAGCATGATGCTTACCCTCATTCCTCCGCGCAGAATCAATCCTCACACCTCCATGTGATCATCCCCGCCCCCAGAACGACTGCCAGAAAGCCTGGGCCGGATCCTCCAGCACAGCTCGGTGTTTCTCGTCCTCATGATTTCCACCGCGACGGCCATCGTCCTAGAATGACCGCGCCATGGCTTCAACCATCAAGTGATGAGCCCAGCCTCCCTGCTGGTGAGCAGAACTCTGGTGCATCGAAGGCTCCACAGATGAATGTTTTCCGTAGGAAGAAGAACTCGGGATGAGATGGGACTGGCGATGAGTGGCATTGACGTCGCGACTCCCACTGGCGTATTGGCGCTGGCGCTTTCTCGGTCTCTCCTGTGACGCGGCGAGACTGCGGTCACCATCATCATGATCGGTTGACTCCTCGTCCAAACCGCGTGCCCTCTTCTTTTGAATTGCTGCCGCCCGCGAGCCGCGGATTGGTAGTGACTCTGACATCGCGGGTCTGGCATACGCGGACAACTTCTTGCCGGTCTCCGCCTCTGGAGCTGGAGTACGCGACTGACTGGGAGTGAACGCGGCGATGGCGCGAGATGCGTAGTTGCGGCGCGCAACAGGAGTGCCTGGTGGGGAGACGGGGCGAGTGCGGTGGCGTGCAGGCGAAGCTATGGTAGCAATGGTGCGACCAGCGTCTAGCTCGATGCTCCGAAACGCATCCGCCATGACAACATCTTGGTCTTGGTCTCCGTTCATCTCTTCATTCTGATGATTCTCTCTGATATTGCCGAGCGCAGGCTGCTCTGCAATGGGTGTTGCTTGACGTCGAGGTGCACCTAGGGGAATGCCGTCGTGCTCTTCCAAGCAACGTCGCAGGTGATGAAAGAAAACCTTGGCGACTGACGGGGGGAATGCGCTCCCAATCTGTTTCTTGATGCCGGTTCCCTGGAAATGATGGGTTTCTGGGAATCCTTGCAGGCAAGCCAGCTCCCTCAGTGTGAAGTCGCGGCGGCCGCTGAAGTGGATGACAGCAGCACCAGCGCTCGAGCTCAATGTGCCAACTGGCTCGTCGCCGTCTCTTGCGAGTCGGTTGAGTGGACGAAGGCTTTGAGGATTGTGAAGTGTGGTTGTCTCAGATCTGAGGCCGCTGATGGCCTCTGCTTCTGTCATGAATGGTTGCTGGTTTCCCGTGGGCTCGGAACTGTGAGACACCGCTGGCCATGAAGGTTGTATCTCGCCAGGTCCTGCACCGATCATCATGAGGCGCTTGCGCATTTGTGGAAGACCGTAGTCGACAAATGATGTTGCTTTCCATTGGACTGAGTAGCCAACAGATGTGAGGTCCTGAATCAACTTGTTGAGAAGAGTGGTCTGTTGTTCGCTGAGCATTGTGATGGGGAGCTCCATGATGAAGAGGCGCGGCTTCAGCTTATTGATCAGCTCGATGCATGTGGTTCGAGTTGTGTTGTTCTCTTCATCGTCCTCAACGTTGTATCTCTTGAATGGTGGAGATAGATGGAGAATGTCGACATGGTCATGTTGGATTTCCTCCAAGAAGCTCTGGCCATCCATCTCGTAGAGGCGGACGCTCGGGAAATTGGTGTGATATGTGTCGCAAGCGTACATCCACGACTCAATAGCTGCAACGATCTTCAAGCCGGCCATTTCGGCTCCTCGCGAGGCTCCTCCAGCACCGCAAAAAAAGTCGGCGAATGAGTATTTCTGGACGGTTTGAATAGCGTCAGAGCCTGGAACATCTGCGTCGATCTCGACAACGTCGGGGACTTCCAGGTCGGAACCGCCAAGAATTGTTTCGCCCCGCCATTGATGGGCACGATCGTTGTCTGCGCCCAGATTGCGCTTCTTGATCTTTCCACGGTCATTCTCAGTACTGTGGACCAAGGCGCCTCCGTAGCACCGACCGATCTTGCGCTGACGAGAGTCTTTGTAGTGGCGACTCATGGTCCAGCGGCAAGCCAGCGGGCCTTCCTCCTCGCGCTGCTCTTTCGTCGCGTAGCCAACTGGGTCGAAACGGCATGCGGGAAATGACTTGTTCGTGTTGATGAGAACTCGAGCTTTCTTGATGTCCTCTGGATGCACCTCGACGAGTGCTTGCTCCTCTATAGGGCGCTCGTCGTCGTCGTCCACCTCGAGCACGACGCAGACTTCATTGAGCTTGCATGGGAGGCACTGGTGGAGATTTCTGGTGCGAGAGTACGGAAAGCCGCGAATGGTGATCTGTCCGGTCTCGTTGTGCACGTGGATTGACTTGATCTCAAGGAATTGGATCTGGAGATGCTAATGTTAGCCGTTCTGTGTCGTCGATGCGCCTGCTTGGTTTTCATACCTTGAACAAGCCAATGGGCTCAGATAGCTCGACCAGCTGTCCCAGCTTATATTTCACGCTAGTCGCCATGAAGTTGTCGGTAGACTGGTGAGTGCCCTCCAGGTTTCGGTTTCGCTGCGCGTTGTTGCGGCGCTGCAGACCACGATCGAGCTCCACGTCAACGTCTTGCTCGTCGTGATCTCTGGGCTCGACAAGGTCGTCTTGGTGATGCAATTGATGATCTTGATGATGGAATGGGGGAATTCTGTCCTCAAAATCATCTGGCGAGGCAGATCGTTGGGATGCGCCACTCGCGCGGCCGACGCCCTGTTGATTCTCGGGGCTGGCCATCACGATGGAGTGATCGCGATGATGACTGTTGATTGAGAACAATCGTATGGAGATGATGAGGGTTGCAAAGCCAAAGCCACAATGTCAACAAAAGCGATGAAGGTCAACAATTGTGTAGAGGTCGAAGGTTGAAGGAGGAAGAAAGGGAGACGAGATGGGTTCCGGGGGGGAGCGCCCTTTTATATTCGGGGCCCAGGTGCCTGCCGTTAGGAATCTGACCGTCTGTAAACGGTGCATCTTTGGCGTTTAAGCAAACGTATTCGATATCGACAGCTTGATGGTGGTGTCGTTGCTGGGACATTGCTGTTGCCCCGGTGGCAGCTGATACGGGACCCACCCCACCGTGGCGACGGCGAGCTTGACGATGTCGCGTCACGTGCTGCCGCAATTTAGCTAAGCAGCTCTGAGTGAGTCACCTCGATGAAGTAGCAGCTCCAGAGCTCCTTAGAAAACAAAAAGAGAATGGAGATTCCACGCGTCGTTCCCAGGGACGCGTCTGCTGCCCAGGCGCGTGCGAGTGGGATTCAGCCCATCTCGCTGATCTTGTGTAGGTAGTCACGTCTTGGCAGCTTCTCATCAAGGGAGATGCAAACGTTGCCCATTGAATGTCTCAAAATTTTGTAGGTCGACAGGTTTTTATACTAGTGATGCTTCAGAGCATCATCCGTCAATGCGGCCTCGATCACGATGCTCATGACTATGGAGGTGAATAGTGGTCAACGACTGCCAGCTGCCGAGAAATTGGGCTTTCATTACATAGTAAATCACCATGCAATCATTGTGGCGGTCTGATGAATATGTGAAGACTGTTTCCCTCATCAAGCATGTCCAGGCCAGCACGCGTGGCGGCCCGGGGCTGGGCAAACACAGTGTGTTTGACTCTGGCGCCGTGATTCGTCGCTCTCAACGCTACCTGAAGCTTCCAATGAATTGTGTTTTTTCTTATAGTTAGACTTGCTCTGAGGTTTGCATGCTCTAATGTGTGTGTGGCCGTATATCACCAATGCTGAAAGCTCCGCATGTGGCAGTCTCCATTGAGGAGATCTCGCACGACATCTGGAGTCTGGCATCACAGGCAGGGAGAAGTGTGGTCTGAAGTTAATCTAAACACCAAGCATGAGGAACTGGGATTTGCGCGTCGCCATCAGGGTCTTGAATATTCTACGGGGACTGAACAGATCCAACTAGGGAGACGGGCTACATTTAGCCCTGGCCTGCTCGAACGACATCTAGATATGTTAGCGCTAGGTGTTGGTTCCACGTGGTATGTCTCAGTGTATGTGCATTTCACACGCATTCCCAGGTCACAGCATAGTTAGTTGTTGGTATGCTCAGAAGGGGAGCCCTGGAGACAGTACCATTTGAGCCGTCAGAAAAGAATGGGTTCGATGTCATATTCTCTATTATGAAAAGACGCTAGAAATGTGCAATAACGCCAGCTGGCATCACATATACATGAAGTAGGACCGAGTCCAGGAGTCAACGTATCAAAAAGTCATGAGCTTAACATTGAATCATTCAGAGTCGACCTCCTGGGCCACTCAAGCCGTAGCACCTTTGATGATATCGGCGGCCTATGAAGCAAGTTAGCATAAGTTTCAAGGCCCCTCATGTTGATGGGACACGAGATTGATTGGCAGCTTACCTTCTCAGCAACACCGTACACGGCAGTCATGATGTGCGTCGCAGGGAGCAAAGGGATAACACTCGAGTCGACGATGCGCAGGTTGGCGGTGCCGTAGACCTTGAGGTCAGGGTCGACAACACCACCCTCGGCGCGGGGGCCCAGCTTGCAGCTGCCGGCCGGGTGGTACAGGGTGGCGGCGTTGTTGCGGATGAAGTTCTCGATGTCGGCGTCGCTGGTGACGTTTGCGCCGGGGAGGACCTCGACGGGCTGCAGGGTCTGGATGGCGGCCGTGTTGCGGACGACGCGGCTGAACTTGACGGCCTCGACGAGCAGCTGCAGGTCGAGCGGGTTGGCCAGCTGCCCCGCGCTGGCGACGGGCAGGTCGAAGGTGCTGCTCGACGCGGCCTTGACGCTGCCGCGCGAGAAGGGGTGCTGCAGGCCGAGCACGAGCACGCCCGCGTCCCAGATCATCTCGAGGACGGCCGACTCGTTCGACGTCAGCTTCTCGGCCAGGATGGCCTGCTGCTTCTCGTAGCCGAGGACGACCTCGGGCGGGGTGTCGGCGGGGAGGTACGCCGTGCCATTCTGGGCGGCTGCCTTGGCGGCGATGAGGGACGAGGCGTTGGTGTAGGTGCTCAGGGGTAGGAACAACAGGAAGTCACCGGTGGGTGACGAGTACGGGCCCGTCTTCTGATCGCGGTACTCGGCCATCGCCTCGGCTGCGAAGGTGGCGTTGCTGGTGAGATCGGAGGAGGTGACCTCGTCGGTGGTGACGGTGGCGACGGTCGTCAGCAGAACGTGGTCCTCAAAGTTCTGGCCCACGGCGGGCAGGTCGACGACAGTGTCAACGCCAATCTCACCGAGCAGTTTGCTGTCGCCTATTCCAGAGACCTGCAGGATCTGGGGTGTGAAGAGCGCACCGGCGGCCAGAATGGCCTCCTTGTTGACGCTAATCGGTGTCTTGTCTCCATCGGCAGATGGGGCGAACTGAAACGTTGTCAGATTTTGCTTCTCACGACTTATAAGATTTTCGTAATTAAAACTTACCTCAACACCGGTGACTATAACCGAGGATGATCCATAACCACCAGTTGAGTTGTTGGACGTGACCAGCTTGGTGACCTGCTGTCCGGTGACAATATGCAGGTTCGTCCTCGCCTCAGCGGTGTTGTAGTAGGCTTCTCGGGCTGAAGATCTTGTGACGTTGGTAATGTCAATGTTGTGGGGGCAGAAGTAGCCACCAATGGGCTGCCCGGAGGCCTGGTCCGTTGGGATCCGGATACCCAGCTCGTTTGTAGCATCAATGATGTTGCCTGTAATTATTCAGACACAAAAGATCGGAGCAAAGTGGCAGGCGGGAAAGGACCTACGGGTCAGGGGGTAGAAATATGGTGAGTAGGTGACGTTGATGTTTCCAGACTCGCCGTGAGACTCGGAGTCATACTGTACACCCCATTCCGATACAATCTCGTCGCTGGGTGGCGTAAATATCTCTTGCTGAGACACTGTTAGTATGTAATTTTCACTCGGCGCACCAGAGACATTCAAAATGTCTGCCCACCTTCTTGAAGTACGGGAAAAGACCGTCATAGTCCCAACCAGGGTTTCCCAATTCAGCCCATCGGTCAAAATCTGATTTTGAACCACGGTCGAAGACCATTCGGTTCAGTTTCGTGCCGCCTCCGACGACCTTTCCCTGAGGAATAGACACCACGCGATTTGCCAGGGCCGGGTTTGCCGTGTATGTTGTGTTCCAGTCATACTTGGTACCGATGGCCCCTCCAGCCAGTCCTGGAATACTGAAGTAGTCCTCATTTGCGTCGCTAGAATATCTAGTCAGTACTAGTGCCCGGTGGCTTCCGCGGGATCAACGGTCCATTTAGATCGGAAGACACTAACAAATCGCCAGCCTCGACGACCAGGATGGAGATGGCTAAATATTCGGTTAATTATCCGCCCAAGGCACATTTGATTGGAATTTCTTGTCCCAGGAATTAGTGCTCACCACTGTCTTCAGAGAGCCTGTTTGCCACAGTAAGGCCGGCCGCACCTCCTCCAACAATCACATAGTCGTAGCTGGTCTGGAGATCACTTTGTCGCACGTGGATTCCAAGGAAAGGAGCGGCGTTGGCAACTGCCACGATGAGAGCGGCGGCGAGCTGGGTTGATACGAACATGGTGGGCAAGCAGGCGGGGGTCGACGCCGTGTAAGGAATGACAAAGGGTGAAAGACCTCAAGCGAAGGACAGACGGTTCGTGATAGAGTCGTACGGTGTGATCGGGAGGATCATTACAAACTTCAATGTTGTGGTCCGGGCCGACTGTTTTAATATAGGAATCTGTTGGTGACGATAGCCCCTAGTGGCACGACTCAGGGAAGGGCGACCTCGATCAAGAGTCCCTCCGAGGCTCCTTGTCGACGTCCCGTGTTGAATCCCTGGCGCGGATCCGGACGGTCGGCAGCTAACGACAGCCTCTCTTCGTACCTTGGGTGAAGGGCGGGCTGGGATGACAAGGACTATGTTCCCTGTTCCGATTCGACCACCACCGATCTATGAGTCCTGCCAAGCCATCTTGCATGTACAAACAGGACGGCTCTAGCCAATGTGCGCCCCTGCCGATGTGCCGACGCGCGCGCCCATGAGTGGCAGAATGTACTGCCAGTTAGTTAATGTAGGTGAAGGTGTCATGGATCAAGACCTGGGCGCAATAGGGGATCGTCGAGCGAGATCAGGGACGGTCCAATGCAACCACTCGCGGGATTCCCATGCCCGACAGGGCGACGGGGTCGAGGGCCGCCTCGATGGACATTCGTCTGATGAGGAGTTGGTCCCGAATTAATTTAAAAAGTGCCTGGATCTCCGCTCCGGCGCTTTTACATGCAAGCCAAGCTAGGCTGATCTCAGGAGCAGAACCCACACTCCAGCAAGCCAGGACCCTGACAGGATCCTTGACTCAGCCGCCGGCCCTCCCTGCATGTGGCACAAGGGCGAGTGCTAACAAGGTCTTAGTCCGATTTTACACAGCAGAGCCCCAGAGCAAGCGCCAAGCAAGCCGCAGCGGTTCGAAATCCAAATCCTCGATGCCCACGACGGTGCATTGCCTCTCACCCTCTCACGCGGCCTCCACGTGGGCGCAATGTCTCGTCAAAGGTGGCGCTGCTGAGTTGGGCTCTTGGGCGCTGTGGCGTTGCATGTGCATCGGTCGATGGAAATGCGGCCCGCACAGCATGGTCCCAAGACGTTATGTCCCCAGCTAGTGTTTTCAAAGTCAAGAAGAACAGACGTCAAGCTGGGATGCGCCCACGCGCCCTCATTTCTAGGCACCGGGCGGTGGCACCTACTCAGTAGGGTGCTAGTCTATATCGCACCGCATGTGCGTATACGAGTGCCCAGGTGGTCTGCTCTGACGACACGCGCAATCCTGTCGGCTCAATGTCTGATGTTGTACTATGTAGTCCGTACTTCAATAATCCTCCCTCGTCAAGGTGTCCCCATAGTGTTATCCACAGCTTCCCTTGGCGCCCCAGAAAATAGAGTTTCGATGGTCGCCGGGGCTTTGGCCACGATGAACCCCGAGCTCGACCTGTGTGTTATTTCTGAGTCCCACGCGGCTCGACGATATCCCGCCATCACGAACGCCTGGAACGTTAGGCATCTACTTTGCTGCCAACAACCACGATCTGCACCCTGCCGACGTCACAGGGAGATTGCCATCTGATGGTTAAACTTATTCTAGAAACATCAAGGCGCATTGACCAGTTTCGATTTGAACGAACTCTATGGCGTTTCACCAAGCCCAAAGTTTCGCCAATTTCCCCCTAGTGCAGTCATGTCTAACAGCGGAAAACCACCAATAGCTGTCCCTCTCCCCTGCTCGTGCGTGACAACCATACCGATCCCAGCCTCAGGCACAGCCCGAGAGGGACAGGACATGAACCATGGGCACACGTGACACTCTGCCCAACACCATCGTAAAGCGTCCTCCGCACGGCGAGCTCAAAACATTGCGAGAGGAGCTGCGAGACATCAGACAAAGTGAAGAGTAAAGCTTCAAAGTGGTATTCAACTGTTCAACTAACAAACTTAACTCGTAGGATTGCACCGCCTCGAGTTTCACCTGCCAAATGAGGATATTCAAGCTCAGCCTCATATCTTGAAGATGCTTTTGTAATTAGTGAATCATTCCGTTTTTGAAAGTCCGTTGGTAGAAATCACAGTTCATCTAAAGTCCAAGGTGAGGATCTCGCACAGCGCTGGCCAAAAACAAATAGCCAAGGCTTACAGCAAGTATGGATTCACTGTCCAATCTTTGGCAATCAAATTGATGAGTATTCCATACTTGGACAGAATGATTATTAGGAAAGTTATTTTGAACAGTGGCAGCAGCACGTCTGAATCCAACAAAGTGAACAGAGAATGAAAATGCATTTAATCATTGATGATGTACATTGTGAGCATGTGAAACTGATATATGGCTTCCAAGGTTCTATTTCTCTTGGAGGCGACAAAGGTTTAACTTGATTAAATAGAGGTTTTTCTCAATGTTGAATATTTGCGGTAGCAGAATGCATAGGTGTCTTGAACAAATATATGGCTGCTAATATTGTGAATTACCGTGCAAAAAGCTGGCCAATGGCACTACTTGTACTGTCAGGAGTCCTGATTCGTGTCTGCGTTCAGGGCTGCCATGTTTGTTTGCAGCAGAATGCCTGTGAATTATGAGACTCCCCACAATTTGTGAATTCACTAGCAACTGGAGCTGACCTGATATTTGGCGGCTGCTCGCAAGAGATCAAAACCACAGCATCTGGTTGTGCTAGTGCTTCCAAGCTTGCCGTCTTCCAGAACCTGTCAACAACTCTCCTACCCTCAAACCTCACGGCCAGAACCTCCCCAACAACAACCAAGAACCAACGTACCAGTACTTACAGGTCTTCATCATGAAGTACATCATCGTTCTTCTCTCTGCCCTGATGGGCATCATGCTCTCCCACGCTGTAAGTTGCACCCTAAACGATGGACCAGCTCCATCTTGTCAACTGGTCCTCGCGTGACTGCATCGTGTCATGGGTGTCGCCATTGACTTGTTCTTCATCACAGGCTCTTTCCAGCGACACCGTTGCTGATCCCATGGACAACTACACCATCGAGGACATCAAGTGGACCGTCCAGATCAGTCCCGACCGCAACGACACCGTCACTGGCACCATCCAGGATGTCGCTGATCATCTGGCCTTTTTTGACCCCAAGGCCTTCGACATCCTGAACAAGTCCATCGCCGATAGTGTCGAGGCTCGCCCCTTTGGTGCCCCTGGTGTTGCCTTCGACGTGGTCAACGGCACCGGCTACCTCTGCAACATCTACCCCAGTACGGCAAATGGCACTCGTGTCGAGGACGGCATCGAGTACCTGCGCAAGGTTAAGGGTTCCCCAACGAACGGACCTGGTCCAGTACGTTTTGATTCTTCTCATCAGCAGTTCACTTCGTTTGCTAACCTCACCTCCAGGGCGCCTGCGGCCGCGTGAGCTGCTCCTACAACGCGGCCATCTGGTGGTGTAATGACGTAAGTCCATGGTCCAAACACCTTGTTTACTTGATTCTGCAAGGCCCTCTAACACCGTGAAACTTTGTAGAACGACTACGCCCTGACACTTGACAACTATGGCAAGATTGCCGATGGTGCCCAGGATCTGGTCGACGACTGCTCGTTCTACCTCGACGACGGCACCCGTGGCGCATTCGATGGAATACGCTTCTTTGACCCCAAGTGGAGCGTTATCGTGCGACAGAACAAGTGCTAGATGGATGGATGGTTGAGGTACCGGATGATGACTTAATACAGTTGACAGCGTCTGCTATTTGGCGTGCAGAACGTCGTGGTGCGCAACAGGTCTTCTGCCTGTGGATGCATATCGCTAGCTAGATGACAGCTTCGGGCTAGACGAATTACTCCTACGGAGATCGTAATACACTAGGTTTCTCTTCCGTGACAGGTCTTGTGAAAGGACAAACCCGGCCTATAGTGCAGCCAGAGTCGGCCCACCCAGCATTTCGGTCAGGCCACCCAGCTCTTTGCTTCTGCTTACCTAGTACCTTAGGTGAGCTAAAAATTAGGCTTATTATTTATAAACCTTTTGCCTACTTAAAAGTACCCTTTTTACTTAATAAATAAGATTTTAAACTTATAATTTTAAATTTTTAGCTATTTTAAATAAAGCGGTACTTTATAATAACTTTTATACTTTTTAATCTTTTATACTTTTTAATGTTTTAGCGGCCTTTATATCTTTTAAATCTTTATATACTTTTTAGCTTTTTATAAACTTTTTAACTTTATATACTTTAATTTAAGCTATAAAGTAATAACTATTATTAAAATATTTTAAAAGTATATAAAAACTTAAAAGAAAAAAAAAACTTTTATTATAATAATATTTAATATAGAAAACTTTATATTAAATAAATAGAAATAAAGGGCTAAGTGGGTTAACTTTAACTATTATAATAACCGGCTTTTAATATATATTTATTATAATAGCTTTAATAAAGCCTTAATTATAATAAATTAGCTACTTAATAATTAGCTAAAAACTTATAATAATAAAGTATATTATAATAATCTAATATATTACGTTTATTTAATTTAATATATCTTTTTATTTAATTTAATAATAAAGGTATTTATATTTAAAACTTTTTAATATTTTTAATTATTTTAATATAAAAATTAGCCGTTTAAGTTTTACTTTATAATACCTTTTTACTATATAGCTTTTTTTTTTTTTCCCTCTTTTTTTTTTTCCCTCTTAGCTAACACACTTTATATTTAATTAAATCTTTACTCGCTTTAAAAGTTTTTATTATTATTAATATTAAAAAAGGGAAGAAATAGGGCGGGTAAGCTTATAGCAATATATTCTTCTTATAAATTTATAAAGAAAGCTATATTTAAAAGAAGTATAATGCTATAGATTATTATAATATACCTTATTACTATATATTTTTAGTTTATTATAGTTGGGCCTTTACTAGAGCTGTTGTAATAAGTATATAATTAGATGCTGGACCCTGGGGGTGAGACGGTATTTACGCCGTGACGGCTCAAAGGCACGAATTGGCAGTAAAATCTGTTGATTCTGATTTAAGCGTTGGCTACAGAAAAGAAGCCTTCGCCAACTACGCTGTAGCCTGCGGCGTGCCTTTTTATAGCGGGCAGTGGGCAGATAGGATAAGCCTATCGATAAGGGCTGCAGTGCAGCCCCACGCTAGCGTTCGGCCCAACGCCCTCACAGGGGGCAAGTAACACAAGGCCTCCCGAGCTTGTTAGAGGCCAGATGCATAATGGCATCGAGGTCAAACTCAATCATGACCGCTCCAGAGCGTTGGCACTGCGACTGGAACGATATGCGGCAAAGTTACTGCTTGCAGCTATGAGAAGGTTCGTCTAGCCAAGACAGAGCCTGGCTAGCAGCTAACAAGTGAGCCGCCGGTGCCTCGAAATCTATACGCGGGATCGCGGGGCCAAGCCTGAAGCGTCATGATCCGCCCCTGGGTCCCTGCATAGCCTCATCAGGGGACCAACAGGGCTAATACTCCTGTGCACTCCTTGCGCACATAACGGCCAGATCAGGGCGCGCGTCAACCAAGGGGAACGCAACGGAAGATATATCTTCCCACATTGCCCCCTATTTCCTTATTCAGGTGTCTTAGTCAGGGCACAGCAATCAAGGTGCAACTTGGCCGACTCTTTGCTATTGGGTTGAAACCAGGCTTGGAAGCCTGTAAGGTTCAGTTCGAGATCGAGCTTATGCTGTGGGGATGAACACTTGCGCATGCGGGACTGTGCCTGTCTTGTCAAGCGCAGTAGCACCGGCCAGACCGTGGGCGGACTCGATGTTATTTTTCGGCCCTCGGTGATATAAACTAGTACCTCGGCAACATAGAATTAATACTTCCAAACACACGTTCAGAACACCCAAGTCCGAACGCCGGTTGCACGCATAATATGTTAGGCAACATTAAGAAGATAAAAAACATTAAATGAATCTACTGAGTAGGCCTAGAAAATACCCAGTTATAAGTAATTACCTATCGGATACCCAACCCGAATATTTAGATCGGATACCCGATAGGTAATTACTTATAACTAGGTATTTCTAATTATTATATAATCTTAATAATCTTCTATTCCTATATAAATTTTAATCCTAATTTAATTAATATTATTTTACCCTATACTATTAAGCCTTAATTCTCTTAATATAAATTAAGATTTAAATTAAAATCTATAAATAACCTAAAGGCTTTATAATCTATTAGCTATATAAAACCTATAGGCTATAAAATCTTTAACTATAAAATTTCTATCTATAAAGTTTTTACTTATAGAGTTTTTATTTATAAACTTTTAAATTTCTTTTTTCTAATATTTATAATATTATTTAAAGAATTTTTAAAGTTTTAGGTTATAACTAGGCATTATAATACCTATTTTTACTTAAAAGTTTTTAACCTTTAAACTATATTTTTATAATAACCTTTTATAATAAAAATAAGCTACTTAATAAGCTTTAAATTCTTTAATATAATAATAATATATTTTATATAAATTATAGCAATATTAATAGCTAAAATAGTTAATAATATAAAAAGTAAAATAAAAAATAAAATAAAATATTATTATTTAAATAATAAATAAAATAATTCTTTATAATTTTTTAAAAGGTAATAAAGGTAAACTTTTAAAAGTAAATATTAAAAATAAAAAGGTTTTATATAATTTTATAATAAAGTTTTTAAAAAGATATTTTAAAAAATAAAAGTTTATAAGATTTCTAATAATATTAAATTTCTTATAATATAATTACTTATATAAATTAAACTAATAATTTAAAAAAAATAAAGGATATATAGCTTACTTTTAAGCTTATATTTATAAGATCTCTTAATATTATTATTACTTTAAACTTATTTATATAAAACTTTTTATATAATACTTTTTTTTAATAATTTACTATTAATTTAAAAAAGGTATATATTTTTATTATTAGTTTTAGGATATTTACTATTAGGTTTAATTTTATTATTATAGCGATTAATTAAAGAGTATTAATTAGTTTATATTATTTTTAAATATAAAATAAAATAAAAAATAAGATATTTAAATATTAAATAATTATTATAATAATATATAGTTAAATAGGTTTATTAATAGGTTAGTAAATATAAATATTAGCGGAATAGCTATATATTAAAAATATATTAATCTAATTTAATTAATATAAAGTAGTAGCTAATATTAATTATTATAGCTATAAATTTAATATTTTAATTTACCCCTTAATTATAACTTATAGCTATTAAAACTTTCCTTTTATCCCTATATTTAAGTATTATATATATAATAAGATAATATTTAAAAAATAAAAGGTTAAAGGAAAATATTTTAAAAATATTTATATAATTAAAAAATATTAATAGCTTATTAAAATAAATTATAATTAAATTAAATTTAAATATACTTAAAATAATCTTAAGTATAATATTAATTATAAAAAATAAGATTTTAAAATAAAATTCGAATATATTAATATAAATAATATAAAAAAGTATTAATAAAAAAAGGAAATTAAAAGGAAAGTAAATAACTTTTAATATATTTATCTTACTTTTTATCTTATTTTATTAAGTTAAGCTAATTATATCTATAGCTAAAAAAAGGGTATATATTTTAAGGATATTAATAATTATTTAAAGCTTTAAATAAAAAAATTTAAATATAAAAGTAAAATTAAAATAAATAATAATAAAATATAGGATAATAAAAAAGCTATTATAAATAAAGAATTTTTAATAAATATATTTTAAATAAATATATTTATTAAAAAGATTTATAACCTATTTTATATTAATATTAATATAGTAAATTAGCGGAAGATAATTATAAAATATTTTATTAATTTTATAAATAGCTTAAATTATATTATAATAAAATTTTAATTTTATTTAAAAAAGCTTTAAATAAAACTTAAGCCTAAAATTAAAAATTTTATAGCTTAATTAAAGAATATTTATAAGAAATAAATATACCTTAATAAACTTAAATTTCTATATTATATCTTAAAAAGGTTTATTTATATTAAAACCCTTTTTAATAAGGTTTATTTTACTTTATATCTTATTTAATCTTTAACTTATTTTATTATAAGAATATAAGGAAAAATAAGTTTATACTTTTAAAGGATATTAATAGAAAACCCTTTAAAAGCTATATATTAAGCTTTATAAGTTTAATAAATATTTTATTATTATTTTAGCCTATATTTAGTTTTATAATAAATTTATTAAATAATAGCTTAAATAAATTAAGGTTTTTTTATTAATAAACTTATTTTATAAGGCTAATAAATTATATAGTAAAAAGGTTTAAAAATATTATAAAAAGTTTAAAAAGCTATTTTATATTAATTTTTATAATATATAAATTAATAATTAATATATATATAATATAAATAAATCTTTACCTATAATATTATAACGCTTTTAGGTTATAAATTATTTTTATAAATAAAAGTTTTTTATTTTATTAAAAATAGTTTTATTATATAATTTACTATATATAGCTAATAAATAGTTATTAAGATTTAAAAAGCCTTAAAAGAAAGGTTTATTAAAAAAGGCTTAAAAATATTTTTAAATTAAATATTTTAATAAGGCTATAAAGTAAGTTTTTTAAAGTTTTAATTATTCTTTCTTAATTTATTTTTAATCTTTAATATTAAATATAGTTAAATTACTTATATTAAATATAAATTATATAGTATTATAGCTTTTATAGCTAAATAAATATAATAACTTTATTTATAAAATTATTTTATTTTAAAAATAATTAAATATATTAAATAATTTATATTCTTTTTATATTTAGCTATAAATTAAAATTATTATATTTAAATAATAAAAAATAGATTACTTTTTTAAAATATTATCCTTTTTTATTTAATATATTATAAATTTTAAAATATAAAATAAGTTTTTAAATTATATTTAATAATTATAATATAAACTATTTATCTTATTTAAATTTTATTTTTTAAAGCTTAAAATATAATAAGTAAGGAGAAAAAAGCTAGTTAAGGCTATAGCTTTCCCTTTCTTTATAAATCTTAATTTACTTTATACTTAAGCTTTTATAAGTAACTTTATATAATAAGAAGCATTTATTATACCGTTAAATACCTTCCGAAAGGCCTTATAAGCGCTTAATAAGGAAAAACTTATATTATAAAGAAAAAACTTTATTAGCTAGAGATATAATAACTAATAGTAATAAATATATAATTATAAGAAATTAGTTAAGGGGTAAATAGTTTTACCCTTTATTATTAAAGGGGCGCGTTAAAGGGAAAGTAAGTTTAAAAGTATTAGCGAGATTTAAACTTATACCCTTTATATTACTAATATAAAAGGGTACCTTAACGCTTAATTAATATATTATAATATTAAAAATTATATATATAAAAATATAAATTTCTATTATTAAGCTTATATAAATAATAATTTAATATTTATTAATTAATTATAATATATTATTAAAGAAAATAATAATTATATTTTTAATAATTATAAATTATATAATAAATAATAATAAAAATCTTAAATAAAAAAATATATATATTTAAATTATTAAATTACTATTTAAACTATTATAATAAGAAAATAAAATAAAAAGTAAAATAAATATATTAAATAT